>VWZX01009364.1:334372-848718 GCA_013399015.1 Galbula dea
CCACCCCACCCACCCTGGACCAGGGCACATCGCATCACTGGATAAAGATCTCCCTCCGATGCCAAAACTCATCCCTGCATCCTCCCCTATCACTGCAGAGCTCCCCTCTGGGACCTTGGGGACAACCCTGCTACCTCCCCCTCCCAGCACCTTCCCCCCGATATTGGGGGGGGAGGCAATGAATGGTGCCCAGCCCTGAAGAACCTCCCCACCGGCATCGGGACCACCACCTTGGACCAAAGCTGAACTCACCTTGACAGAGGTCCCGGAGGGGGGGGGCTGGGGCAGGGCCCCCTCCTGCTAATTAGCATCCTTTTAAATTATCCTCTACCACATCACGGGATGAAGAGGGGGGAGGGGAAATGGGGAATAGCAGGAATAACCCCCCAGCCCCTCCCCTGCCCTAGTTTTTGTTGTTCTCATTTTATTCCCAAGGAGAAGGTGGGTTTGGACCCGGATTTTGGTGATGCGTAGCAGGGGGGATATGGTGGGAAGGGGAGGGAGGGCTGCAGAAGTGACTGACTGAGACTGGGCTGCCACACGGCAGGAAAGACACCAGAAAGAGGCAGAAATAGGAAAAAAAATAATAAAAGATAACCAACAACAACAAAAAAACCCCACCAACCCCAGCCCAAAACCAACCCAACCACCAGAACAGCAGAAATCCCACCCGAGCCTCCACGCCGAGTCCCACCCCAACGTTTCCCCGGAGGCTCCACCAATTTGAGGATGTATTATAGTTTTTGCTTCTAGTTTCTTTATTTTGTATAAAGGAGAAACAAATAAAAGTATGTTTTTGTGTTTACTGATTATTTATTGTACTTTAGTCATCGGAGGCCCCGAATTTTTCTATTTGGAAGGCAGGGAGGGGGTGGCATAGGGGGAGGGAGGGGATAAGAAAAAAGGAAGGAGAATGGAAAAGGAAAGAAAAAAAAGTTGTTTTCTGAAAGCGTTGTGGGTTTCCTGTCCCCGCTGCCTCTTGCGGAGGCTGTTAGTGTGAATGGCTCTTGTTGTTCAATGTGAATAAAAAACCTTTTAGTTACCTACTGTTCGGTCACCTGGTCCCTTTCATTTGACTTTTCTTTTTTTTTTTAAGACAAGACCATGACAGATGTTGGCAGGGCTGCCCTGCCGTCCGTGTCCCCCCCCCCGCCAAGTCCTCCTTCATCCCCTCAGTGGGATGGGTGCCTTGACGCTGTTCCATCACCCACTCGGTACCCCAGCACACCAGCACTGGAGGGGAGAGGACATCACTCTCCTCAACAGCTTCCCTACTGCACAATTTCTTTCTCCTGGATGGGGGGAGGGAATGGAGGGGAGGGTATCGTATATACCTCCAAGACCCCTTCTCAGTCACCCCAGAGGCACACACAGTCCTGCTGTCAGAGCATGCCCATAGGGGAACGGGACAGGTGGCAGAGAACCAAATGGAGAGGGGAAGGTACAAACATCACCAGCAGCACCATCTGCCCCTAGGGGTGCACCAAGGGCAGGCAGGTAGGAGGTAACCCTCCCCAGCACCCCAGTTTCCCCCCACATTCCCCTCTCTCTCTCCTGCTTCCTCCCTCTTCCTTTCTGAGATACGAAAATAAAGTCAGACCAAGGCAGGCTGCAGCTCTGAACTAATATTTAAAATGCAAAATCATGGCAGAGTTCCCCCCCCCTCCCCCCGCCCTTGTCTTGCAGTAAAAAGATACAAACAGAATAAATTACCTTCCCTCGCTGGCTTACGAGAGTCCCTCTCTCCTGACCTGAATTTTAAGTCCTGGCTTGGTTGGAGCCCAGAGCACTAGTGATTTATGAAAAGCCAGCCACTTCTCTGCATATTTTCTCTGTTCAGCCAAGTGGTGGAATTTATCCTTCCTATACCATTACCACTGTTAATAACAGGATGGCAAACGAGGCAGACCAAGCCCCTAGAGATCCTTCAGCCAAGAGCTGGGACCATCACAAATACCCTGAGCTCTCATCACTCACCTTCTCCCCTTTTAACATGGAAGAGAAACTGAGGCAGGAAGGCAGCTGGTCCCTCCCTCCTGCTCCACCCCTGCCAGGCTGTCTGAGTTATCCCATAATTGGCTCTTTTGGAGGGTTTTTTTGTGGTTTCTGTTGTTTGGGGGTTTTTTGAGGACAGGACAACATGGTGATAAATAATTCCCTCCCAGCATCATTTTGAGGATTATAAAATAGGAGCACAAGGTCACTCACTATGTGAACACTACCTTTTTTTATTATTATTGTTATTATTCTCCAGGCCTACTCCTGAGGGCTGTTTACAGGCTGCTGGGGCACCCCCATCTTTGGGACCCAGGGATGCAGGAGGGATTTAGGATGATGCTGGTGTGCTCCGAGCTGCCACCTCCCTCCCTCCCTCCTGTGCAGGGGCTGAGGGCATTGTGGGTCTGCACTGGAGGCCAGAGCTCAGCAGGAGCTGCCACCTGAGCGGGGCCCTTGGGTGCAGGAGCCAAACCTTCACCCAATTTGCTGTCTGGGAGCTGGAGGTGGCCTGGGTTTGCCCATCCCAGTAAACAACCCACCTATGGCTTTGCGCTGGCAGAGGAGACACGGTGCCTGGGGGGATCACAGTGCAATACAGAGGGACAGATTCAGGCCATGGGACACAAAGCTGGCCACGCAGGGAGCAGCTGGGGTCAGTTCCTTGGTTATCCCAACCACAACCAAGACTGGGGTCCCCATCACAGCCAAGGTCCTATTGTAGCTTGGATCAGGGTCCTCAGTGCAGCCAGGGTCTGGGTAGAACACCACAACAGACATTGGGGTCCCATTACAGCCAGAGTCCCCATCACAGCTGGGGTTGGAGTCCCAGCTGCAGCCAGGGTCAGGCATCATAACCAGGACAAGGGGTCCCCATCAGAGCCTGGGGATTCCTGCCGCAGCCAGGGTGTCCCCTTCACCCCAGCAGCCCCAGGAAAGCACCAGCACCAAGGGTTCACACCAACCACCTGGTGACCATGGGTGACTCCCCACCAGCTGGGGCCATGCCACCCGCAGCAGGGTTCTCCCCAGATAACCTGCACCCCTATGTCCCTGCAAAGGACACCCAATCCTCCCCCCTGACCTGGCACCCAAAGCCCAAGCGCTCTCTTGTCAAAGCAAGGAGAGGGCAAAGCTCCCTGTCAGGGTGCTCAGGGGAGTCACCCCAAGCCCCACCGTCCCTAACACTCCCATGGGACTACAGTGGGGAAACACCACCCCAACTCCAGGCTTCCCCCAAGGCAGACCCAGCATCAATCCTGGGAGTAAACTCCTTTCCAAAAGCTGTTGGGCAAACATCAATGCTATTTTGTCTTTTTCTGACCTTTTTCCCCTTTCTTTTTCTCAGAAGGGGAAGGTCTGTAGAAGGTGGAAGGTAATCAGGTTTTGGACCTGGGATAAAAAATGGCTGGAGTAGGTTGGGCTGACTCCTGATAATTAATAGTGTGCCTTGTAATAGGATTCTCCAGCCTTCGGTGCTCCCTGGAAACACCTTTTTACATAAGATATTGCTCACAATGGAGCAGCAGAGTTTTGATTTATGGGGGTTTGGCCTCCAAGAAGCATCTGGGTCGGGGGGACAGCGTGGCTGGTGGAAGGTATGGGTGGAGAGGGGAAAAGAGCTGAAGGCAGAGAGGGTGGCTGTAGGAGGTTGGCAGCTGGATTTCAGGGCAGGTGCCCACCCAGGGGAAAAGGCTTCGTGGGGGATGTCTGTGGTCAGGGCTCTGATAGACTCCTGGAGCTGAGCCCCCTCTACTCTGAAAGGGAGGAGGAGGAGGCTGAGAAGGGGTTTGAGGCAGAAGGCTTGTCTCCCTGCCCAACATCACCAAGTGGGGAACCAGAGAGTGGTTGGGGTAGAGGAGCCCAAATGGGAGCAAAACCCCACATCAGCCAGGGATGGGAAGGAGAGGGGAGAAATGTTGTTGAGGAGACCTAAGCCCCCCCAGAGATGCAACAGCAAAAGGCTAAAAGCAAACTCAGCACCAGCGAGTGTAAATGGGGGAAAGCAGAGAAGCCTGGAAGGAGGCAACGGGAGAAAGAATGGAATGGGGAGAAAGGAGAATGTCAGGGGCTCCTGGATGGGGTGTACACAGACACAGGGGTCAGTGCACCCTTGGGTGCCAAACATGGCCAGGGAGCTCTGCCAATAAATCGCCCTAACAAGCAGATCTGCTCGTGATGTTCTCTTCTGACCACAGCCAGCACGGCAGGAATGGGAGAAGATTGTAATAATTAATAATCATTAGAATAATAATGCATAAAGACAGTAGCAAAGTAATTAGTCAGAAAGGGAGTGCTTGTTAATTGAGGTGGGGAGCTGCAGTCCAAACAGCCTGGGGACGAGCAGGGGAGGGAGGGGAGTGGGGACCCAGGGTTGGAGGATGTGGAGGAGGATGCCAAGGGGCAGGGCTGGTAGCCCGGTCCTGCCCTTGGACATGCAGGGGAGGCACAGGCAGAGCCCTGGCTCCATTCGCAGCCCAAGTCTCATCTGCCCCACGTGCCTCAGTTTCCCCATCCCTAGATGGGTGCTGTGTGCTGGGGCAGAGGCTGCAGGAGGAATCCTGCCCCACATCTGCCAGGCTTCGTGCTGGTTATTGGGGAAGGAAAGTAAGCAGAGAGGGTGCTGGCCAGGCTCCGTCACGTCCCCTCCTCACGGCGGCTCTTACTCCAGCCCCAGCTGGCTCTTCAGAGCCTGCAGCTGGGCCAGCTTGATGCTGCTCCCCCCGCACACCACCACCACCACGGAGTTCAGTGGGGTCGGCAGTTGCCCCTCGGCCTGCAGCCTCTGCAGCCTTCCTGTGTAGAGCAGGGCCAGGGCAGCCCCACACGCTGGCTGCACCAGCATCCTCTCGTCATCTGCAGGGAAAAGAGTGGGAGGACACCCTGAGACACCCACCCCCCTGTCCCCATCAGCCCCCTGTGTCCAGCATGTCCCAGGCTAGTCCCAAGACCTGGTGGTGTCCCTGTCACCCCTCCCATGCCCAGCTGGCCCCTGCTTACCCAGGAACCGCTCTACAGCTCGCACAGCCTCCGTGTCCTCCACCACCTGGGAGATGACCTGGCACTCCTGGACACACTCCAGTGCCCGTGCTGCCACCCTCTTGGCTCCCAAGCACTTGGCCACGCTGGGGCAGGAGGGGAGGAAGGCAGTCAGGATGGTCCCGGGACCCTTCAGTGAGCTGGGCTGAGACCTGCCAACTCACTGCATGCATTCCCCGGCTCACCTGGTGATGTCAGGCAGGGAGACGAGCTGGCCAGCCTCCAGTGCCACATGGAAGCTGTGAGCCCCCCAGGTCTCAGCAGCAACAATGGGGACGTCGTGCCAGCCCACCTGGTGTAGTCCAGCCACAACCCCTGCCAGCAGCCCCCCACCACCCACTGCCAGCAGGATGGCATCCGGTTTGGAGTCCAGTGAGTCCTTCAGCTCCTGGACCAGGCTGGCGTGACCTTGCCTGTGGGGTGAGGAGCGGCTGGAGAAGGAAGCAGCCTGGGGGCATCCTGAGCCATTCTAGTCCTCAGAGACAGGGTCAGGGATGCAGGAGCTGATCTCTGGCAGCACTTACCATACCAAGGGGTGGTCGAAGGGGTGGATGAGGACCCGGCCCTCGCTCTTTGCCAGCTCCAAGGCTCTCTTGTTGGCTTCATCCCACACCTGGCAGGGGCGGAGCAATGAAGGCTCAGTGGGGTCCTCGTACCCCAGAGACTGGTCCTTATCACCACAGGGCTGGGGGACACCAGAAACACATGTGGGGCACTGGGCTGGTGGGGGTCCCTGGGGCGACCCTGCTGTGATGCTGGGGTACAGGTGATGCAGGAGGGGGAAGTTTCAGGGTGGAGTTTGCCACACATATCCCCAGCATCAGAGAGGAGGCTGAGCTTAGCCTTAGCCCCCCCAACACCCTCCCAGAACCTAGTTTTAGGGGGCTGCCATGTGTGTACCTGGCCAGAGACCTCCACCTCTGCCCCCAGCTCCTCCATCTTGCGCACAGTGGCAGGGATGGTGGTGCTGGGGACCACGACGGTGATGGGCAACCCCAGCTTCTTGGCTGCGTAAGCTGCTGCCAGCCCTGCGTTCCCCCCTGAGGAATGCAGGGAGGTCAGGCAGGGCTTGACACCCACCCTGCACCCCCAATAGTACTCATGAGCATCTCCCCACAGCTCCCCCCTGCCCCAGCTCAGGGCCCAGTTACCTGAGGAGCAAACAAAGTGCTGGCAGCCCTTCTTGGCAGCCTGAAAAGTAGGAGCAAAGAAGAGAAGGGTATATCTGTGTCTCTTCACTGTGCACCCTGAAAGGGCACAAGGAGTGCCCTGCCCATGCGTTGCCCATGCTCACCTCCTGGCAGAGGTGGCCGATGCCCCTGATCTTGAAGGAGCCTGTGGGCTGGACGTTCTCCAGCTTCATGTAGACCTTGGTTCCTGCTGCCTTGGACAGGGGCAGGCTCTCCAGGGCGGGAGAGACGATGTGGAAGGGCTTCTCACCCTTGCCCAGCTGGGGTGCCATGGTCCCAGCAATGGGTGCTCTGCCAGGAAGAGATGGGGAAGGCACTGGGTGTTCCACACGGTGTGTCTCCCTGAGCCTGTTCCGGGCTCAATATGGGGCACAGGAGCCGCTTCGGAGGGACAAGGCTGTCCCCAGTGTCCTCTCACAGCTTCAGGATGCAAGCCCTGGGGTGTAGCGATGAGCCCTCCCTCCCAGAGCCCCAGGACAAGCTGGACCACCCCTTCCTTCATCCTCCTGGTCCCTAACCCCTGGTCCCTGAGTGCTCCCCACCTGCCCTATCCCCTAATGAAGCCAGGACCCCACAGCAGGGATTATCTGGTGTCTTGTGGGGCCTCGTTGTGTGTCCCCAGCTCCTCACCTGAAGCCACAGAGGAGTTTGGGGGAGGGAGGATAAGGAGGTGACATCAGAGGGGCCGTGCCGGTGTCCCCAGGTCCCCGTGACCAGCCACGCAGCATTAAAATCAAACATTGCCCTGGCCCTGGCTGCTTGCTTGGTCCAGGTTGGTTTTTCCAGCCATGGGGCTGGATCGGTGCCGAAAGCACCCAGCCGTGGCCTGGACAGGGTGCTGGCTGCCCTGAGCAGGGATAGTCACATGTAGCCCCAGCAGCCAAACCTCAGTGGCCTTCGTGTGCCCAGGAGATGGGATGTGGGCACCCAGGGGATGGAGGATAGAGAAGAGGCAGCTCCCAAACCACTGTGGGGGTCCCCAAGGGTTTGACTCCACCAGGTGGGCACAAGCACCAGTTCTTCTTGGTCCAGCTAGAATTATGTCCCAGTGAATCTGAGGACTTTACCCATTTCCCCAGACCTCTGGTGTCGTGAGAACAGCCTGTGCACCCCAAATCCCTGGCAGACAGCAGAGACTCCCGCTATGCCCACCCTTTCAAGCCCCCCAGCCCCGGGTCCTCCTCCAAGCCATCTGTCCCCTGGTCGTAGCCCCCCACCACAAGCCCCCCCCCTCCAGCTGGCCAAGCCAGGCACCCTGCTGGCAGGAGGGATCTTGGGGGCAACAGTCCCCTCACAGTTTGCAAAGGTGCCCCATGAACACCCCTTGGAGAGGGGGCTGCCAGGGGGCACCCAGCCAAAGCCTAGCCAAGACCAGCAGCCCCCAAGCACAGCAGGCAGAGCCCTGTGCCGGCTCTGGGACAGCTCAGGACCGCTTTTTGTCACCCAACCTCGGTGACACCCCCCNCGAGCACGTGTCCTACCTCTGTGAGGAGGGTCTGGATGAAGAGGGAGAAGATGGGATCCGGAGGAAGGTCAGACCCTGGCTCCTTCTTCGCAGCTGCAGAGGATTGCTGAAAGCAGAGTTCCTTTGGCACAAAGTTAGTCCCGTCCCCTTCCCTGCTAGTTCCGTAGGGATCCCAAAGGGGGGGCTACGGCACACGAGCTGGCACATGCCCGATACAGCCAAATGGGGTGCACTGGGAACCCCTACGCACACTTCCCTCGGCTCTTCCCCCCAGCCTGGCAGCAGCAAAATAGATCCAGAATATGGGATTTCACTCTCCTGCCACAAACTGTGCTGCAGAGCCCCCCCGCGAGAGCACCACTAACAACGGGCACCGAGCAGGGCATGGGCTCCAGGGCACCGCTGCCCCTGGTGGAAACGAAACAACTGACTCCCTGCCACCATCATTAGGCTTTAGAGTGAACAGCACACAGACAGGTAGGGTCAGCACAGAGGCATAGTTCCACCTCCAAGAGCATGTGCCTCTGAGTTGAGCCATGCTGCTTTTGGGACATGGAGGACTGGAAGTGTGAAGGATAAGGAGGATTTGTTGAACGAGGATGCCACAGAGTGGGGGAGCACACAAGCTCCAGCTCCCGTGGGGGCCCATGGAATGACACACCCATCACGGGGGGCAGAGGGGCTGCAAACACTTCCCTGGGGATGGGACAGGGATGGCACATGGGGCCCTTAGAGGCAGGCACTGGGAAAGGGGTGCAAGGAGCCCCTCCAAACTCACAAGGAAGAGGGCAGAGATCCCCTCAGTGATGGCACAATGTTTCAGCATGCCCTGGGGCACTCGGGCGTCCATTTCTACCCCATATCCACCTCCATGTCCCCCCTTTTACCACCTTTGGCTCCACCCCTGCCCCTGAGAAGCCGGTGCCAGGCTATCACCTGTTGCCATCCCCTGGCCAGGGTCCCTGGATGACACAGCCTCAGCCACAGGAGCTGGGGCAATATTTAACTTCTTCTGTTTAGTTTTCCACTTTTAAGAAAATAAAGAAGGGAAGTAGCAACATAGCTGTCACTGCATTTCCAGCATGCTCTTGGCATCGATCTGCCTGTTCCTCCTCACTGCCCTGTGACTCAGAGGCAGTGACCTCCTCCTAGCAGGGGAAACTGAGGCACAGGGACCCACCGAGGAGCACACACACCATGGGGACACCAAGGGACATGGGCTGTGCCCCTCTCCACCTTACCTGCACCCCCTCCAGTATGCAGCATTAGCAGATTTTGGACACCTCACCCTCTCCAGAGCATCCATCCCAGCTTTTGGGGTACCAACACCAAATAACCCAGACCTGCTGTAACACAGCTCCATGAAGCCCCCGAGGAGTCATAGGGGCCCCAGTGCCCCCCCCACCCCCAAGCCTTGGTGGGAACCTGGCACCTTCAAAGCGCTGCCGAGCGCCAGCTCATTAATCCCCCAGTAATGACCTCGTTATTCCTAACGAGGCAGAGCGGATCAAGGGAGCTGCGCTAAGAGGATTTTACAACGGGGGTTTTGGGGCTGGGGGAACACAGGTGGCAGAGCAGAGTAAGACAAAAAAGGGATGAGGATGGTCACCCTATACTAGGGGTTGAGCAGTAGGACCTCCCTCCTTCAGCCCACACCCTGGGTTCCCCCATTTCAGCAGCTCTGTCCTACACCGGGTACCCAGCAGAGAAACCTTAGAAACTTGCACTCCAAAAAGAATCCAGCCTGACTAGCTGTGGACCCTCCCACCAGGGCCAGGAGGCAGCACAGAAGCAGGAAGCACCCCAGTAATCTGAGGGGAAGCAGACTGCTGCGAGAGCCCAACCCTGACACAAGACACCAGAGAACCCCGGCAGAGGGCAAAGCAAAACCACCACCTCCACTGCACGCAGACTCTGCTTTATTCACCACAAACCAGCTCATTCCTCTCCGCTCTGCCTCACGGGCCAGCCCCAGCCTCCCAGGATCCCCCTTTTTTTGGAGAGGGAAGAGCTCCCCCAAAGCAGGTATCAGCACCCGGGGGGGGGTCCCAGGGTTAGAGCCCTTTCGCAGGGAGGGGGCTAAGCCCCTCTCATGGCTCAGCCAGCACCGTGGGCCTGCAGCAGCGAAGAAGCAGAAGCAGAAAGAGCTGGGGAGGGAGGCAGAGGGCACCCCACTTGCACCCAGAGCCAGACCCCTGAAGATAGGGGAGAGCAGGTAGTGCTGTGGCACCCTCGAGCCCCAGCTGTCTCCTTGTAGGGGATCCCCACATAGGACAGATGCCTGCGGACGGATGAATGGATGGACTCAGCCTGGTGGCACCTGCTCAGTCCCAGCGGACCTTGACGGGAGGGAAGGTCCAGAGGTCAGGGTGGCCCATGTGCAGCAGGGTGTTGCAGGGTGACGTGCTCCAGCGGAAGGGGGGCACGTCGTCCCAGGTGGGACCACTGGTGGCCACCAGCCCAAAGGTGGGGACCATGCCCGAGGAGGTAACCTGGTACCAAAGGGGGAGAAAACAACAAAGGTGCGAGTCAGCAAGACAGAGGAAACAGAGTCTGGGGGAGCTGTCAGAAGGGGGGTGCACCCGCAAAGAGGATCCCCACCTTCATGTCGGTGCCGCCATGGCAGCGCTGGCGCAGGGCAGGGAAGGGGTAGGTGCCGTTGGGGGGGTTGAGGTCAGAGCGGGCAGAGATGGCGTTTTCTGCGTTCTGGGGGGGGTCACAGGCCCCACACCGCGACAGAGGGTCCTGCAGGTAGTTGTTGAACCTGTGAAGTGGTCAAGAAAACAAAAATAAATAGAAATTTATAGTGATGAAAAAAAAAATCACATCCTAAGGGTTGTAAATTCTTGGGGGGAGGTGTGGGGTCCACCCAGGTTTGGGGGGACCCCAGCACCCACCTCATCAGGTGGACCATGGAGTCCAAGTCACAGACCAGTGTCTGGTTGCGGCGGAAGATCTGGGCACGTGGGTTCTTGTCATAGGTGAACCAGTCGCCGTATTTCTTCACCAGCTCTGGGGTCCCGCTGGCATTGAAGATCTCCTCAAAGAACCTGGGGTGGGTGGGAAGGAACCCAAAGAGTCAGCACCCAGCAGCAGGGGGCAAGGCCAGCGTGGGCTGCCCCCCTTTATGGGGCATCAGTGGGGTGGGATGAGGCCAGATGTGGCTCACGGCAGGTTGTAGCTGGCCCAGTAGCCCTGCTGGTACAGCAGCTCCGTCTGGTCAGCCACCATCACCAGGCCCCTGTGCCAGAAGGAAGAACATCAGTCAGAGCAGATGGTGAAATCAAGCAGGTACTGGGGAAAACAGGCTGGGAAGGCAGCCCAGAGGAGTGTCCCCACCCTCATCAGGGTGCTAGACACTCAGCACCTGCATACAATCATCCCAGGAAAGCCTTTAGCACAGGCAGCTCCTGCCTACATTTGCACCCCCATGGCCCAACTCTCACCCAGTTGGGCTGGGGCAGATTGGACCCTTAGGGCTTCCCCAAGCCCATGGGGATGGAAGAGGAGCCACGGCTCAGCACAGGAGCTGATGCTCAGGGAGGAATGGAGGCACTCACGGGATCTGCTCCAGTACAGTCAGCAAGCCCTGCGGTGGGCTCGCTCTCCCAGGCACAAAGGTATTGTAGTCCACCACCATCCACTGGTTGTTGTACCTGGTGTGGAGAAAGGGGAAAGCACCCCACTGGCAGCCAGCCTCTCCCTGGGGACATCCCTGCTGCTTGTGGGGGAGCATCCCTCCAGCCGATCCCACCGCCCCAGGGACGACTTCCCACAGCCCATCCCGCTCCGCTCACGTGCCACTGTTGAACCGTCGGAAGACAGCAGCCCACTCAGGACCACTGCGAGCCAAGCGGTTGGCCACGATGTTCCTCAGCCACTCCAGGACGCTGCCCCGTGGGTCCAGGTACTTCCAGAGCGCTGGGTTGTTGTTCCCGATGGTGGTTTCCAGAGCTACCTATAGGGAGAGGAATGATGGTGAGGGCAGTGGGACCAGGAAGGGATCCCCGAGGATCAGACCCCCACTCACCAACCCACTGCTAAGGATGTAGAAGTCATCCCCAGAGAAGATAGTGCCAGGGTAGGAGGAAAACACCTGGATGCTTCCAGGGATCTGAGCGTTGCCTGGAGTAGGGGATGGAAAAGCAGGGGAGGATCAGAAGGCGGGTGTCAGATGCAGCCCCCCCAGCCCAGCCCACATACTGCCGTCCGAGACGCGGAAGGGCAGCGTGTACTTCTTGATGACGCGCAGCATGGACTGGTAGGAGGTCCAGGTGTCATGGGCAACCAGGAGATCCCGATTGCCTGGCAGCAGCTTCAGGAGGGCAGAGCAGGAGCCAGAGCCCAGAACACGGCGTGAAGAGGAGTGGTTCAGGGCAGATTCCAGGTCCTCCAGGTCACCCCCCAATTGCAGCAGGCTAGGACGAAGCAAGACATGGGGTATCAGGTTGGGGACACCCCAGCTTAGGAGCTAAGATCACTCAGAGCTCTCTGTCCATCTCTCTGTCCAGGCTGGAAGGTGTTTCTCCACCCCATCCCACTGCAGGTGCTAGTGCCAGGAGCAAACTGACAGCCAGACCAAGGAGGGAAGGGCGAGCACAGCAGTGGGGAAACTGAGGCAGGGGGATGCAGCAGGCCTGGGAGGGGGACACAAACCACCATCCTTGGTGCCTTGGCTCCATCTTACCCCAGCAGTGGAGGACAAGCACCCAGAGGTGAGCAAGGGGGACTGGGAGCAGCACTGGGTTGCCACAGTCCCCTCCAGCAGCCCCCTTACACCTGGGGAGACCACCCTCCACTCCCCATCACCTCACAGAAGGAGCTTACAGGAAGCCAAAGGGTGACAGGGTGAACCTGCCACGGGGGAAGTCCAGGCGCCCGTTGTAGCTGTCCTCCAGCCCCTTCAGCTGCAATAGGGCCAGCCGCACCTGCGGAGACAGAGCTGGTACTTGGTTCCTGCAGGGAGGAGGGGCAAGGGATTTTGGCGAATGGTCTCTCCCCTTGCCCCGGGGAATGCAGCAGATCCAGCAAGTCGATGAGGAGGGAAGTGCAGGGGGAAGTATCACTGTCAGTGGGGCCATGACTCAGCACTGGTGGCCAGGGCAGACCAAGCCACCCCTTATGCACCCCAACAGTGGCACCTGAGGCTTTGGCAGAGAGAAAGTTATGAGTCAAGGAGGATCCATGATGACCACATCCCCATCATCCTGTCTGGAGCCCAGCAAGGACCCTGAGTACCCCTTGTTGCCCTGTCCCCATTCTCTTGATCAAAGCCCCACTTAGCTCAGTGGGCTGTAGAGGGGGTCCCTCCCGGGTGGGAGTACATCAACCTCACCTGGTGCCAGTACTCGGGGTCCTGCCCCTTCCCGATCTGCTCCTCCATCCAGCCTAGGTTGGCCTCCAGGTAGTTCCGCAGCTTCTCACAGTACTCGCTCTGGTACTTGAAGGGGCCACAGTAGCCCACCATGGTGTTCATCCAGTGCATGTACATCAGCTGGGGGACACAGCAAGGAGGTCACCAGGGGGGATCAGCTAGGGGAGAGGGGAGGGACCACATCACAGCCCTTGGGACCCCAGTTTTGGAAGGGTCTCCCCTCACCTGCTCAGAGACAGCAGCCTCAGCGAGCCCGGCAGCATAGGCCTGCAGACTGTCGTTGTACGAGGCATTGGTGGTCACCTCCAGGAAGGCCCAGCTGGGGGGACATGGAAACGGGTGGGTCATGGACACAGGTGGGTCCTCAGACATAAGTGGGATATAGAAGGATATGGACATGGGTGGGACACAGAAGATGGGATGACACAGACATAGAGGGTCATAGACACAAATGGGACAGGGACATAGGTGGGGTCATGGAGTTTCACAGATATGGGTGAGATACAGATGAAGTAAGATATGGAGGAACACGGACACAGATGTGACACAGACACAGGTGAAACACAGACACGCGTGAGACATGGACACAAGCAGGTCACAGACACAAGGAGTTCACAGACACGGGTGGGACAGGGACACGGGTGGGACACAGAGGGAGACGGACGTGTGAAACACAGACATGGAAGGTCAGAGACACGGGTGGAACATGGAGGGACACGGGTGACTCACTGACATAGGTGGGACGGGACGCCCTATCCCTGACGGCACCCTCGAGGTTGCCTCTGAGGCCGCCCCTCCCCGCTCGGCTAAATTATAGCCCCATCCCGTCCCGTCCCACCCGAGTCAGCCCAGCCCGTCCGCACCCGACCGTGTGGATGCTGTCGTCGAGGCTGGCCCAGGCGACAGCGTCAGGATAGCGGCCAGGCAGGACGCGGAGCCGCCCTGAGCCCTGCTCCAGCAGCACGGAGACGTTGCGGGACTGTGGCGTGGCGGGGGAAGAGGAGGAGGCGGCGGGGACAGCCCCAGCCATGGCAGCTGCCAGCACTAACGCCCAGAGCGCCGCCATGGCGCAGACGGGGAGAGGGCGGGGATAGAGGGTGGGGCTAGAGGATGATCACGTCATAGCGCCGCCTGCAGTGCCCGATGTCAGAGGCGGGGCGAGAGGCGAGCTAGGGGTGCCAGCACGGCCCTATGAAGGCGTGGTTAGACCCGATAGCCACGCCGCCAGCGTTGACCAATGGCGGCGGTGAAATGAGCAAGGGGCGGGGCGTGCGGGGTTAGGGCGATAGCCGCGCCCCCAGCAGCGCCCTCCTGTGCTGCTGGCAAGGGGGATCGCGGAGCTCGCCCCATAAACATCCTCTGTCCCTCTCATGCTGACCTTCCCCCCTTACACACACACTCACCCTCAGGCACATATCCACATCCCTCCTCTCGCCCCCATCTCCCCCACCCCCATCCCTCACATCCATCCCCACTCTCAGGCCCCACGCCCGCGGGAGATGGGCTCAGGCTCTCTTCAGCTCCGGCCCCCCCGACCTCCGCAATGCCCCAGTCTTGGGGAGCATACGTGGACACCCCTTGCCGTGGGAAACCCGGCCCCAAGGCCCCTGTGGGGTGCTCTGTGGGGTCCAACCCCTCCCAAGTGCAGGGGGGGAGGAGGATGGGGTTCGAGCCCCACGGGAGTTTCGGGTGGGGGGGTGACACGTGGGGTGTTAGTGCCAGCCTCATGGGCTCATCCGCGCCACAGCACAGTCCTGCCTTGTGCAATCCCAGCTGGAGCCTGTTTATTGCCCTTCCTGCTCCTCCAGCGGGCAAAGTCCCCCCAGAGCACAGGGTGTCCTGGTGCAATAGGAGCACAGGGCTTAGAGCCCCCCACCCACCGTGGAGACGTCAGCATGGGGTGCATAAAATCCCCATGGCCCAGTCCTATATCATCTCCTGTCTGGTTTCACCCTGAGCACCACCGCAGCCACCTGCTTGAGGCCTGGCATACTCATGCCATGCCACAGCACAGAGCCAGCTATCACTGAGGAGGGACAGAGTTTTATCCCAAAGCCCTTGAGCTCATACTGAACTGGGACACCCAATGGCTGCTGGGGGGTGAGGGGTCTCAGCCAGGACCCACCAGCGTAGGGGTGCTTCTGCGGCATAGATGTCCCTATGCCTGGCAAGGACTCATAATGCCCTTTATTGGATCAGCTGCAGAGCTGGAAAAGGTGTCACAGGCTTGGGACTATTCTGGGCATGGCAGCACCCCAAAGGCACTGCTTGTGCTGGCACGTGGCATGGCCCAGCACACCCAGCTCCCAGCTGTTGCTGGTTAATTTTCCAGCACTGCCCAGTGCCCACATATCCCATTTATATGCTCAGTGCTGTACAAGCCTGCAACAGCTGACTGGACCTAGCCACACCAAGACCTGGGTGCAGGAACTGAGGTGGGAACACAGAACAACCACTTCCTGCAGAAACAGGGACCTGAGCAAGGCTACAAGCATCAAAATTTGGCTTAAAAACAGAAACAACAGTTGAGCAGAAAGCAGTGCTGGGACAGTGGAGTCGGGGTGATGCCCAGGGCAAAGCTGAGCTCTGTCTGCCCCATGCTCCAGGCCAGCTTGGCAGGGTCAGGGCTTACACCCACCGTATGCTGCTGGCCTTTGGGTGCCTGGCTGGCTGGAGGCTCCTACTGGAGACCCTCTAAGACCGTTCTGGTCTTTATTTTCCTTCCTTTTCTCCCTCACTGGGGAGAAGCACAGCAAGTGATTTTGGTGTGAAACTAGCCAGTGTGGGACACGGACCCTTTAGTAAGGCTCTTAGGGCCACGCTGACAGTCCTACTCCGTTTGTTAGCATCCCCAAAACCCCGGCGTGGGGCCTTGCAGGGAGGGGAGCAGCGGGGGCTAGGGGCAGCAGAGTGTCCTGGGGCAGGGCCCGCTGGTATCAAGCTGTACAGAAAGACACCGGCAGCAGCAAAGGACCTTCTGCAGGGTCACGGGGCCACCGGCACGGGGGTCTATGCAACTCTATCTCTACGCTCTGTAGCCCCTTGTAGCTGCCCTGCCATGGGGCACAGTGTGCTGCTCCCTCCAGGACAATGTCTTGGGTCATGCTTGTGATGAGCTCAGCCGGTTTCAGAGGGTCATCCGGAAACAGGAGTTAGGCGGGCACAGCAATTGGGATTGGGAATCCAGCCTCTGCCCTGATGTAGCCTGCGAGCAACGGGATGGGGAGGGACAGGGCAGAGAGCAGGGATGATGCGAGGGGGACGGAGCAGAGACCCTCACCCCTCGACACTCTGCCAGCCATGGGAAAAAAAACCCAAAACGCTGTCTCTTTAAGAGCTGAGGGTGGTGGCCCCTTTAAGAAGCGGGGGGGGAGTGACGGGGGGGATCAGCTGCCCGTGCACAACCGCGAGGCCGCCACGGTGGGTCCCCGGGCCGGGTGGGGTTCCCCTGGCTCCCCCCAGCATCCTCCTGAGCATCTGCCCGCATCCCCCGACCCTGCGCACCCCTCCTACACCCTCCCGGGGGTGCCCAACCCCACTCGTATCGGGCTCTCTCCCAAGCCCCTCGTTGCCTCAGGAGGTGCCCCGCGGGTCCCCTTGTCCTGCGTGTGGAGGGTGGGGTTTCGGTACCGGTCCCCCCTCCCATATCACCCCCACCTCTCACCTCTCCCTTCGCTCCCGGGGCTGAGCCCGCCCCTCCAACCCCTCGGTGAGGACGCGGCGGTGACTGCCTGAACGCGGGTTATTCTGCCATTTATCGCTCTCTTTATTATTAATAGTAATATTTTCATTTTTAAATATTTATTTTTAACCCTTCCTTCCTCCTGCCCGGGGAGCACGGGATGGGAGGGTTCCGGGAGATGCCCCCGCTCCTCCTCCCCGGGAGGTGCTGCCAGCGGTAGGTGCCCCCCGACGTGGGGCAGCGTGCCATGGGGCAGGGTGCCGTGGGGCCAGCCGGGGTGCTGGGCCTGGCCGGGGTGCTGGGCCTGGCCGGGGTGCTGGCGGGGGACAGCAGGCTGCAGCCAGCTGGGACCCCTCTGCAGCTGGACCTGGGACACACGGCGCCCCCCGGGAGGGATGCTCTGAACCACGGCCGGGGCCTGGATGTGAGTCTGGGGGCTGCGGTGGGCTTTGGGTGGGGGCGGCAGGAGGGATGTGGGGGGTGCCAGGGTGGGAGGGGTCCCATCCCGTCCCTGTTTCCCTTGTCCCAGCCATCGCGGCTGGGATCTTACCAGGATTTCCTCCGCTGCTGGTTTTCTCCTCTAAGAACTTTGCTGCTTGCCAGGCCAGTACCTTCCCACAGCTGGGGCCGGGTGGGGAGCGGTGCAAGGCCCTGGGCTGCTGGGGACAGGGGCGGGGATAGGGACAATGGCTTGTACCTCTGCTGGCCCTGGCACAGCCCTTCACCCACGCACAGGTAGCACAAAGGGGGAAACAGAGGAAGGCAGTGACCCACAGAACGCAGGTTAGCTGAGAGGTAGTGTTGCCCGCGGGGTGCCCGATGCTGGAGGGTGGTGGGATCTCGGGGTAGGGACGGGACTTGGGGTGCCCATCCGAGCACCCCGCCCTCTGCCCTGCAGTGTCGGGAGGTTCGGAAACACAACAGCTCCGAGTGGTGCCGATTCATCCGGAGCAACCCTGACTGCCGGCTGGAGGGAGGCTTCCTTGACTACCTCGAGGGGGTCTTCTGCGTCTTCCCTCCCCGGCTGCTGCCTCTGGCTGTCACCCTCTACGTAAGGATGAGAACGGGGGTGACACTGCTGGGGGATGCTCTGCTTTGGGGGGCATAAAGTGAGGACCCCATTGACCCCTCTTTCTGCCATCCCTGATCCCGCAGGCTCTCTGGCTCCTGTACCTGTTCATCATCCTTGGTGTGACAGCAGAGAAGTTGTGAGTAGCCCTGCGGAGCATAGGGGTCCTCAGGGTGTGTGTGTGGGGGGGGGAAGCAGCCTTGTGCTCCATGAGCAGCCCCATCACCTCTCTTTGCCTTCTCCTCTGCCTTTCCAGCTTCTGCCCCAACTTATCAGCCATCTCCACCAACCTGAAGCTGTCTCACAATGTGGCAGTATCCTTGGTGGGTCAATGGGGAGGGAGGATGCAGGGATGGGGCAGGTAGCTGTGACTGGGTCGTTCCTGTGTGTCCTCGGCACCGTGCCAGGAGTAACCTATTTGGCACACGAGCTGGAGGTGGCACTAGGTGAGTGGTCATGTGCCGGCAGCAGGAGAGAGTCCTGTGGTTCCAGATCAGGCAGGCACCTCATACCACAGGCATGAGACCACCAGGTGTTTTCCTTGACATCCCCTCTCCATGGTGTCACCTTCCTGGCCTTTGGCAATGGGGCACCGGATGTCTTCAGCGCTGTGGTGGCCTTCTCCGACCCCCGGACAGCAGGGCTGGCCATCGGGGCCATCTTTGGTAAGGAGACACCCACCACCAGCTACTCCCGGGGGTCTGCTGGCTTGCTAGGGGTCGGGGAGGAGCTGGTGATGGGTGGGAAGGACATTGCAGGCCACGGGATGTGACCCCTCTGAGAGGGACTGGTTGTGTTGGCAGGTGCTGGTGTGTTTGTGACCACGGTGGTGGCTGGGGGCATTGCCCTGGTCAAGCCCTTCACAGCTGCCTCCAGGCCCTTCCTCAGGGATGTCATCTTCTACATGGTGGCCATCTTCCTCACCTTCCTGGTCCTCTACTTTGGCAGGATCACACTAGGAGAGGCTCTGGGTGAGAACCTCATGGGGCTGAGGCTTAAGGGGTAGCAGGAACAGCCCAAGGGTGCCTTAACCCTCCCTTGCTGCCCCCATCCCAGGTTACCTGGGGCTGTATGTCTTCTATGTCTTCACTGTGGTGCTCTGCACCTGGATTCACCGGCGGCAGCGGCAGGAAGGGGTGGCCCCCCCCGGACCCTGGGAGCCAGGTAAGAGCTGTCTGGCTGTGCCAACAGGACCTACAGCACACTAGGGTTCCCTCCATCATCTTCCTCCTCCTCTTCTCTTTCCCCCCAGAGATGCCAACAGATGCTGAAGAGCAGGAAACCTCGGGTACAAACAGCAGTGACTACGGTATGTGGTTCCTGGTGGGCTCAGGACTGGCTCAGTTCTGTCCTCAGGGGTGGTCAAAGATCCCAGGGACCCCCAGGGTGCTCCATGAATCACCAGTCCCACTGGGTGGCCACAGCTAAGTTCTACCCTGGAGCAGGAGGATCTCCCTGGGGCTGTGCAGGTGACCACAGCCCCATGCTGGAAGGTTTGGGGGAGTCCAGGGAGCCCCCTCAACCTCACTCAGCCGCCGTGGCCCCTCGCAGGTGAGGAGTACCGGCCTCTGCTCCCCTCCCAGGAGACCTCCCTGCGCATCCTCACCACTGCCCTCAGCCCCCTGGACTACCGCAAGTGGAGGAGGAAGCCCTGGTACTGGAGGCTTTTCAAGGTCTTCAAGGTTAGTAGTGGGGGACACAAAAGAGGAGGAGTTCCCACACAGGACAACCCCCTCCCTGCTGCCTCCTGGGGCTGTGTGACCCCTGAGCTTTGCAGGGGGGGTGGTGGGACAGGGGCAGGCAGGTTGGGCATGGGACATGGGGTACCTCCCAGGGTGCCCCATCTTGGGGGTCCCCTATCCCTGCTCACAGTCTCTCCTCCCAGATGCCTGTGGAGCTGGTGCTGCTGCTCACTGTTCCTGTTGTGGACCCTGACAAGGATGACCTGAACTGGAAGAGACCCCTCAACTGCCTGCATATGCTCACTGGCCCCCTGCTCTGCGTCCTCACCCTGAAGTCAGGCACCTGTAAGAGTCCTGGCAGTCCTAGATACCCAGCAGGAAATGGGACTGAAATGGCCACCGAAGTGCTGGAAACGGCAGGAGGCCTTTGGAGCTGACACCCCATCTTGGGAGGGGAGGAAAGGCCAGAGAGGAGCCATACTGGGGAGGGAGCTGGTCTGCAGCTAGATGGCTCTGTCCCCCACCACGGGGTGGGGATTTGGGCCCCTCAGCATCCAGGTCTTGGGGAAAAATGTCCCTAAAGGGGACAAGGCTTTACCTCATGCCCCCTCTCTCCACTATGTGCAGATGGGCTGTACCAGATCCAGGGTGTCTTCCCAGTCTGGGGACTGGTCATACTGGTTGGCTCTGCCCTGGCCCTCATCACCTTCATCACAACAAGCAACGAGGAGCCACCCAAGTACCACTGTGTAAGGTGTCCTCCAGCCCTGAATGCCCACCAGGGACCAGCCCAGCCCACTTCAGACTGGACTGCGGGTCCTGGGGGACAGAGGAGAAGCCAAGACCTCCTTTCCCAGACCCCAGGAGGGACATGGCTGGCTGGAGGCATGCAGGGTTCTGCAGAACACATCCAGGGACCAGCTTACTTCTCTGCCTGGCAGGTATTTGCCTTCCTTGGGTTTTTGGCCAGTGCCATGTGGATCAACGCTGCAGCCACAGAGCTGGTGAACATCCTTCGGACCTTGGGTATCATCTTCCAGCTGAGCAACACCGTGCTAGGCTTGACACTGCTGGCCTGGGGCAACAGCATTGGTGGTAAGGGCTCTGCTGTACTCCCAGTGCCATTCCCTGAGTGCACTCATCCTCCTGGCATCCCTCAAGGTCTCCCCTTCTCCTTCTGCAGACACCTTCTCTGACCTCACCATGGCACGGCAGGGCTACCCCCGCATGGCCTTCTCTGCCTGCTTCGGAGGAATCATCTTCAGTATCCTTTGGGTGCCAGGGAGAGGTGGTGGTACTTGGGGCAGGGGTTGCCTCAGTTTCCCTGCCTGCAGCCCAGGGAGAGCCCTTGCTCCTAAGGCACCCCTGGGAAGGAGCGAGGCAGGATCCATCCCAGAGTCTGGAGGACACTGGCAACTTTCCCTGGTTGCCTGCACATGTTGGGAGACTGGTGTGGTATTTGTGGGCTGCAGGAGCCGCAGGGATGGAGGCAGCAGCATCCTCCTTGTCCCCACTGCTGTCCGAGATGCAGTGGGGTTGGGGCTTTGGCTGGAGTCTGCCAAGGGGAAGGAGGGAGGAGGCTGTGCCACCCTCCAGCAGGCAGCAGGCTTTGGGTGGTCCCCAGGCCAGGCTGAAGCCTCACCTCCTTCAGTCCACCAGGCTGTCTGGCACCAACAGGCAGTGCTTTGGGCTAGGCAGTGGCCACTGGGTGCAGACAGGGAGGGAGGGACAGGGCTGGCTCCATCCCAGCTCCCCAGAGATCCCCTCTGCTGTGTCTCCATCCTGAACGTGCCCCAGACATCCTGGTTGGTGTGGGACTCGGCTGCCTGCTGCAGATGACCGGCAGCCAGCCAGTGGTGAAGGTAAGGCTGTGGTGACACAGTGGCATGGGTCAGGCTGGCAGCAGGACCCTGCTGTCACTCCACATCATTCCCCATCTCTCTGGTAGCTGGAGCCTGACAGCCTCCTGGTCTGGATCCTTGCTGGGGCCCTGGGGCTGAGCTTGGTCTTCTCCTTCGTGTCGGTGCCAGCACAGTGCTTCCAGCTGGGCAAGGCATATGGCATCTGCCTCCTCCTCTACTACCTGGCCTTCCTCTGCGTGGCCCTGCTGACTGAGTTCAGGGTGATCCATCTCTCCACCATCTGACTGGTCCCACCACCAGCAGGAGAGGCACTTCCATCCCTGACTCTTGCTCTGCCTCCCTGCTGGGTCAGGACCTTGCTGTCCCCTCTCCCTGTCCCTGTCAGGGGGACGAGGGCACCTTGACCCCAAACCCCACCACATGCTGGAGGCATCATGTACCAGCCCAGCCCTTGGCTGTGGCTTTCTGGAGGGAGGTTAGTTGATTGTGCTTTGGAAAGGGAAAAGGAGCTGTTAGTCATTAGCTATGTCCTCTCCTCACCCTGTTTAATCTTGTTTAACTCACGGTGGTAGGGAGCAGGAGTGAGGTTAAGACCTCAGCCTCCTCCAGTCCTGGTGGCAGAGGCAGAGGAGAAGGCAGCTTCAGCCCAAGGTCACAACAGGAGAGGTTTTACCTTTTCAATTCCCCCTCCCATCTCCATCCTGGCTATTCTGGCACAGGTCTAAGGCAGGTGTCCTACCTGGGGTAATGGAGAAGGTCTGAGCACAAGTTTGCCATTGCAAAGGACATGATGTGTTCACCCTGGGGTTTGAAACAGCAGCAGAGGCAAAGCAAGATGGGGTCAAGGTGAGACAAAGCTCCAGGGCAGTGCTTGCAAAGCAAAGCTGGAGGACAAAAAACAACCTAGGGAGGCTGGTTTCCCCTGCTTTTTTTAAGCTGTTTTTCAGCCTGAGTTTCAGATCCTACTTTCCTCCTCCTCCTCCTCCTTGTATGGACAGAGCTGTAGGAAAGGACTTGGAGGTTTCCACACAGTGTTAGCCTCTGGCAGGACTAGGTTTAGGCACTGTAAAAAAATAATTGCAATAAAAAAACCCAAACAACCCAAACATAAACCCAACTTCAGCTTGTACTGTTTTCTCCTGCTCTATGCAGAACACAACCTGTACCCAGCACAGTGCCTTTGGAGGGCTGAGGGAACACCAGAGCTGAGCCAGCAGCAGCAGAGAGGCCCAGAGCAGGGGCTGACACCCTTGGCCATGCTGTGCTGGGTGGATGTCCCCAGCAGCTCAGGGAAGTGGTTTCCTCCAGGTTCACCAGCAGTTGGGTTTCTCAACAGCAGTCACATGAGGCTGACTCAGCCACTTCAGTTGCACTGTTGGGAACTGCAGTGTCATGGCACAGGGTCAGCACGGGCTGTGAGGGGCATCACTCAGCTCCCCAGGGATGGGGACACTGGTGGGGCAGCCCATGAGCCTGGGGAAGCACAGCAGGTGGGCTGCTGCTTCTGCTCCTTGTTGGAGGGTCCACAGGGTGCAGGTGAAAACACACACTGCTGCTACAGGCAGACAACCACATCGCTGCCACAAGAGGAGGGCTGTTTTGCAAGAAGCACAATGGCCAGATCTGGCTCCTTCTCCCTTCCAGGAGTGCCAGCAGTCTCCTAGGCCTCAATCATGTCTCCTCCTTCTAGCCAGACACAGGTTTTCACAAAAGCTTACTTGCCCTGTGCTTGCAGTTATTGGCTCTGCCCTGAACTCACTCCCCAGCTGCTGGCAAGCCACCAGTGTTATCTGGGGAGACAAGCCCTGCTTCCTGACCTCCACAGCAATCAAAACCACAGAGGAAGGAAGGCAAAACCCTTCCCTTCTAACCTTAAACATTGCACTGGGGTAGCTTTGTAACCCTCAGTTTGAAAGCAGTATCTCAGTGTTTAGGCAGAAAGCTGGCAGGGGGAGGGCAGAAGGGAAGGTCCAGGAGCAAGAGCTGGGAGCAGCTCGGCCGGGCATGCATGGGAAATATGCCCACACCAGCAGCTGCCACTGGAGAGGGAGGGCAGGCACAGCTCCTCTTCAAACACTCTGGAAATGCTTCAGCCACAGCCCTGAACCCTGCCTGTGGAATACCATAGGAAAGAGGAAAGGAAGTGACTGCCTTTACAAAGCTGAAGATGCTTTTTATTAGTGTGCTCAAAAAAACCCCCCCAAATCTAGAGAACATTTTACAGACATGTCCATAAAGTCAGTTTATAAACAAAACACCAGCATACAAAATCCTGCAGTGCTTCCTCCCTTGCTCCCTACAAAATGATTGTCTCTGCCCTTAGTCTGTGTGTCAGGTGGGGGAGAGGAGGATAAATAGAAGGGGATGCCCCGTACTCAAACTTTGTTTCCTTCCAAAGTCATATGGAAGAAGTCAACTTCTGTGACCCTCCTTGGTTTACAAAAATAATTACTACAGTGTGTACATGGGGCACAGCAATGCCTCAGCACAGAGCCAGCACCTGAGCCCTGAACCCCAGCCCAAGCTTTCCTGTCCCTGTGACACCAGAGCCCTGTTATTGCATGTTAAGCAGGTTACTGTCCCCCTCGATACAGCTTAAAGCTACAGCTCCTTTCACACCTCAAAAACACCACCACCACCCCCCAAAAAAACATATCAGTCCTCCCTGCAAGGAGAGATGAGGGAATGTGGAGTTGAAAACCAGCCACATTATTCTTTCCCCTAACCTTCACAATGCTCATTCATCCTGCCCACAACTTCAAACAGAACAAACAACATCTCCTCCAGCCCCAGGACTAATCCAAATACATCTCCCAGGCTGTGACTCCATGCAGAGCAACTGCAAGAGCAACAACTGCACTGCTCATTAATTTGTGGTCGAGTTTATGGTTTGGAAAACAGCCCTTTAAGGTCCTTCACGGTTCAGCTCAGAAGTAGTTTCATACCTGCAATACCCAGAAAGGAAACAAGAGAGTTGCCCTGAAGCACCCAGAGAATGTAGCAAGGGTTGAGAGCAGATGCTGCTCTGCTTGCTGCTCACCTGCTCCCTCCATCCCCTAGCCCCAGTGCTCCCACCATGCTATGGAGGGAGCGGTTTTCAGGAGCAGCTCTGTCTCGCCTGCTGTTGAAAGCCTCATCCACCCAGGAATGGCTCCTGAGCTGCCTGCCTAGGATCAGTCCTCTCCTGCTCTCCTTGTGCCACATGGGGAGGCTCCCAAGCTAAAAACAGGTGCATGGGACCAAGGGAATGGGCACACAGACCTCCCACTGCCTGATCTCTCTGGAGGAAGGAGAAAGCCTCCCCAGCAAGCTCTACTCTCAGTCTGAACCTGAGAAAAGATCAGCCAGCAAGAGCTGAGAGGAGCCTTCCTGCTGACAGATACTCCTAGCCCTCAGCACTTTCTGTGCTGACAAAGGAGAAAAGGGGGCTTGGAGGGACATGTTCTCATCACATTGTAGGCAACAAAACATGAGAGCAATGATGCAACCTGCCATGATCACAGAATAAACATAGTGGAGCTGGGAAGAGATCCCTTTTCCCCATCCTTTCCACCCTTCAGCTACCAGGTCCATCAGTCTCCTTGCCAGCTGCAGAAAAGCAGATGGGTGAGAAGAATCACTGCCTTCCATAGTCCTCCTACATCCAAAATGCAGTGGTATAGTAAAGCTCTTCAGTGGATCTTCCTAAGATCTGCCTCTGTCAGCATCTGCAGCCTGAGGAACATTTCTGGAAGGGTGAGAGCAAGGGAGGAGCAACCACTTCTGTGCTGGGACTTGCTCACCTGTATAGACAAAGCAGTGACCTGGCTGAAGAATAACCAGCAGTGCTCTTTGATGCTCTTCTTAACCCAGAGCCTGGCAGAAGTCAGAGTTGGAGCTAAAAACCCTTTCATTTCTCCTAGTCATCTGTCTGAGCTAAGGACCAGCCAGAGATTTGCCATTTGCAGAGCAGGTGGCCATGTGGCAGAGGTCAGCAGCTGCTGTCATGCTGCAGAATCCCTTCTCTCACTGAACAGGGACAGGGGCTTTGGGGTTTACAGAGGTGATCCCAATCCTGGTCTGTGCCATGGGCAGAAATGACCAGCAGCAATGTGTATACTGGATAGTCACAGGAGGAGGCAGAGTTCATCTCTCTGGGCTCCTGACCCACCTATGGTCACACCACAACCAGATGCTGGCCCTCAGTTCTGCCTCCAGCTGCCACAGCACTGCCTGGGGACAGCCAAATTCGATCATCAGAGCTGGATCTACTACAGGAGTGCATCTAGGTGTGCCAAAAAGGAGGGGAAAGGCAGACTGCTCTTCCAAAAGTGCTGTAATTTCACACCACCTTTCCTTTCTTTGTGTAAGGAAGGTGGAAAAGAAACAAAAACTTACTCCCTGATCTTTCATGCCTAGGTTAATGGTACCCTTTAAGCAAAAGAAATCTTCAAAAAGGGCAAGTTTTAATATTAAGCAGGTGGCTTCAGTGCATTTCCTGCTGTTAATGGATTATACATCCGTTCCCCAGAGGTCTGTTAGTGGTAAGACAAACAGCAGGCTTGAGCCTGGGAAGTGGCTCAAGAGAGAGAAAGGCTCTGTTCTGTCTGAGATGGCCACTCTGTGCTGAGCATGGGCATCATGCTCCACCTATGTGTGGAAGCCTCACAGAGACCCCTGGGCCTCTGTTTTTTCAGTAACTCACTGCCTAGGGGAAGAGAACAAAACCCTAAAGCTGAACAGTACACTGACCAGATCTATATACATCATCCCACTAGATACACTGGGGAGTAATACTCTAGGTTATTGCATAGAAGGTGGCTTGCATGAGCTAGGCCTAAATGACAGTCTGGGAACGTTGTCGGAGGCTCAGGGGCTTCAGAGAGCTGTTGGAAGCAGCTGCAGGCTCTTGCAAGGGTGTCTGAGATTCCTCTTTTCGGGAATGCTCCTCATACCATTCCTGCAACAGGAGATGAAACACACCAGGGTCAGGCTCTGTCCCACACTGGCCTCCCAGCCTGACCTCAAAGGGCAGAGCCTTTGGCTGCTCTGCCATGTGAGAGCACACTTCCACAGGGATAGAGGAGCTCTTCCCAAAGCCCTCGATACAGTCTAACCTCCTGGAACAACCTGGTTAACTGCAGCATGGCTGTGATGGACCCTGAGACATTCCCACCCACAGTCTGAGCAAGAAATACCAGTTCTGCCTCAGCTACAGGTGGCTAAACTGACAAACCTGGGCAAGGAATCCTCCTTCTCTCAGGACATCTCCCAGAACATCTAGCACTCTAGTATTGCTGTCCCCATGATGTTTGGGATTTGCAGAGCTGCTCCCAGCCCTGGGCAGCACCCAGGGTGTTACAGTATATTACCTCTCTGAGCCAGAGACCAAGCAGAACAGGTGAGGAGCTTCTCTGAAGATTTCTGCCCAGCTCCATGGCAAATAACATGTTTATTTTTGTTAAGTGACTGAGGGCTCATCCCCAAGCTAGCTGCCCAAGGGACAAAGGACAAACGGTTCTGAGATTAATTCTTTCAGTACTAATCTCTACATTAGCCTACGACCTTCAACCTGGAGGTGACTGTCTGGCAGGGACTACACTGACCATGGCATAAAGCTCCTGACCTCAAAGGGCACTAGCAGGAACACCCTAAACAATCCACAGAAGCAGCTGACTTCAGTGTTCCCTCTCTTGGTTAGCCTGCTGTTCTAATGGAAGACCAGACAGCATTGCTCACTGGAAGCAGCACTCTGCCTGGGAGAACACTTGGTTTCTGTGTCAGACAGGCACACCCAAGCTCAAACACAATCACATTCCAGCGGCTTAACAAATTAGCGTTCAGCAGCCAAGCCCAGGAACACACCACGCATGTGCTGACAGTCCCAGCACACAAGTCCACCCCCGTGAGCTTCGGTGAGCTGGGATGAGCTGCAGGGCTTGCACACACACCGAGCTACCGGTTGCTGCCACTCGGCTGGCAGACACTGCACGGCCCAGCAGTCGGACCCACCAAGGAAGCCAGGATGTGCTCTGTGGAGTGCCAGAGTGGATGGATCTAAAGCACACCACCCACCCTGCCCTCAGGCCACGTTGCTGCCTGGGCCTCCAGGGTTTAAAAGGATGGTGTGCTCTTTCCCCTGCAGGCCCACATACCTGGATCTCCTCCTCATACATCTTCATACTCAAATCACTCTTCGTCCTTGATCTGCGTCCCAGAAACACTGTTGACATTTGCTACAGAGTTGGAGGAAGAAGGAAGAAAAAAGATATTGAGCAGTCACTGAAGAGCTCAACCAGATCAGGTCCTGCAACTTCAGGCCACCTTCATGCAACCATCCACTCACACATCCACCTGGGAGTAAACTGCTAGCAGTCAACCACAATGGGGACAGAACAAAACTCTTGTGCCACCCTAGTCCTTACCCTGGTGCTATCCTGGGCTTCTTCTGTTGTCATGGAGAAAAGGCATCTGGGGTGCACATCCCCCAAACAAATGCTGGCATCTACTGCAGGCTGCTGAGTCACACTGAGCAGATACACAAAGACTGCTGAAGGAGCTCTAGCTCGGATGGATGCATCTGTCAGTGGTGCTTAATTTAGCCAGATGAACACAACAGCAGTGCCTGGAACAAGGCTCCAGCCCAAGCTTCCAAATAAGATCTTGTCTCAAACCAATTTCAGGTCCCATTTGTCTTGGCCACAGCCTGGACTTCTTAAATCCCACACACAGAGAGCCAACATCTCCATTATTCTCTGACCACACAAGTTACATGAACAAGATTGAGAAGCAAAAGAAACCTCAGGTCTGGCATCATCATTCTGCACTGCACTGCAATGCTGAGGACAGCATCCTCTATTGGTTTATTGTCTTTAAAACTGCTGCTGATCAGTATCATCATCACTGCTCTGAATTTTGTCTGTGCAAAGAGCTCAGCCTTGAACTATCAAGCCAACCAAAGCAAATACAGGTCACCTAAGAGACTGAACTTTGTAGTGGTGATACAAGAATATAATGGCTATTAATAACACAACCACTTAAGCTCTTCCCAGATGCATGAGACAGCAGTTCTGAGACAAGAGCAGTTACCCAGGTCAGCTCATTTTTCCAACTGTCAATCCTGTTTTAGAATGAAAATGTAAGCAGTGCCATGGAGAAAGGAAGCCTGGTGCTTGGAATAGATACCATGATATTGCTGCATCGTGTTTCAGTTCTGCCCAAGCCTGAGTGTACAGTGGCACAGATGCAGGAGAAGCACAAGACAGTGGCTTCCTTAGAGAAAAACAAACATCCTTTTTTCCCAGTCAGTACTGGGCCAGAACAGCTCTAAGCAAAATTTGTAGGCAATAGCAATGAGCTCTTGTCAAGGCTATCCCAGAGGGCAGGTGAAATTCAGCTGCTACTTCTCCAGAGCAGCAAAACGTTGAGCAGATGCTGCAGAGACACTCCAGTAGCTCAGCTCTCAACACTACAAAGAGACATGCAGCTGAGCTTCTTTCTCAGGACAGCAAAAGGGCATTTGTGGCCCTGCCATGCCTCCCTCCCCTACAGCTGAGAACTTGCATTTCCTCTTACCCCATATTTGTCCATCTGCAAAACGATCTTCTGCAGCTGAGCTGCTTCAGCAGCAGCTGAACTCCGCTTGTACAGCTCGATTATGCCAACCACTTCCTCCTTGGAGATCTCCTTCTCCAGCACGATGCCATTGTCTTCTGGAGAGACAAGAAAGGGGAAAAAAAGTCTCCAAGGTGAACATTGCTTCATCAGCTGCTACAATCATTCTGGAAGGCAGAGCTTAACAGCACTCAGGACCAAGCCATGCATCAGGCACAGCCTGGACCTACTTTTGTGACCAGCACACATACAACCTTGCCCCTCGACAAGGCAGTAAAGAAGTTAACTAGTGTGCAGGGCCAGCAAGCACCTCAGCTTTTTAAAACATCAGGTTCTCAAGAAAAATAAATCTTGCAGCTTTTTGCTTGCCAGCAACTTAACTAGCAAAGTAAATAATCACACTGAGATTGCTGCCTTCTGACCTTCAGCTGCCTGCCACAGCTCACGAGTTTGGTGCTAACAAATGTCTTTCATTTGCCCTTCAAATTGGGTGCAGGAGAGGGATCACAATGACAAGCTTTCCTGTGGCTAACAATGCCTGACTCCTACAGGCTTGAACCTCACCAGTTTGATCTTTGGGCACATAAAGATGAGGGACTGATCAAAGCTAATCCCATGGCTGGAGCCTTCATCCCATTTCTGCAAGGAAGGTTCTCTGGTATTAAATGTGGGAGGGCAGTAGGTAGATCTCCCTCCTGCAGAAAAGTGTGAAGAGTTCTTAAGATCAGTCTGCATCAAGAGTGAACAGAAATGTCTAGGTGTGGATCACCTGAAGGAATAGCAGAAGGGCTAGAAGACAGTAATGTGTTTATGGCACCTAAATTAGCAGGTCATGAAGGCAGTGTCTGACACTCAGCTCAGGAGACAAAGGACAGTGAGTAAAACTGATGACTCACAGGGGTGAGGGGATGGAGACTAGTCACTGTCAGCATCTAAAGGATTCAGAAAGGCATGTCCCAAACCAGCATGTAGTCACCAAGTACAACTGGGACATGTGGAAAGAACTAGATAATGAGCATTCATTGTCCTCTGTGTCATGGCAAAGAGTGGTAGCAAACCACTTGGATCCAGTGTTTTGGTGCCTGAATTCTGGACAAGCCACTTGGAGACACAGTCTGGTGCCAGTGAGTAGAACAGTGAGGAAGGGAAATTGGTTGTAAGAGAAAAATCACCTTCCCTTCCTGTAAGGTCTCTTGTGGAGCTTTACTACATGCTGTAATGTGTAGACTTCTTCCATGAAATGTGTGTGGACTTCACAGCTTCAAATAATTTGGCTAAAATGGCTGAAGTAGTTGAAGTTTATGTGTGTGCCTGTGTACACACACCCATATATATATAAACCCACATACACACACATGTTTTGGGGAGTGCTGGGGAAGAGATGAGGGGCAGAGCAGAAAGGCCTGGTAGAAATATCCCACAAGAGCATAAGACTGATTTTAGGAAGTCAGGCAAAAAAACCAAACAAACAAAACCCCAAAACCCAAAGTGGTCTTTCCTAGTCAAATCCCATTCTCTCCCACAGACAGAAGACACAACATGAAGTCAAGGAGTCCTCAGCTCTGACCTTCTGAGTCTTGGTTCTTCCGAGTGTAGTTCATGCGGAAGACAAAAGCATCCAGAATGAAAGCCACGATGATTGTCATCACCACCTGGGAGAGAACAGGAACAGAAGAGTTCAGGAAGCTGCTGTGAGGGATCTTTCCTGCCCAGTTCAACAGGAAGCTGAGCATTTGGTCTCTGCTTCAGGCTCTACCATGGCAGAGAGGATACCCACATCATACATCCACCTGGGAGTAAAGTGCTAGCAGTAAATCACAATGAGATCAGAACAAAAGTCTTGTGCTGCCCTAGTCCTTACTCCAGGCCCAGATCTGTGCAGCATCAGCTTTGTCAGTGCCCATAACATCAATTTTCTGCAAGTGATGTGGGCTCACACTTGTTTCTGGAAGATGTTTCTGTAGAAGAGCAAAGCATCCTCACTTAGGGATGAAAGGTCCCTTTGGAACACAATAAAAGCTGTCTCCTCTCCTCATCCCTATTATCTGATGCACAAAGCATGTCCAGAAACCTACCATGGTCACAATATAGAAGATCATGAAGTAAAGACGGCTCCAGTGAGTGGTCTGGGATGTCACCCCTTCCTAGAGAGGAGAGCACAAAAAGGAGAGTCTGCTGCTAACTGCTTGCCAACAGACACAAAGCAGCATAAACACTATCTACCTCTCAACTCATGGCTCCCCAGTTAGCCCCACAAAGCTCAACCCTCTAGCTAGTCCTTGCAGCTGATCTGCCTCTCAAGCTAAAAGAGAGGTTCCTATGTGCAAATGCACAGAACATTTAAAGCTTGTGGCTGTGAGAGCCATTGCTGCTATGGGAACACAGCTTGGACAGCAGGGGGACAAGCTGGAATAGAGAGTTGACTTCATTTGTCCAAACTATGAAACCTGGCCTGAGGGCTGGTCAAGATTCACAACGTGCCCAGCAGCATGCCAGAGGTCAAATGCCACCCAAAGATCAGGACCTAAAGATGCTTGGCAACAAGAAGTGACAATGTTGGGCCCATCTCCAATGCCCAGAGAAGGCAAGCAGCAGTGGCATGGAAGATCTAGCTGAACTGGCAAAGAGCCTATGCTGTCTGTACACACAAGGGAGCTGAGGTCTACTCACCATGATGATGTACCAGTCGTTGACGACTGTCAGCTCAAACAGTGTGACTGCAGACAAGAGGAAGAGAAAAAAAACAGAGACAACTGCTTTATCCATTCTGACCTACCTGACTGTGATTCTCAGACAAAGTATTTGAGAGGGAAGAGTGACACTGAAGGTTCAATACAGCCAGCAAGTCTGGAGACAGACTGGAGACCCATATCACTGCAACTACTTCAGACAAAGGGGGTTAGAGCCACAAACCCAGAGAATGGCTTCATCTGTGTGCCTTAAAGGAGTCAGAAACAGACCTGACTCTTTCCACCAGAGAGCATGATGACCTTTGAAATCTCCAGGAGATAAGCATCTGCTCACACATTAAGAGAAATCATGGAAAGTAATCAACACATTCAAGTTGCTCTTCATCAGTGAGTTTAAGGGAATGTGTTAGCATTAGTATTGGTTCTTCAGAAGGGCAGTGACTTAAAGCCCTCCTCAAACACCTCTAGAAGTCTGGTCTGATCACCAGCCAGAAAATATCTGCTGGCTTCACACTGGTTTTGGAGATGTCTGCTTACCTTGCAGAAGAGTCATGGCACAATTAGTCAGCTGGAGTTCTCCAGACAGGAAAAGGAGGATGCTGAGTGTTTGAGGTGCATTAGTAGGACTCTATGGGAGAGTCCCAGGCTTACATGGGCATTACACTCCTGCCATCCAGCTCTGCAGGAACACAGATGGACTAAGGAATAGTCTTTGCTAAAAAGCCAAAACTGCCCTTACCAAAGCTGTTCAGAATGTTGTCAAAGTTGTTGAGATAGTAGTAGCCTTCTTCCACAACTGTCCTGTTGCCAACTGTATGATTCACCCAACGGTAGGAATCTGCAACTGTGCTTGTGCTGCTTGGAGAAACCAGGACAAACAAGGAGAAGATAACTGGAAAAACAAGCAAAATCTCAAGGGTTATTAATTCCTAAACACTTAGAAGGTGGTGAGCAGTTTGGCAGTTTCTACCTCTTGGCCAGCACTTGCCTTTACTCCTGAAAGCCTTTCTTCCTGACAGCCCAGGGAGCACACGGAGTCTTTCTAACCATTCAGCAAATATACCAGAGAACCTGAGTGTGTGAGTTGGCCTCCTTGGCTCACACCCCTCAAGCTTGGCATTTCCAAGTGGTCTGGCATCATTTAAGATGAAAAGGGATAGCTTAGTTTCCAAGACCAGGTGAATTTATCTTGGTACAAAGTGAGGCCTGGATAAATAACACATCTGGCCAAGCAACTCTGGCACCACCAAGATAAAACTCCCAACTTCTCTCTAGGGCAGATGTTACAAGAGTCTCCAGCCACAGCACCATGAAGAAGTCCTTCTAGTGCAGCCACCTGAGCCAAGCTAGAGAACTCACTAGAACCAACCAACCCTACCAGAGAAATCTCTCCCTTCCCAAATGCAATGCAAAAGCCATTTCATCCACCCTCACCTAGAGAAGGGAAGTGTGTCCTACATTTTTGCAGCATATTGCCTTAGCTGAAAAACTCCACTCAGACCCATCTTCTGGCCCCCTCTCCACAGGGAGCCAGAGCTCCCTGCTGCTTGGCTGTGCACCAAAACCACTGCAGAGGGGGTGGGGGTTTGTGGTACTCACTTGCAGCAGTTTGGGTAGACCACGCCAGCAAAGAACTCCATGCCAACAATGGCAAAGCAATAGTAGAAGATCAGCAGGGTTAAACCCAGGCTGGAGGCAAAAAACAGAAAGAGTACTGTGCTACTGAAGAGTTGCTGAGGCAGGGAAACACAAAGTCACAGGCTGGAAGGAATTTCCAACGGATGGGAAGCAACATTGAAAACCCCAGACCACCCTCCCTGCCACTGGGGCTCTGCAGTTCTTTGCCTGCTCTCATTCAAGAAGTCCTTGGACAAGGAGCTAGCCACACACTGAAGAGAAACTACAGAGCAGCCTGGATTCCCTCCCAGTCTGTCTTTTTCTGGGAAACAAATGTCTCTCCATGGTTTCTTTTAATACAGAACAACACACAGAGTTTCTGCCCTCTCCATGTCCTTGGGGGCAGGGACTGTGCCAAGACTGGGGGGGTTCTCTAGCTAACACACTCTGCTCAGACTGCCTTCACTCAAACCCCAAACTCCACCATTTCACACTAAGGCTCTCCAGTTGCTGTATTAAGGACAGGGAACCATCTGGGGCTAAGTATAGTCATGCCAGTGTTTCTCCCCAATGGGCCTTTCCTCTCACCAAAAGCTGCTATGGGGGAGAAAAATCTAACAAGCATTGACACTTAGTTATCCTCCTGCCACAAGAGCAGGAGGAGGCCCAGGGTGCTGGAGTGTTGCAGTTATCCTCCTGCCACAAGAGCAGGAGGAGGCTCAGGGTGCAGGAGTGTTCTTATCACATCCTGCTCCAAGAAACTGGGAGATGAATCCCCCAGTGCAGCACACTGAAGAATGAGGAACAATCTACTGACTGATCAGAGCATCAGCACCTTTAGCAGGTTTACAGGTCCCTATCCTGACCCCAGCCCTAGACACTAAATCTTCAGTCCCCTCTTGCCACCATCACCCAAAAAGAAGTTGTCAGTACCTGGCCATCCGAGGGAACAACTCAAACATGGTGTCCAGGACATTCCTGTACCGTTTCTTCAACTTAAACAGCCTGAAAGGAGAAGTTAGTAGTTACCCAAACACTGCAACTTTCCTGGGCTGTTGGAAACAGAGTATCACAGTTCCCTCTACCTCCTACATCAATGAACAGGAAGGTTTCTTGACACCCAACTCACAGGATCTGCTCCTGCCCAAGTAGCCTCTGCACAGCTACCTATGTCCTGCTGTCCCATCTGAATGTTTATGGCACATTCAACTCAGTGTTTACAGGCCTGAGGAATCTCAAGGAAAAGTCTGTGTCTTTTTTACAAAGCATGATGCATAAATAGCTACTAAAAAAAATAAATCACAAGAGCTTAAACTAGCCCCTTGTACAGGGTCAGGATTCATTACTCCTTCCCTCAGAAACAAGCTTTTCTGTGTTTCTCCCCCATGACCCAATAAAAATTGAGGAAAGAAAACTACATTGTGCCTGATCATTCAGGATTTGGCAACTCCATCAGCCTTTACAGAGAAACACAGCTGCCAAACACAGGCTTTGGCAGGGGAGCAACAGAGAAAACATTATTTCCCTCCCCCCTTGAGTGTCCTAAGTGTTCTTTAAATCCTCACTGAAGGGCTAAATTACATTAGCTTGTTTGTAACAACCCAACGTTTTGCCTCAGATGCCTTCCCCCTGTGGCTCTCGAAGTGTTCTGTGAAGGTGGATGTACCTCCCTAACAGCCTTGAAAGGAAAGGGTTAATCAGCCCCATCTCACTGAGCTGCAGAGAGGTTACAGGCCAGAGTCTTGCTTTAAGTGTGAGCTGCAGTTAGAGCAGGGTTGTACTTCACTCTAGAAAGCAGCATCTTTTGAGAAGTGTAATTTCTGGTAATTCAATGGAATGATTAAACTGGCTCAGCCTGACAGGAGAGCTTTGCTCTCTACACCAGCAGACAATTTAGAGGAGGTGGAAGAACCCCACGAAGGCAGACACAGGATAATCTGCCCCTGGCAAATCCCTTGATCTCTATTAGAGCCCAGCTTAAGCTCCAAAGCCCTGGCTTTCATAGCCCAGCCCAAGTTTTTGTTCTCCTTCATTTCGATAACTCTGCCTAATCTCATTACCCCACGCGATTCCTGTTCGCCATGGTCATGTATCCACAGAGCAATCCTTGCCCTCTCCTGGTAAGGAGCTCAGGCCCCCAGTGGATTGATGGAATCCCAGAAGCCCAGCCTGGCTGTTTTCCTCCCTGCCTGTTCCCTGTGCCCACCCCCCCCAGCCTCCCTGTCTCACCTCAGCAGCTGAAGCGGTCGCAAAACCACAATGAAGTAGAATGGCTCCATGTTAAATGCCAGTGCCATGAGCCCCAGGAATGCAAAGAGGGTGACTGAGAAGTCAAAGCTGGAAAGAAAAGAGTAAAATGAACTAAGAGCCATGATTTATCACTAGTGTTTCAGCAGAGAAAAGGTACTTGGTGCTGCTCCAGCCTAATAAGACGCACAAGGCTGAGGGCAGAAGGGTCATCATAGCTTGCTGCTTTTACAGCCCTAAAAACTCAGCTCAAGCCACTGATTCTCACCACCCCTCTCTCAGAAACAACAGTGCACACTTACAGATTCCAGCCTGAGGACAGGTACTCAACAGGCCCCAGTCCAGTGCTCTTCAGGAGCAGCTCCACACCATAGACTGTAAAACAAGAGGGCACCCATGGCCAGAAATAAGCAGCAGCACAAGGAGAGCTCACGCAAAGGTTTGTCCTCAAAGACATGTGGTGCTTTAAGTACAGGACTCTGAACATTGGCTTAACAGACCCACATCCAGCCTTGGGGATATGCTAAAGAGACATTCTTCCCTTCAAATCAACACATTTTCCTGTGTTCATGGTGATTTCTCTCCAGAGCAGTCTACAGAACACTTTGTTGGCTAACACACTACAAATGAGGCACAAGCTCCCACTGGGGAGGCCAGGAAGTAGTGCAGGGAGTTCAGTCCTGCCTGTTTATTTCCTTCTCTCTCAGTGGAACACATCCACATCCCATAGCCTAGCCTTGATCTGCAGGGAGAGATCCTTTCCAAGCAGAGCCATCTACTTCCACCCTCTGTCCTGGAAGCACCTTGTGGGCCTGTAGGTTAAAGAGCACCTGTTTGTCATCCCAAAACCTTTCTTTCCAGGTTTCAAGGTGGGGAGATGGAAGAGAAGCAAAGAGCTGGCTGACAACATCCTTGTGGTAAGAAGCATTACACAGTGCCTCTGCCTTCAAACAAATGTTTTGAAGACCAATGGCCAGAGAAGCACTCCAGCTACTCAGCAGTCAACTAAGAGGTTCTCAACCTCCCCTAGATTCTCCAAAGAACGTCCTACTGCAGTTTCACAGACTGGTTTGATTTAGTGGAGCCATGATTTGCTTCTCCTTTCAAGCAAGGGACACTGGCAGGAGAAGGGAAGTGAATTCCCATTACTGAAGAGGTCTGAAGAGTTCCATGGCAGTGCAATGAACCAGCACATCAAGATGCCACTTTTTACACTTGGGCTGCAAAGGAAGACATATTCATGGAGAGGATAACCTTTAATGAGAAAGCTCAGCTTGTCAACTAGCCCATCTAGTCCTTCCAGCTTTCTCCTCAGCGTGGCCCTGCACTCTGGACTCCACCAGGACTGCCTTGCTTTGTGTGGCAGGGAGCCAGCTCATAGCTGCAATCAGGTCAGAGCTGGTAATGCCTCCTGGAACAGCACAGCACAGAGCAGTGTGAGCAACTCCATACAGAGCCACCAGGAGTCTGGAGGAGCTTTGCACACTGTGCTTAACAAACGAGGCTGCTCTGCTCTCAGGGGTGAAAGCAGCTTCAAGAGTGTAGCAGAGCAGCTTTTGCAGAGAGTTGCACCAGAGGCCAGAGGCTCCTCAGACTGCAGTGGTGCACGGAGCTGCACAGCAGCGTTCCCATGGGGCTGTGTGGATGCTGACAGTCCCTGCCAGGCACAGCATTGTTCTAGATGGAGTCTGTACACTTCTGGCTACATCTGAACTTCAAACTGACTAATCTTTCAGGAACAGAGCTGATTGTTCCCCTCCCAGCCCCTTACAAAAGGACACAGCTCTGTTGGGAGGCATCAGCTTACTTGTGAGGAAGACTATGTAGCTCCATGGGACGTTTCTGGAGAAGAAATTCCCTCCTGCAAGACACAAGAACAACTTCTTCTAGCCTTCCCTGTTTTCAGTCCCCCAGAATCATAGTCAAGAAACAAGCTGTGATGTTTCCTACCTTGCAGCATGAAGGTTTCCACAAGAATCCAAATTCCATTCACAGCCACCACAGTATCTGGAAAAAAGTCAAAACCCATGGCAAACCCAGCCCTCAATCAGTGCACACTCACTTCCTAAGCTAACAAAGAGAGTGCAATCTAGGACAAGTGGCAGGGTCATTGTTTCCAATTCAACAAACAAATAGAACTCAGCTTGGGAGAATCTTCTAGCTTGACTCTTCCCTGGCCTTGAACAGATGCAGTACCTTGATCTTCAGAAAGCAGCAAAACTAAACCAAAACCATGGTCTGAATCATGCTCAACCATTTCACTCACAATTGTCTTACATTCTGCCATGTTATTCCCTGGGTATTTCAGTTTTGTCCTAGTTCTGCAGCAAGCTCTTGACTTTTCACTCAGCTCTCCTCACTCCATCCCACCCTCTTTAGTTTAGCATCCCAATTTACAACAAACATCTCCTCCAACATTCAGAAAGCCCCAAATTCCTGATGGGAACAGATGGGTTAGAACACAGCAAGTACATCACAAGCAAGCACTCTTTCTCCTCTAGAGAAGAGCAGCACAGAATCAGACTCACAGGCAGTACAGTTGCCAAGCAATCCCTCCAGCAACAAGGATGCCTGAACCTTCTCAAGTGCAAGCAGAAGAAGGTGGCTAACTGGCAAGGCAGCTCCTTACCCAGCATCCTTCAGCTGCAAGATAAAACCCTCACAGCTTCTGAAAACTAACCACCAGCCTACCTAAATGCACCAAGCTGACTCCTACAGACAAACCCACAAGTGTCTGACGAAGGAGGTAACCAAGGAGCCTCTCCAGAAGACTCAAGACAGTGAGAGCAGAGAGTCCAGGCAGTGGCAGCTGTGGGTACAAGTATGCAGTTCTCTCCCTCTCTGCCAAAACTCCAAAATGTGGACCTGAGCCATGCCTCAGACCAAAGACCAGGCTAAGTCCTTGTGAGGGCTGGCAGACACTACATACCAGAGCCACATGGTGAAGAAAGCACAGCAGAGAGACAGCTCATTGCTTCTACTTACACATGGTGTACTGGAACACACGGGACTTCACAAGGATGTTGATGCCTGCACGAAGGAAAGCATAACAAAACCTGTGTTTAGGTGATCCTCACACCTCTCCCACAGACTCCTCTGCCTTCTCTTTAGGGACATTTTTCACACCAATCCTCAGCACAGATGCTGATCAGATTAGCAGATTATTAACTTGCACTTCTTGGACCAAGTTCAAATTTTCCTTAGGATTTCAGCAGCAGTGAACTCACTATCCTTAACCCCCAAGATACCTTTCTGTTTCCTCTATGTACTAGCTCTGTGGTGTGGACAGAGGCTCATGCAGGTGCTGAAGCACTGCCCATATGCTGTCAGAGGGGGTTGCTGGAGTGCATCAGCAGAGACATGCAGGACTCTGGTGGCAGCTGTGTTTGGATTGAGATGGTGTTAATTGTTCCCCACTAGCAGATGACACTGAGAAGAACTGCAGTAAGTTCTTATTTCTGAAAGGTACATACACTCAGAAAATTTGGAACAGGGGAGACATCACCTTTGCAAGACAGATTCCACTGACAGGTATTTCAGACCTCTTTCCCCTTCCCCAGCAGCTGCACTTGACCTGTATGAGCACAGCAGCCATAGCCAGGGACTAGGGAGCCTAGCAGCTTTTGTGAAACACAGATCCCACTCCACAGTCACTGCTGTGAGCTGCTGCCTGGGATATGGAGAAACTATCAACTGTCCTAGATTCAGCAATCCTAAATCCCCACCTAACCTCTGTACTGAGAAAGGAACACAGCCCCTTCAAGACCTCAGGGTCCAGTTCACTGCAGAGCTTCTGCCAAGAAGTCTCTTATTTTAAGGAAGCCAGGGTTTAGGTCAGAGCATAGGGAATATTTCCAAGACAGAAACCTTCCTTGGAGACTGAATACAAGGCTCTGGCTTTGGAGGCTCTGAAACACAGCCTGTTACCTTTAAAAATAAGGAATGCTGTCCGTGGCAGGTCATCAAACCAGTGCTCACGATTTCGCTTTGCCTGGAAGGAGAAGAGCTGTGATCAGCAGCAGCCAATGCTGCCCCCACACCAAACAAGGGCAGTGATGGAGCCTCACCTCATCCCCATCATCTGCTCCTTTTAGGTTGCCTTTGTTTCTTACCCACCTTCTCTTTCATCCCTGGCCTCTTCTGCTCTCCCTCCCACACACACTTCCCCTCTTCTCCACCCAGCAGATACTCACCTTCCATTTTAAGCCAACCACTTCATAGAAATTGTAAAACTCCTTTAGACTGCAAAACAGAAAGAAGCATCTGATCAGAGCCTGGAGTTGATTAGATCCTTAATTGTCCTTGTCAGGCATCATCAGTAGAGAGCCCCTGGAAGTTATTAACTTGTTAGCAGAACTGCAACCACAGCTGATAGAACTCAGCACTGACCTCTTCCCCATCAGGCCAAGGGTTACTAACTGGCCAGAGGCAGAACAGGGTGCAAAGCCTCCCTTCTACAGCCCTCAGAGGAAACTCTGACCCTACTGAGCTCCAGAAGTTTACCACTGAGAGGAAAGAACTGAGGCTTAGCCAGCAGTGATTGTACTACTCTTCATGAAGTAGTCTTAGACTGTCTTAAATCGTTCACCCAGTCCTTTTTTAACACCTTTGTACATTTGCTTTCCAAGGCAACAATGAAATCTGGGAAATGACATGAAAGCAAAGAAACTCTCAAAACACAAGAGCTTGTCCAGGTGCTGAGGGTCAGGCCTGTAACAGCTTTAGGTGTCTGAGAGTGAGGATGATGAACTTTTCAGACTCTTGCTGGTGTCACTAGGTGCCTAAATGTAAAAACTCAGTCCTTCTCTCCATGCCATTTTCAACACCTTTCTGTGGCACTTGACTTTAAGGAGAGACAGTGGCACCTGTTTCATGGGAGACTGGCTCTGAGCCTCTCTCTGGCCAGAACAAAGGAAAAGGAAGAAAAGGTCTCCTGCTCCAATTCCCTCTACTGCCATGCTGGCTGGAGTTAGATGCACCCACTCATCAGAATGGTAATTCTCTGCCTCATAACACAGAGAATGACAGTCCTGAAAGCACTAGCAGAATCAGATTTTAATTAACAAAACCCTGGGGAACACAGCCAGCTGCTGGAAGAAAACAAAAACGTGTTAAGCTGTGAGGCTGCCCTGTGTGAAGAAATGCTCCTTGCAGGCTCTAATGCTGTTCCTCGGCTTCTCTCTCCTCTCTTCTGGCAGGGCAGGTGGGAAAGCAGTGGCTGCCTGGTACCTGCCAGCAGAGTGCTGCATCCACAAGAGGGCATGCAGGAACTCCAGCACCTCCGAAAAAAACCTCTGTCAGCTCTCAGGGTACTCAGCCCTCCAGCCTCCCTGCTTCCCAGCCAAACCCTTTCAATCACAGGACTCCATTCCCACATCTCAGCCGAGGGTCGTTCCATAAACCCAGCCATCCTCTCCAAAGTACAGCCTAGCTTCAGAGAGTGAAGCAGCCTCCCTGCTCTGGGTGCAGCAGTAAGACCATCCTACCTGAGTAAGGGAGTATTGCTTTGATTCAGTGCTTTGAAGGTGAGATATCTCTCTCTGGCACACATCCGAGGCTTGTAAAACCTCAACAGCCCTTCCAAGTGCTTGAAGGAAATTCCAGATGGCCTCTAGAAACAAGGGAATGTTGTCATGAGCAGTGACATCAGGCAGAAACACAAAGAGGCTAGCACATTTAATTCTCTCTCTGGATTTCTTTTAAGCAGGATTTCTACATTATTGTAAGTGGCAATTATAACTAAGCCTCAAAAGAAGACTAAGCTGTTACTTTAAGGTACTAAGCTTATCCTAGAGCACAGAGATTGTAAACTTGTTCTGGCAGTCAGTCCCTCCAGTAAATGCAGGGCTGTTCCCTATCATGTGAAAGTTGTCCAAGTAGACACCCCAAGAAACAGAATACAACCACTTATCCTGGGAAATCAGCAGACAGCCTAACAGATTCCATGACTAGCACCTCATAAGACTGTTATCTACATGCCCTAGACATGTACCAATCTACCAGAAGTGTGTTAGTTATTGTTGGGTCTTATTTTCTCTTACTGCTTCACAAGTTAAGCAAGAAATCAGCCCTCTCCCCTAAGTGCTGTGTCCCCATAAAGAGCTGTTTGTAGGTGAATTAATTCTGTTTCTGCACCATTTACTCATGCAGCATCTAGCTACTGTACAGTACCTTCACTTGTATGGCCCACCCCTACTCCACGTTCTCAAGTGACCCACACTGTGCTGGAGAGAGTCATTGACCACATGCACTCCAGACCAAACTTCACTCATTTTCTGAGGACACTTCCACACCCTCACATAGGGCTGAAATTCAGACTGCTTTGGTTTGCCTCCAGAAGCAGACAGGGACAAGTCACAGGCACGAACAGAACAGCAGCCCTTGGGGAGTACGATTACAGCCACAAATCATCTCTTTAAAGACTTTAGGCCACTGGTGCTGCCCAAACACTGCTGATCTCCCCTCCTGGCACCCCACAGGCTGCTCCTGGCCTCCCTGCAGAGCCCTGTACCTGCTTGGTGACCAGCAGGCGGTAGGCATGCTGGATGGCTGTGCGCTTGTGCAGCAGCAAGGACTTGAACTTCTTCTTCTCGATGTCGTTGAAAGTGTCGAACACAACGGCGAGAAGCTGCAGGGAGAAGAGAGGACAGCAAGTCATGCTTTGATCCTCATGCTCTGCAGCTACCTATGCCAGTGCTTCTCCAACAGGAGAGGCATTGCCTACAGAAGGAATTTCCTAAGTGCTAGCCTGAGGCAGAGCAGGGTCAGTGAGAACTCGTTGGCCACTGAGGGATCGCACACACAAAGAATGGTTAAAGAGTAGAAGGGACTGCCAGAGGTCATCTAGCCCAACATCCTTGCTCCAGCACATTACTCAGGATTGTGTCCAGGTGGTTTCTGAATATCTGCAGAGGAGACTCCACAGCCTCTTTCTATGTGACCTGTTCCAATGCTCTGGCACCTCCCAGTGAAGAAGCTCTTCCTCATGTTTAGGTGGAACTTCCTTTGTTCCAGCCTGTGTCCATTGCCAACCCCACAAAGGGATTACTGAGCACACTGCATACACTTTTTGGAAGAGGTCCAGATGTTTCTGGCCTCCTAACACTCATTAGTGGTTTTAAGAGCTAAAGCTAAAACCCACACAGGGCAGCAGAAAAAAGTATCAAAATGTTTATTAAAATGCCCTGATCTCTGCCTGGAAAGCAGGTTTTGAGAGCTGCTCTCTGGACTCAGCCTCCCACAGGAGCTTTGCAAACACATGTCAAAACTAACCCTCCACCTAGGACAGCAGCTGTGAAATTCAAGCCCATTACCAGCATCAAATCACTCAAACAGCAAAATTCATCCAGCCCTTTGGCAAGCCCTTTTCCACCACTCACACCTTCCCCTGAGCTGGTCTTGGCCCTGCCCTAGATGTTGCAAGGAAGCCAGCACAGCAGCCATGCTCTCATGCTGCAGTTCTCAGCACTCTGAGTCCTGCCATACCTGGTAATTTCATCCCCTTCAAACTGATTTACAAAGTATTTCAGGCAAGCCCAGATAATAAAATGCCACTTTATGATCAATAATTAAGACAGAAAAGGACTATAAATTTCATGCAGCTGAGTATGTCACTCCAAGCATGATATTAATGGGAAAGAAGTTGAAAGCTACTCCTATCATTCTGTTTCCTGTGATTTAGTTCAATTCCTTGTGGTTAAACATTAAAAGACTCCTATCTGTAGCAAAAGTGCCCTTTCTGGAAGTATTCTGCCAAAGGGGCTCAGATTATTACAGAACACTCTTGGGAATGGGGAAGACTCTGCTGGGCAAGGAGCTCCAGAGGCAGAGAGAAGTCAAGTGCTTCATCAGGGGACTCACCAAGTTCATGATGAAGTACAGCTCAATGGAGAGATACACTATGAAGAAGACACAGGACCAAGGGTTCCGGGCATAGGATGGCATCATCACATCAGGGAAACTGCATCCAAAAAAGGCACAAGGTTGAGCACCAGACACACTTCCCACTACCAAGGCAAGAGCAGGGGGTGGTGGGGGGTGTGCCTGTGTAAATCCACACCCATAGATCTGTCCCTTTCTGCAGAAGGTGTGGCTGCTCATGATGCAGAAGTTTGCAGCTAGCAACAGCTGCAAGAACAGGGAGGCAGGATGTCAAAAAACAAAGATGAGAAGCACATTCCTTGTACATCCCCAAAACCAAACAGGGAAAGGGGATCTGGAACGTGCCCAAGGGTTGTGCTTTGATACTTGGCCACAAGAGCAATGCAGCCTTGGTGTGAAAGTGTTACAACCTCAGATTTATTCCATCCTTTGCTAATTTCCTAATCCTCAGAGCTCTCCCTGACAGCAGATCAATATTTACCCACTGCTGTCATCCCTCTTTCCTAGCAGATAGGTGAACCAAAGCAGAGGAATAGGAAGTTACTTCACAACAGTGAACTGCTGGCTGACAAAGGAGCACAAATAGAAACTTTCCCTCCTTGGACCAAGGCCTAATAAAGCTGTTTGCCCACTTATTGCCCTCAGAGTGATGAAGCACTCTGAGTGGCCTAGAGATAACTCTGCAGCAGAGGTCACAGTGCCTTAAACCAAAAATGAAATGCCACTTCTTTCCATGCAAGTTGACTCAGGAAATCTCCCTCTCCTGCAGAGGAAAGGGCTCACATTTGGAGATGGAGCATTTCTGCAGATAAACTCTTGGCTCTGCTGGAGTTCTTTGGGAACAAAGGAGAAGACTGAGCTAGAAAAGCATGAACTTACTTTGAAGTGGTCAGAAGCACGAAGAGATTCACAAGGCTGTTCTCCAAGGTATTAAAGTACTGAAAGAAAAACCCCATGACAAAATGCAAGCAGAATTTCATGGTGATGTTTCATTCAAAAAACAATCCACCCACCCACTGGAATACAGGCACTTCTACAATCCTCTGATGTCCCCCTAGGGCAAGGGTCTCTCAGCACTGGTCCTTTCAAATGTCCCTGAGAGATGGCACAGGAAGAGTCAAAACAACTAAAAATTCATCTACACATTTTTGCAGTAGTTTTCCCCAGCAAGCTATGACTGGGCAGCAGCAGGAACTAGTGACAACCACAGTTAGAAGCAGCTGAGCTTTCACCCAGACTCCTTCCTCCCCTGGGGAGAGTGGCAGGTGGCTCATCTGACTGAATGAAGACACCAAGAACAAGGAACAACTCTGGGAACGTTCCCTTTGGGACATCCTGTCTTAGAGGAAGTTCTCTGCACTGCCTTCCTTCCCAGCAGGAGGTAAATCAAGGTAATGCTGTCAAACAACCTCTGACCACTTCACATCTGCCCTGCCTGGCCACCCCCCAGGAACAAGCCACATCTCCACAGAAACCTTTGATTCTTAAGCTGGTGAAGATGGGACTGAGACAACAGTTGAAGGAATCAGTGATACTCACCGGGTCTGAGTGGTTAGGGGAAAACAAGTAGAAACCTAGAGAAACAGCAGAGAAAGTAGAGGAGGAGAGAAGAAAGAGGGAAAGAAGAAACAACAATAAAGCCTGTTACATGTCAAGCAGCAGAGTGGTGAGTCTCAGTTCCCAAAGGGAAGGTCACAGTAGGAGTAAGCCCTTTCTGACACTGTGAAGAGGAAAGAATGTGGAAGGCTTTCTCCAGACAGATTAGGCAATGCATGTCAATGGCATTTCATTGATCCTTATGGAGAACACTTTCTGGGGATGGTTTGAGTACAGGACTGTAGCAGGCACACCACAAGCCTTTGAGGGAATACAGGCCAAACTTACAAGGTGAAGGAATAATGGAAACAACAAACAAATACACCACAGAAAAGGTCCAAAGCAACTTTGTCCCAAAATCCAATAGCCAGCTTCCAGATTTTTTGGATCTTTAATTCTGCCTTCCCAAAGCCTCTGGATGAAATGGAAGATCCTGGCAGGACTCTGACTCTGATCAGCTTTGTATTCATGCAGGCTGTTTGTGTTGCTTTTGGACAACAACTGGTTAACAGCATCACTCCACAACTCACCTAGGATGGCAAAAATCACCATGAAGAACAGCAGGAGGAGCAGGATGTCAATAAATGGTGGCAGGGACTGGAAGATCTGCCGCAGATTCCTGAGAAATAAGAAAACATTCACGAACCAAAACTCGCTTCTTTCCTCCTCCATGTTGGCAGAGAAAAAGCCCCAACACCACACCATACTTGAGGACTGTCTTCCCATCCCCTCCAAGGATTAAAGGTAGAAAGTTGGGTAAACTAAGATCTTTTCCAAGCTGCCTATCTGTCCTTTGCAGTTAGCTCTCAGGTACTGCCAACAATACTAATGTCACCCTGTCAACTTCCATTCTCCAGACCACATAGTAGCACTGTGATTCATTGTGCAGTTTACAGGCAAACCTAGGAGCCAGAAACAATACAACCACGTGCTCTCTGAGGTAGTGTAAACAGCTGAGGACAGTCCACAAGCACCGTGTACTTTGAGCACCTTCCCTATGAGGACAGACTGAGAGAGTTGGGGTTGTTCAGCCTGAAGAAGAGAAGGCTTTGAGGGGACCTAACAGCAGCCTTCAAGAACTTAAAGGGGTTCTACAGGAAAGATGGGGAGGAACTCTTTATCAGAGAGTCTAGTGACAGGTTGAGGGGTGATGGTTTTAAACTGAAAGAGGCTAGGGTTAGATTAGATAGGAGGAAGAAATTCTTCACCGTGAGGGTGGTGAGACCCTGGAAGAGGTTGCCCAGAGAAGCTGTGGATGCCCCATCCCTGGCAGTGTTCAAAGCCAGGTTCGACAAGGCCTTGAGCAACCTGGTCTAGTGGGAGGTGTCCCTGCCCATGGCAGGGTGGTTGGAACTAGTCTATGATCTTTAAAAGGTCCCTTCCAACCCAAACCATTCTATGATTCTGTGAAAGCTACTACCTATGACATCTCCCCACACAGGCGAGACGTTACGTACACTTCAGTCACAACTACAAAAGATCTGAGACGTCCACGAAAGCCACTTATTTTCCTGAGATGCCTGCAGGATTAGAGTGCTTTTCCTCCACACCAGTGGCAGGCATGAGAGCAGCAAAGCCACCAGCCAGCCACTCACCTTCTGACAGCCCCACAGTAGCGGCAGTCCACCAGGAAGATGCAGCGCAGCGCTCTGGTTATCCGGACGTGCGAGGTCTGGCGCACCAGCACCACGATGGCCTCGATGAACTGCACCAACAGCACGCAGGTCTGCAAAACAAAGGGGTTCCAGGAGAGGCACAGCTGCACTGGCCTCTTGGGAAAGGCAAAGCTTTCTCTCACCACCCCCTTTATTTGGAGACTGTGAGGATGGGAGGTGTCTCAGAGCTTTGAGATCTTACATGACTCATTTGGCAGCTTGGAGACATGGCTAAGTCATCCCTGCTGCAGCGCAGGCCAAGAGTCTGTCCGGTTCTTTGGTTCCCAAAGATGCTGAAGGAGAAACACTGACAACTTACCTTCACCATAGTCCTTCTGTGCCTGATAAAGGTTTGGAAGCCCAGCCACCTCATCTTCATGGAGAGTTCAAAGACTACCACAATTAATGCAAACAGCTCCAGGGTTGCATGGACCTGTTACAATACAGCAAAGCTCAAACCAGTGCCTCTGATGACAAACAGCAGCACAGCAGAGGCCACACTTCTGCCCTTCCCTTTCTCAAGAAGTATGTGAGTTTGACAACAGTCTGAGCACAGCTCTGTGACATGCAGGAAAACCCAAGGTCACTCTTCAAGTGAGCACAGCACTCTGTTTGTCTATGTTTCTATATTTATTGCTTTGTGCTTTTATTAAAGCCCTTAGGAACTTTCCCCATCCTGCAGCAGCCCATGATTTCCTGGAAACCCACATCCCTTTTGGACACAAATAACACATCAAAACAATTTATTGATACATTTGAAACAAAAGGGCAAGACATCAGCGACTTGAGTAAAAACCTTTTAACAAAGTTTGAGGTTGCAATTTTCTCTAGTGAAATGCAGGAAGAAAAGCTGCTGGGCAGAGAGAATTTCCAGAGAGAAGGGTTTGCTGTCCAAACAGAAGTTCTGGACAGCCACAGACAGGGCCCTGACCAAACTCTGGAACAGAACATAGCTTTTGGCAGTGCTGATGCACCCCTTCTCTGTTGGAAGATGCAAAATGCACCACAAAGGCACCAACAGTATATTCATACAATCTTTAGTCACAGCTCAAACCCAAACTGAGTTATGCAGCCCTAACTCATTTTGGGGAACGCTCTGACCCCAAGGTTGTCACAGCTGTTCTAGACCCCTGGCACAGATCTGGGGTGCCACTACCAGCTGCCAAAGCAGATGTAGATTCTCCCACCAGCAACAGCAGCTCCTAGCACTATGCTAGGAACCTTGTGAATTGGTTGTGGACTGACAACAGTACAAATCAGTCTGTGGATCCCTTCTCTCAACCTGCTTTTTGTGAAGGTTAGACACAAAACTTCCAAGTCACTCACAACCAACTGACAGAACAAGCCAGGTGGGTTTCTCCTACTACTGCTACCTTCTTCCTCTCTGATTAGCCTTCTTTTTCCTTTCACCCAGCACTGCAAAGCAGACAGGCTTCTTCATTTTGCCCCAGAGTACTTACAAAGATGCCAAGGCGGAGCATAGGGACAGCTGGTGCCTCGCAGAGAGACAGCAAGAGGAGCAGCAGTGCTGTGCTCAGCTCCATTAGGTAGAAAAGGTGATTGTGTGCAAAGAGGTAGGCAGCAAGTGCTTTGGCATTTTTAGGGTGAGTGAAGAACTTATCATTGTTTTCTCCTTCCTAGGGCAGAAGGAATAAAGAAGAGAACAGCATTAGTGACTCTCAGAACTGTGACAGAGCTTTCCACACAAAGAATGCAGATATTTTTAAGGATTAGCTACAATTCCCCACAGCCCATTCCCACTTTACAGCCTGACAGTGAGCTGTTTATGGAGGAATGAATTCTACACACACAGGACACCCCCTTCTGTTCAGGAGCACGTTTCAGTAACAAAACTCATTAATATCCACAAGCTCCTGCCTCAGAAACCCTCCAGCCTTCTCAAAATGAGGAAGAGAGCTGACAGAGTTTATGAAGGTAGACAAAGAAACTTCACTCAACAGCCCAACATAAACACAGCACTTCATGGACTTGCAACCACTTCCACACGTTTACAGACTTATTTGATTAAACTTCTCCAGGACAGAAGACAAAAACATGCAGATAAGCTCCAGGGCACCTGGCTGACAGTTGCTCCTCCTTATCTTGGCCTTGCAAAATGTTGGGAAGGAAACATTAGAGCACACACAGTGTTTGCTGCTTCAGAAGTGTGAGAAGACAGACCCCATGAAAAACCAAGGAGTCTCTACACCTCTTTGTCATTCCCTCTTAATTAGAAAGCTTCATTAAGTTAAAAGGTCAGACACTCCATCTTAACAGTTTGCCTACAAATGATGTTTCAACACCTACATCAGGCCTATTTTTACCCCTAGGAAGAAACTTAATTTGGAAGGAATTTAGAGGTTTTTCATGCAGAACCACCCAACAGCTTCTTCTCTTTCTTGAGTCATGGTTTAAGCAAGGGAGCCTTTTTCACCCACAGAAAAGTTGCTACTTCTTGGAAACTGCCCTAAGTGATCACTTCTCCCCAGCTGGGACACACAGATGCACAAGCTGGGCTTCTTTTAAATCATCATTTTTCCAGATAAGCAATTACTGTAAGGACAGGAAGCTCTTGCTTACCTTATCAAAGCAGAAGAACTGTGATTGCAAACAGCTAACAAGGTCAGAAAACAGATCTTCTTTAAGAAGTGAAGCACTCTTGAGCCTAATTCAGAAGAGGCTTTCAAATGTTTCTCATTTACTCATCTCACAGGCAAGCCCATAGTGTGTTTAAGAACAAGCACAGAGACACACACACACTTCTGGGTCAGTGAGCCAGATTGTGAGCAGAACAAAACCCAGCAGCAAGCCCCATAAAACACAAGCCCCCCTCCTTAAAGAGAGCTCTGGCTTAGATCAGCAAGGCATTCTGATTCATGCCTGGCAAAACACACTTGCAGAATGAAAACCAGTCTGTAGTCTGCCTTGTGGTAGCCAAGCAATTCCAAACATTGCTGGACAGCAAAGTCCTCTTCTTGAGATAAGACACTCTTGCCTGCAGCTCCTGGTTCCAATAAGCAATCTGCATGCTCTTTAAGCTATGTCTACTTCCCTTCAAAGATGTTGTGATCCTGACCATTGGTCAAGGCAGGGGCAAGAATCATCTGCACCTGAAGGGCTGAGCCTGCTGCATCCATCACCATCAGGCACTGCAGCAGCTCCACCACCCTTTGCAGAGCATCTCCAATAACCAGGAGTTTAAACAAAAGCCTAGAAATGGGCAGGAGCTACTGTTGTACTGTCAGTGCTGCTCCAGCATATGAGGAAGCTGAAGTATCACCAAGGGCCAGTTTTAAAAACATCAATACTTGTCAGTCCTGGTGGTGGGAGCAGGGAGGGACAAATGGTTGCAATCACCTTGTAGTGGCTTAACCAAAAAACCTAACTGGGTCCAAAGCATCTCAAGCTGCAGTGCAGAGCCTCTGAAAGGGAACAGAGAGGAGGAAGGAGAAAGGACAGGAAGGGAACCAGCAACATCTTCGGACTGGACAACTCTGGGAGAAGCTCAGTTTTGCTAGCTAATTAATTCAATACACCAGACTGTACAGTGACCTTAAAAATACTACACCTTTTTTAAAGTAATGATGGTCTTTGCTGTAAATAGAGCATGGGGCAGGTTTATTTGTTCCTTGTTTTGTTGTTGTGGGTTTTTTTCCTTTTTAACTACAATAAATTCCACTCCTGGGCTGATCTAATCTCAGCATGCTTTCTTCCTCTACCTTCTCTTGTGTCTTATATGACCCACAAGGCTTGGCTGATGCTAAACAAGCACCCCAGGGCTGCCCACCAAATCTGTGGCCAAGGCAGAATTAGGACTTGCACTTCCAGAACACCAGATGTCTCCAAGAGTGCACTGACCACTCTGGAGTGACTGAGGAGATGAAATGAACCATCTATGACAAGCTATGGAAATCTCCAAGGTAAGGTGGCAGAACTGAGCACATGTTGAACCCCTCAACTCCTAGAGCCCTGGACCATGGGAGAGAGGGAAGAGGCTGGGGAGCTTGTTCAGTTGCTCCCAAATGACTTGTCAGAGCTCTGCAGATTCCTTTGCAAAACACCAGATTTTTTTCTACCTCCCTTGTTTCTTACAGTCCAGACCTGCCATAGTTTCAGAAGTCTCTTTTCCAGACACACACCTTGAAGAGCAGGGCTCACCTGGAGGTAGATTGCTGCCTCTTGGTAGTTCATCTCCCAGTTGTAGCGGGCAGAGCTCTGCTGCGCACAGCAGTCGCCCGCAGCAGGGCTGGATGCGTCATTGACAACGTCATAGCTACCTCCATCTGCAGCAGGACAGCAAGAGACAATTGATTTCCAATGAAACAAGCTGAGATCGATCAGGAGGCAGGCAAACAAGGCAGGCACTAGCACCAGAGAACCAGCACCAAGAGGTGGCAGGGTACCCAGGAAACTAGCAGCTGGTACACAGCCAAATTGGCTCTTCCCAGGTAGAAGGTTTTAAGAGACACACTCAGACTCAGCACTTCCAGAAGGGAATGCTCCCAGAAGATCAGCAAAAGAGGCAGAATCCTCTGTAATACAATAAGCAGGTCTCCTGGCTCAGGAGATCTGTGCTGTCATGTTTGTAGCATACTATCAGCAGTCATGCACTAAACAGGCAGCTAACAGCTAGAAGTCTCCAAGGATGTCCAAACCACCAAACACAAGTGAGCTTGCTCCAGGAACACTGGTAGAAGAGACCACAGAACAACACAGTACAGGACTACCACAGGCAAGGGAAGCCAGTCAGAGTACAGCAGCTGTAGAGTACACAGTTTTAGTAGAAAGCCTCATTTTCAGAGCTCTCCAGAGCCATCAAACACCACATCTCTGCAACACTCTTTGATGCAGAGAAGCACCAACACCCATCTGATGAAAACAGACAGCAAGATTAATTTTCTGTTCAGATCCCATAGATGGCTTTTGAAACTTCTAAGAGCATTGTCTCTCTCACCTGCAAAGCACCATAAAACAATGTTGGACTGAACAGTGGCACCAGATTTCCTTAACTAAAGATTTCATTTGACAAAATACAAGTCAAAGGCAAAAAAAAAAAGCAATTCCAAGCACAGCTAGAGAGACACAGTGCCCTTCCCATGGGAGAGCTGCACAGGGGACAGATATACAACCCTTAACACTTGCCATTGTTTGCATTCTGCAGCCTCGGTGCTATTAAGACACATGAAAAACATGCATGAAGAAAACTATTGTTCAAAAAGGGAATGCCACTTGGTTTCTTCTTCTGGGAATAGGATTCTTATTTTGCACCTTTGACAGAGAATACCAAGTAGAGACTGCACAGAAGACAGACCTGCTCAGAAGCAGGCATGGAACCTGTGGTAGAGCTGGCCACACAGTTTCAATCGTTGCCCAAACCCCACAGTTGTTCTCACTCCCAGTAGAGACTTCCCTCCTCCAGTGCCTCATGTTCCCAAAGAGGGTACAGGTAGAATTGATCTTGCCAGTGCAGAAGTGCTGATTTCCCCCTTTTCATGAGCACAGAAGCTGTGATGCTACAGCTTGTTCTCTGTCTTATGAGAAGTTATCTGAGAGTAGGAAGAAACCCACAGTGAGGTTTCATTCCTCTCTTAACTGCACGCTGAAGATCTGCTGCATCTCTTGACAAAATAATCCTCACTGAATTACTAATTCAGTCTTTCTAGAACACCCTCAGGAATGGGGAGAGAGTCCATGCCAAAATCTCTGCACCCACCAAGAGAAAGGGCACCACATGCTTCTGGCAGAAAGGCAAGGGGGTGGGAAGAAACCAGAAACCCCTTCACTGATGCAGAGCCACAGTTGCCTTTTCCACCCTCAAAGCAAAGGAAGAGAACATTTATCTGGGATTTGTGAAGACCTTCCAGATTGCATTCTCAGCTTGCTGAGAATCCTGCAGCATTTAAGCCTGTTTCTCTTCCTTGCTTCCCCCACACCCTTAAAATACCACTCAAAATCTGGACGAACGTCTGAATGAGGCTGGTTCCTCCCCCACACCCCTTCTACAGCCTAAACGAGCACAGCTCTTGAGAAAGCTAAATGACAGAGAAGTTATTTAGACCCAGAACTGGATGCCTGTCTTCTGGGTTTGTTTGCCTTTTAACTAATGCTCTCAAGGCTGGAGGATGTCTTGCTGAAACCAGCACCACCTGTGAAGGTGCTAACAGGAGCTGAAGTTTCAGGCCTTTCCAGAACTCATCTCCAAAACACAGCAAGAGTTCAGAGAAAATCCAACTGTGAGTCATCACATACAGTTTGGGGGATGTTGAAAAAAGCACAGAATCAACACCTTGCCTGCACCAGCTCTTTTGGGGAAGAGGGACACGGTAAGTAGGTTGCTGACAATATCACCAAGTTCTTGGAGCATGCCAGTATATATAAAATTTAAGAAGATAAAACCATACCGTGGTCAAATCAGCAAAGGTTTGTAGCATTAAACACCAAAACACTGTACCCTATCAAAAGATGCCAAAACTGCCTTCACCTCTGAAGCAGTATTCCACAAAGGCCAACCTCTCTTTGAACAGGATCAACACTAGGAAAAGACAGAGCACAGCAAAAACCCAGGACCTCTCACTGCGTTTCATACACAGGACTCACAGATGAAACACAGGAGACATCCCAGCGAGATCAAGGTTGCAAATACAAAACAGCACTCAAAAGATGCAAATCAGAAACAAAAAATAACTCTAGAAACCAAGATGTTTTCCTCCTCTTTAAACCAGACATCATCCTTCTAGGCACAGACAACAGCAAACGCACTGGTGAAGCGCTCCGGTGGGGAGCTGCATTTTGTGGACCTGCTCCTTTCCCCATCAGGTACCAGAAGGTTGATCTAGCATCCCTGAGGCAACAGCATCATCTGGGTAATAAATAATAATAAAAGTAATAATAAATTTGAGCAGCAACCCTCTGCCTGTTTGCTTGGCAGCCCTCCAGCTAGCTAATTTCCTCAGCTGCTCCCATGATAACAATGACACAGACTAATGCAGCCTCCGCTCGGCTCGTGCCGCACAACATCCCCGACGGCATTTACCATCAGTATGGAGCTCAATGAGATAGGAGGATCTCTCCACGGGGCTCCCATCAGCCTCCAAGTAGATGGCAGGCAGCTCTCTCCAGCGCATGGCAGCCACCGCCTCGGGAAGCGGCCACGCTCCCGTTCGGAGTTGGGGAGAGGGAGACGAGGCAAGAGCTGAAGTTCCTCCCTCCCTCCCCTCTGAAAGCCGATCCTCAGTCTCGCAGCTTCCTCGAGGGAAAGCTACGCACACAAGATGTGCCTCTGCTCGCTGCAGAACTAAATGTTTTCTCCCCTCCCCTCTGAGGAAGGTGGCTCAGACTTCTGCGAGATGTTTCCCTCTCGCTGTCTTAGCAGCAGGGTGTTGGGAAGTGCGAGTTGTTGGAAGGCTTAGCAGCACAAGCGTGGTGGTAAAGCAAGGCTTTCAGTGCCCTGCTCTCTTCTTTTGGCACATACCAGGACTTGCTCACCGTTGAACATGAACTTAGACTAATGGGAGAGGAGGCAAAGTGCTGACTAGTCACAGCAAGGAGTCTTCCCCCCCCCCAGCAAAAAACCAGAGAACAGATATTTGTGAAGTTCACGGTACAAGGGGCATGACAAAGTAAACGAACTGAGCTGCTCACAGATGGCAAAGCTTCCTTCCACACTTGTGTAACTTATCCCAGACGTTCCCTGACAAGGGAGAGAGGAAGGGGGGGGGAAAAAAGGAGGAAAAAAAAGGAAAAGCAAAAGCAAAACCAGCTGGCTGCTTACACAAGGCATCCAGAACGATACTGCCGGGACTCCAGCATTTCCATTCAGTGCAGCAGAGCATGCTCCTGTGTAAATAGTTTCCATATGTCATCATTACAATAAAAACCAAAAAAACAAAAAGGAAAGAAAGAGAAGGAGTGTAAACTTTCCTGAGCCCAAACCTCTCCCTTTGCAAAACAAATTCCCCAGTTAGGGGAAAGAAAAACTCTCTGTTGGCTGAGAGAGCAAATAAACTCTCCTATAGAGGAGCTCAGGCAGCCACAGGGGATCTCAAGGAGAATAAGGGCCAGAAAACATCCACAGGAACCTGGGAGAAATCATCCTTCCCTGCCAGGCTGTTTTCTGTCAACCTGCAGTCAATTTGGACTTTCATTGTTTGATCTTTGGTGTCTGCATTTGTTTTCATAAATGATAACAATGTAAAAAATCCAACAAACTAGGAACCTCCCACAAATTCAAAGAGTTATAAACAAACCCTACAGGGTAGCTTTTACATTTGCCTCAGAGCTCCCCCAGTCTGGCTCTCATTAGCCTGTTCACCAGATGTTCTGCTTTCTAGATAGCACACACTTTTTATGCTGTTACACTGAAACAGACTGAGATGCCTCTAATTAGCTCCTCAACTGACTCCAAGCCATGTGCCTTTGCTGGACTTACCAGGGTTTTCTCCAAAAATCACAGAATCATAAAGGCTGGAAGAGACCCCTAAGAGTATCAGGGCCAACTGTCACCCTATCACCACCATGTCACTAAACCATGTCCCCAAGTACCACATCTGTTGGTTTCTTTTAAACCTTTCCAGGGCTGGTGACTCCACCACTGCCCTGGGCAGCCTGGGCCAATGCTGAACCACTCTTTCAGGGAAGAAATTTTTCCTAATAACCAATCTAAAGCTTCCCTGGTGCAACTTGAGGCCACTTCCTCTTGTCCTGCCAGTGGTAACCAGAGAGAAGAGACTGACCCCCACTTTGCTACAACCTCCCTTCAGGTAGCTGGAGAGAAGAGATAAGGTCTCCCCTGAGCCTCCTCTTCCTCATATTAAACAACCCCCAAAAGATTGAGGAAGGTCTTGATAGAGCTGCTGGTTGCCATCTTGTCCAGATAATACCTGTGATGACAGAACTTGCCCTGTCCTCCACACAGCTTGCCAAATGGCATCATTGAACAACAATATTCTTACAGTCAAATCTGCCATTCATCCTGTTCACACCCCAGGTGTTCAGCCAAGGTCAGACAGCAATATGTAAGGTACTTGCCTAAGCAGTTGCATGTGCAAGGAATATTTCTCTTGATAGGCAAAAAAAGAAATGCCAAGGACACAGGACACATCTTCATCCACGCTGCCTTATTAAGTTCCTGCAAGTGGATGCACCAAGCAGAGCAGCAAGGGAGAGAAGTAAGCATAGCATCACCTCCCACAGCCAGGAAAGGTCAAGCTGTCTAGGGCATGCACTCCAGTAACCATCTGGGACAACCAGAGACATGCCAGCTGATCAAACCTCCCACAGTGCCACAGAGGAGAAGGACAGGCAAAGAGAAGGCCAAATTGTTATTTAACCAGCAGATTCCTTCTTAATTAAATTTAATCTGGTACCAACTTTGTCCTTTCTTTCCTTCTTGCAACCTAATTTATGAGAACTTCTGTCTTGCACTTACCTCTACCTTTAGAGTCGTTATTTCTCCTTTGGAAGGAGGAGTCCTGGTAGGGAACAGACTTGCCAGCCATGTTTTCTCATGGGAGCAGTGTCTTTCCCTACTGGAGCTGGACACACTCCCAGGACTGTGGGTTGTCCAAGGTGAATGGGACTTCCTGGAGTTGAATACACACTTTCCAGGTTTGCTGGAGGGCCCCCATATATATGCAGCCTGACCTTTCCAGCAAGAGGGTCTCACTGGCAGGGAAAAGGGCACAAAGTCTGGTATTCACTCAGTTCCACCCCTCTGCCATGTGGTTGATTCACCATGTAATTGGAGCCATTTCTTCAGAGGCTTTGCTGCATTCTTCACTGCCACATCACCACTCTTTCTTACACCATCCATCTGTATTCATTATCCAATTACCCAAACTCAGCCACAGAGCTCATGCTTTCAGTTTAAAGGAAACATAACCAGGCATCCAGCAACACTGAACCCATGGAAGAAGGCAGATCCCAGAAGCATCAGAGCTGCCCATGGGGTTCCTGGACCTCCTGACCTCACAGGCAAGAGCTGTCTCAAAGCAGGGTCCCCATGCTGGCTAAAGCTACCTGCTCCTCAGAGGCTCTGTGCCCTGAGGCTTCAGTGAGGATGAGCAAGGCTGCAAATGGATGATGGCATTTGCTTGTCAAAACTAACCAGAAACACTTGAACCTCCTGGAAAGTCCTAATACGGAGGCTCACTACAGAAGATGCAACTCCATGAAAAAAAAGAAGGAAACTAAGTAAATGGCTACCCTTCCCCAGCACAGGCTGTACAGGCACATTCCATCCCAAAGTCAAGATCTTAGCAGCACTACAACACAATCCAGGCAAAACTCAAGAGCAGGGAACAGCATGATCCTAAGTGTCAAGTGTGGTACCAGCACCAACAATGGCATTGTCCCATCCAGGTGCTTACATGCCATGTAGCTTCACCTGCACACGATTTACCTTCTCTCTCTGCTCCAATGCAGTTGGTAAGAAACTGCTCCTTCTCTTTTCAAGTGCTGAGGCATGAACACATGTGCATTTGTCTCTTCAAGGCCAGACTCACCTACCCTGGAGAAGAAAACCTGGAAGCTGCCTGGAAAGCACAGCTGGTTTGGCACTTGGCCACACATCTCCGAGGTGAGAGAGACCAAGGGTGAAATGACTGCCTTCAGTGCCTGCCTGCTGGTTCTGAGCTGTGCCAGTGGGAGCATCACAGGCTGATCTCTGCAGCCCAAAACATCCTAGCGTCCGGCCTGTTTTCAGGGGATGTTATGGGAAGGAACTGAACAGCCATGGGGAAGGCTAAACAATTGAGTATCAGTTTGTTGCCTAGGAAAAAACAGGGCATCTCCAACCGAGTGCAGAGCCAAGCCCTTCTGCTGTAAGAGAATTAATATACTGATTTCAAGCCACTGAAACTGAGTCATGCTCTTCCTTAGAGACAACGGCACAGTAGAAACATATGCAAAGGCCTCAGGGCTCTTTGTCTTCCTCTACTCTCACAGCATGAAGCTCAACAAATAAAGTCACTGTAGTTCCTATTTCACACAGAAAAAAGTTTTTTTAAAATACATGGATGTAGCCACTTCCTGTTGGTGTTGTGAGGGGACTGAAGTCAACCCTCCTCTCACCTTCACTCCAGACTCCAGTGAGCTCCTACAGCACCAACACGAGCTCGCTTCATGCTATCATCCACCACACTACAGGGAGCTGAATCCACAGGAAGAATGAGCAGATGTCCCTCAGCATGGTAAGCCACTTTTTATCTCTTACTGCCTCTTATCAGTCGTGCTGCCTACCTTCTTATGTCGAAGGCAACTTGAGCCCTGCATTGTTTAATTAGAGGGCTGCTGTATCCTTGCTAACATCTGCACTGCACACATGCAAAAACCCTGATGCACACGCTAAACACAATGACAGAAGAGCTAAAGCATGGTAGGAAATGGTTTTGTCTCAGCAGAAGCTGTGCCTCCCTCCAGCTAGCTCTTGCTCCGAGTGGGTCAGTCAGTGTTTAGTTAACCCTTTGCTCTGCATCTCGCTAAGCCTTTCAAACAGGGGATGAGCTGTGACAGTTCACTGGGACACTGACTTCCTGCACCACTCTGCTGGGGACAAAGAGACATTTGCAAGGAAAAAGGTAAAAAAAATGTAAAAGGCTTATAAGAAAATAAGGCTAAGGATAATTTCACCAGCCAAGATCAGTTGGTTGGAGATCCTCATCTGTGCAGCTTATTGCCTCGTCTGCACCTGCTCTCTCCTTTGATCTCAACCCTGAATCACACTGGGACTTGAGGTTTTTTTACCTCTTGCCACGTTGTGTGGGAAGTTCTGACCAGAAGACATTTGACTGCCTGACAACCTTCACCCCTCAATATGTAGCAGCAAGAGGCAGAGGGACAGATCCCTCCCTTTCAGGATGTTTAGGATCCACAGTTAATTAGTGAGAGGCTTTAGGAGCCAAAGATGAACTGATAGATGCTTTGTCACCACAGAGAGACCACTTCACCCTGACCCCTAGAAGCCTCCCACAGCTCCCTTTGTGCCAGACCACACAGCTCAAAACCACTGCAACAGCCAACAGTGAAGTGGTGGAGGATCACCCCTGGATCCACAGATCTGCACCCTCTAAGTTACCTGCCCCACTGGCTCTTTCTCCTCAGCAGCACTGCCTTCCAGCAGCTCACGTAAACCACCACATGCCTAAGCCCTCTTCCACAAAGCTGCTTTCTGACAGATGTGGGACTAAACCCTCCTGTGTGAGAAAGTCCTTGAAATACCATAAGGAGTGTCAGAAGCAGGCACTCCTGCAGCCTGAGACCGTGTAACACAGGAGTATCTGCTTCTAAACACAGCTGCAAAGTCAAAACCAAAGCATTTTTGATCAGTAAAACTCACATGAAAGGAAAGGTTGGGTTAGGAAAACATAATTAAGAGTCTGGCTTGTGTGTTAAGCCAAGTTGCTGCTGGTTTTGTATGCTTTCTTTCTGATCCTAACAAAGGAAACTCCATACCACAAAAAGGGGAACTCAAAGCCATAACAGAAGCATCATCTACAACCTTATATTCCTCAGCCTTTTAGCATGTAATATGCTCTATAATCTTGTCAGTCCAATCACATGACAGCAACAAAGGCTTTACAGACACAGATAAAATTATTCTGGAACTGGAATTAAATATCAGAGTCACTAAGGGGCTCTGTGAAACAACTGATTTTGAATGGAAAGAAAAAAAAAAAAGGCAATAATGAAGTTTGTACTGAACCCAACAAAAACAACTAAAAGAGACAAGCTCTGCCTGAGGCTATGGCTCATGAGAGGCCAGACCTGAAATATGCACATCCACACATTTAGAATTCATCATTCTGGAGGAAGTACAGAAAGGGAAAAAGGCAATATCGGTATCTCTCAGCTATAGCATCTTTAACATATCCTGTGACATGAAGGAATTTCCTCTTTTGGCTCCAAAAAAGGGAAACCAGTGCCTCATGGTTTTAAGATGTTAAAGATCTGCTTTCTGTTGGTAAGGACACAATGTCAGCATTTTAAGCTGCGTTCCTCATTTCAATTCTCCAAAGCAGAGCCTTTGGATTTTCCTGATGCTCTTTGGAAAGATGTTTGATGAAGCTGCAATCTGGCCCTTTGAAGGAAAGCAGTGTGCTGCCAGGTCCTGCTGCCAGCTCCAGCAGCCAGCAGCTCTCTGGGGAAGTCGAAGTCAGCAGCAGGAAGCAGAGAGGAAGTGCTTCCCTCACATGAAAAGCCAGAATGAGTCTGGGTAACAAACCTCCTGCACGGCCACCAGGAGCTGGAGCAGGCAGTAATAAGGTATGTGCCACACCAACCTTTCTACCCTAAAGAGAGAGGGCTAGCAAGAAAATGAGATATATTAAATACCAGTATCATGGCAAAGCTCTAATGCCTTACCACAGCAGGCTGAGACCAGGGAAGGTTAGTTATTGTGGGACAGTAGTAAGAAGTAGGTAATTGTGTTTTGTGCTGTTGGAACCACACAGGTTCTTCTGAGTACAGCACTGCCGCATCTCCTCCACTGCCTCATCATTGTGTCTCAGCCAGGAAAAAGAAGCTGCCAACTACAGAGGAAGATGCATGCAAAAGGATGGGGGAAACCCCAACCTCTAGTGCTGGTTTCCATTAAGACAAAAAAAAGCCTCTGCACATTTGGTAGAAGCTGCTGCTGGCAGCAACTGAAGAAGTTACATGTTAAGGGCTGGGGAGGAAGTTCTGAGGTAAAGCATTAGTTTGACATTTGCAAACCAGCTGCCAGAGGGCTTTTCCTCAGCTGGTCTTCACTTCAAGTCAGTCCTCAGACAGAGCCATATCTTCAGCAGATGGACAATTCAGAATTCCAAAGTCTTCCAGCACTGCAGAACCCTCTCCAGCTCTCCAGAAGTGGTCCCAAGCATTAACTGCACTGTCAAATACATGCCCTTTTCTTGTCTGAATTTCCCCAGCTTCAACCAACAGACACAATTCAGCCTGTCTAAAACACACCCAGTTACTGAGGCTACCTTCAAGCCTCTTGGATCTTGGATGAGCTGAAGCAAAGGCACTATAGAAACACAGCAAGCATGAACACATTGATTACTCTAGAGCTGGCACGGATGGCAACATCACCAACCTACCCTAATCATTAATCCCAACTGGAAAGACCAAGGAACATGCTCCCCATCTCACTGGACAAGTGTCCCACATGCACACTTTCAGGTCAGTTGCTCATGAAATGAGCCTCAGCTCAGCCTCTCTTCTCACCAAGGCAGCTCTCTCCACCCCTGCAGATGCACAGTAACCCTACAGTTGTACAGCTGGCCACAGCAATATGCACATGCCTTGCCTGCATCCATCTTACCAAGCAGTTCTCATCACTCTTACTATCTGCTCAGCCTATGGCATCTCCTAACTCAATCACAAACTGCTTCTTTCAGTGGTTGCTGTTGGATTTTTGTTTACTTGTTTGTTTGGGGTTTTTTTTCCCCTCCAGATCAAAAAGAAATCTTGCAATTGGCACAGGGACAAAATCTAACCTCTGTGACAGCCTCTGCTAATAACATACCTATTCACTAACCAGCTGGATTTTGAGACCTGTCCACCAGCCAGTTTGCAGAGCCATTTCCTACAGGGTGTTGATTTGTACTCTTGACTTCCTCAATCAAAATGCTGCAGAGATGCCAAAACAAATATCTCCTCAAAACACTGGCACTCTATCTTGTGACCTCACAAAACAAGTCAATGTATGACTTCAGGTTCCTATCACACTTGCTTTTCCATCAACTCACAATGACTGACATGAAAAACTGTTCTTTAAACCCAGATTTTAGAAGAGCTGTTGCTGGTTTCCCATTGTTTTGCCTGGAAGTCTTGCTTGGCTGGCTGGCCTGGTGCAAAACCCTGTGTGGGGCTGGAAGAAAGTCACTGTCATGGCAGTATTCAGACTGCCACAGCTGCAGCCTTAAAGCAGAACAAGAAGTCATCTGCTGAGTTTTAAATGCCTACCTTTAGAATCAGCTGGTTAATCTCTGCTTTATTTACTGCAAGCATGGAAGAAAAGGTCACTGGGTGACCAGGTCACCTGGATTTTCAACAAATAGAGAACACATACAGTACTTCTTGAGTTCCCCCATGGCATTATTGATCAGTGTCCAGCTCTGAATTCCTAACAGACTGGAACCACTTACCATGTCTTTTAATTTCTCAGATCTTTTAGAGCACCTTTAACTCTGCTGACCACATTTCTCTTGGTGATTTTCCTCCTCTCTGTTTCTATTTCTTCATTAGCTATGTAGCAGGGTAGCTGCTTTCCTGTCAGCCAGCACAGGCATGTCTGTACTGTGACTTTTTGCTGCCTCTCCAATAGCTTTAAAGCTTCCAATTAGCATTTTTGCTTTGTACACATTTGTGCTCTCTCAAAGTGCAGGAATAATGTTCAGTGTTGTGAGGCCTTTCCCTTTGCAGCCATTGCAAATAAGGTCCTGCCACCAGCCTTGTACTGGAAAGGAAAGTTCTTTGTCTTGATCACTTGCCCTTTGACCCCAATGCCAAAATCCTCCTTGGTAAGGTGATTGCAAGCATTTACTTAATACAGGTAGGACCACAGAAGCCACTTGTTTGTATCTGCCAGTGGTTCAGAAAAAAAGCAGGACATATAAATACTACTTGCAGGTAGCAAAGCAAAACCACAGAGCAAACCAGTCTCAGTAGGAGTTTGTTTCTTCAACCACAGTTCCAGTACTTTTGGTCTGCTCAGCACCCTGAAGAAACAACACTCCCCTCTGCACCAGGAAAAGCAAGCAAGTGGGCAACAGACAGCAGCATTTCCCTCTCTCTGCAGGGACTCACCACCGCCTAACTAACCAACCAGCTGGACACTGCTGAGGGGTGTTGTAGGAACACTGCATTTACAAGATGGATTATACCACAGCTTTTGTGCCTCTCACCAGACATAGATCCCTTTGTCCAGGGTGACAGGGAAAAGGAGACAGACCATAGAAATACTGAACTAGTCCAAAACTTCTGCTCTTAGACTCTACCTTTGGAGCCCTGCGCCTACAGCCAGCAGCTGGAAAAGACCAAGCTGTAGAGGATGGCACCCCTTCCTTCCTCCTCCCACTCTGATTATCCTGTAAATGACATAGCCTGCTCACCAGTACTATTTGACCCTGGGGAGTTTTCAGTGCTCCCACTTGCAGGGCTGATCACTTAGTCTTCATTCTACAGGCATTTAGTCATTTAGCTAACGAAGAGCAGGAACATATTTGTGCATCCCAGGGACATCCTTTAGAAGGCCACATTACTTCTGTGCAATAAACTTGCCCAAATCTGTTGAGGACAGTGAAAGTGATCTCAGAAAAATAGTTATGGTGAGAATAAAAGGCAGATGATCAGACATTCCCAGATGACAAGACATAGACACATGCATTGCTAGGAAACATATAGGACACACAAGAGAGTAGCTAAGGGGTGTAGCCCCATAGAATTAGAGGGTTTAACACAACTGAGCACAGAGATACATCCTCAATTTTATTCCCCTACATAAGCATGAAAAGTAGAGCCTTTTATTGCAAAGAGACACCACCAGCTCGTGACTATAAAAGCAGCACTGGATACAAGCTTCAAACCCCCACACTATGACTCAAATCACAGCAGTCTCCTCTTGGCATCCTTGGGATCTTTGATCAATCATTCAGAGCTGCAGTGGACCAGCACAAACACACCTTTCCTGCCTCTCTCTCACTCTCCCAGATGAAAAGACTAGAGGTACAGGTGCACAAGCTTCCTGCTGAACTACTCAGCAGAAGCAGATGGATGAAATCCTAAAGCTGCTCCTCCAGCTCTCCATAAAGAAAGCAGTCATGTAAAAATCAGGCATCTTCTCAACACGCACAAAGCAATTATGCTAGAGACACGGGGAGAGCCCTGCAAGGTCCAGATCAAAAGCCAGAGACAATGGAGGCAAGAGAAAGACCTATCAAATGCAGCACACTTCTCCCAGCTCACGGATCAGAAATGGAGCGTTCTGGCTCATAAATTCTACTTCCAGCAAATTCAAGCTCAAATCCCCTGAAGGTAATAAGGAAAAGGCAATCAACAACAACTCTAACCACTTCACAGATGCTCCTGTTTAGTTTATACAGCACTTCTTACAGCATTCAAATGGGTAAAATGGGATTTCAAGGCAGGGGGGCTGACGGCAGCAGGCAGGATTCCTCGGTGAAGACACCAAGGGCAAAGGAAGTTCTGAGGAGCATCATATTGGTTATGATGAGTGAACTCAGCGTGCTCAGCCTTCGCTCATTTTCATCTGCCAGTAAGCAAGCTTGGCTCAACTGAACATCCTGCATCTACACTGCCTTCAAAATCCACAGGAATCACAAAAATGAAGGGGAAAAACGAACCAAGTGATGCATTCCCTGGGAAGCCATGAAAACCCTAATCACTATTGGCTTCCAACTGTTGTTCCGCTTCCTGAGCCAAATGTTCCCAAGTCAGCTGCGGCGGCTGAGGAGTGACCGCTCCGAGCTGGAAAGTTGGGGATTTCAAATTGCAGCTCCAACACTTTCAAACTCCTTAACATCTTTTATAGTCCCAAGACCACCTGTTCAAAAAGCAGAGCCCTCTGATGCCACAGCACGTGCCCTCACCCCCTCCAGCTTCCAGCTGAAGCGATCAGGCTGGGGAGGAAACACTAAACGGAGTCTGTTCTGCTCCCACACCAAAGAGATGGGAGCTGTGCACTAGAGAAGAGACACAAAGAGAACAGACTCTTTCCCTCCAAGCATGAAGGTCATCACTCCTGTCTTCACAAAAAGAGGGAGAAGAAGCTTCCAGACTCCTTGCCCCACTATGCAGCCTCCTCCCCAATTTACACTGATGATATCCATCGCTAGTGCTCCAGGAGATGACAAAGGAGAAAGACCCATTTGACTCCAGGATAATGGAACACTAACCCAAGTCTTCTTTACCTTGTATAGGCTTTTACTAGCTCACAGTTGAACAGCATGGGGCATTCAAGACAAAATCACTAGGATTTTTTTTTTGTTTACTGCAGGAAAGAGTCAACAGTGCAGAGATTCTGTTTGACAAAGCATCCTACTGTGAAACACACAATGTGTGCATTGTGCAAACCCATCTCCTGCCGGGCTAAGAAAACAAGGCAGGCTACAAAAACAACCCACAAGATAACTGCAGCCCACAACACCTCCTGGTACTTTACTGTGCTCATGGTTTTTCTGCTGGAGGTACCACATTTAGAGAGCCCCGTTGAGAATGTCTTGATACAAATGCTGGTTGGGAGGTCTGGACAACACAGTGCTGTTTCTTCCCTATCAAAGGGACCTGCTCTACCCTCTCATTACAGCAAGGATTTCAGCACAGCTGAGGCAGTTGGGCCTGCTTTAAAACCTGAATTCTCAGGATAAATGAGATTCCAGAGGATGATGCATTTGGAATTTAAGAGCAGAAACACATTTTCCACTATTTCTAACACCATATCAAAAGATACCAAACATACCCTAAAGAGCAGCATTTCCCTCCTTCAAGTTTACAGAGCTCATCACCCAGGGAAACGAATTGTACTGAAGGAGAAAACAATAATCTCCTTATGTTTTGGGTGTTCATTTCCCTTTCCAAGATTTTCACCCCTCACTCATCTTGGAAGCAGTTTTGCTTTGCTTTGCTTGCTTAAAACATTCATTATAAGTCATCTAGGCCAGGAAAGGATTAGAGAAGCACTGGCAGAAGTTGCAAAATGCAAGGCTGTTAGGTTGGAGAAATGAGACTTCCAGAGGCATAAACAATCCAGCACCAAACTACCACTGGTGCTTCAGAATAAATTCCCCTCTCTGTAAATCTGAAGCAGGTACATACAAACCAAATGGATCATGCACAGCAATGCCAAACAGCATCTCCTGGTGACAAAGAGATGAAGCCTACCTGTGCCCTTCCATGAAAGGTGTGGTCTCTGTCTTATAGATGAGACATGCCAACCACAGTGATGTGAACTGACTTACCCCAGGTACAAGGAGGAGAAGCTTCCACAGAAGAACCAGACTGCTTCCCCAAATGAGATCCCAGTCCTGTGCTCTGGCCATGCTTCATCTCCAAACGTGGCAGCAGCAGCACTGCTACTGGAACTAATTAAAGGCAAATTGGTAGAACCAGGAGCCACAATGTGAGAAAATATCCTGTGTGGTATCCAAGAAAGCCACCTGATAATCCAACAGGCTATTTAAGAGCCTGGCTGGCAGAGATCTCAGGATCTGCCAGGTCCATGCCAAGCATTTGCCTGCTCCCTCATCCCTTCTTCCTTCATACTAATCAGCTACAGCATTTCACTAGTGCCCAAGTCCAAATAACCTTCTTCAAAGTCCTGACTTTCACATAGGGATCAAAACCTACAGATCCTGAAGGATTTATTAAATCTACTAGATGGCTGACATTTCAAATGCCTGTTTTCCTTCAAAGGCAGCAAAGCCAGAATGCTTTCACAGCAACTAATGTGGTTCCTCAAGAAGCAGAGCTAATAAGAGTTTGTGTGGCTGCAGCATTTCCCAAAGGTCAGGGCTTTATTTCCTGTGTTCCCTCAAAAAATAGACTCTTGTTTTACCCTCAGAAATCTCTTTCACCCATGGATGGCACTACAGGAAGCAGAAGTGGGAAGAAGGCAAGAGATGTTTGAAGAGTAAGGACTCAAGGAGCTGAGCTGAAGCTGTGGTCTACGCGGACAAACTTGACCTTCACTGCTGGTAGAAACGTAATCTGGAACCAGACCCAACACAGAGGAGAGATGTATCACTTCAGGTTGCTTTGGTTACTGAACACACCAAAATCCAGGCAGCTCCTAAGTCTCAAAAGAACAACATTTAACTGCCCCAGTCCTGGGCCACCCCCAAAAGCATATGACTACCTGTGGATTAGTCAGTGGGGAAAAAAAAAAGGTGGGGAAGTTTAGTGCCTAGAACATCCCTTAATGCTGTAACTAGGCTCTGTGTCCACAAACATCACATGAGTTTCCACCAGCCAGTTACAAAAAAGAACAGCTTTGCTGAAAGCCTCCCCAAGGAACTGGGCTGATGTGCAGAGCAAAGGCACAGGAAGAGGCTCTTCTCCCAGCAGCTCCAGGGGGCATAGCACACACACCACAGTTCCTGTTTTTGGAACAACCAGCACTCTGAGAGGCAGTCAAAGAATCATGGAGTTGTTATGGTTGGAAAAGACCCTTGAGATCAGAGTCCACCATTACCCTAACACATCAGGCTCACAATTAAACCTTGTCCCCAAGCTCCACATCTAGATGTTTTTTGAACACTTCCAGGGACAGTGATTCCACCAATTCCCTAGGCAGCTGTGCCAATGCTTGATAACCCTTCTTGATGCAGTTTTTCCTAATACCTAATCTGAATCTCCCCTGCAACAACTTGAGGCCTTCTCCTCTTGTGCTGTTACCTGGGAGAAGAGACCAAACTCCACCTTGCTCCAACTAGGAGATCTCTCCCCTGAGCCTCCTCTTCTGCAGGCTAAATAACCCCAGCTCCATCAGCTGCTCCTCACAACACTTGGGCTCCAGACCCTTCACCAGCTTTGCTGCCCTTCTGTGGACACACTCCAGCACCTCAGTATCCTTCTTGGAGTGACTGAGCCAAAACTGGACCCAGCATTTGAGGTGTTGCCCCACCAGTGCCAATGACAGGGGTTCCTTGCCCACAGCCACGTTCCCACCAAGCTCAGCTTGGGCAGTCCCTCCAGCCTCACCAGCACTGCAACGCCATCTCCCTCATGAGCTGTGGGTTCTCTGCTCAGGGCACAGGCAGGGGGACAAAGGCATCACTAATTCTCCTTGTCCCCAAAATCCAGGCTGGCTCAAGTTTTCCTGACAATTTACACTTCAGGCAGCAGAAACTGAGATTGCAAAGGCTCAGCTGAAACCTCAACATTCCAAATGATAACTTCTCATTCTCCAACAATCCTTCTAGAAAACATTGCACTTGGCTGTTGCAGGTGCTCCTCCCACCCCCCCACCTCCTCCCATACACAATGATTCATTTTTACCTCAATAGCAAATGCAGTTGCTTCCCTGTAAAAACTCAGAGTTTAAAGATGACTTCTTCCATTTGCCATCATCCATTGTGTGGGAGAAACAGACACACAATATCATATTGTTCCCTGTACAACACTTTTAGATGTACTTTCTGCTCTGAACACACTGAAACTCCACTTGAGGCTACAGCAATTTCCATGCAGGAGGCAAAGGAGAATCTTCTATCTGATCTAATAGAGGATAAATCAATGTGCACTCATTTATTGCTTATAGTTCCCATCAGCTCAAGGAGAGACACTGTCCTAGAGCTTCAAGGCCATCCATGCTGCCTTTGTATATGGAAAACATACCTCACACTTGGGAGGTATTTTGAGAACCTTGTTCAAACACTCCCCAGGAGTTAGGAGAGGGATAGGAAATCACTAAACCCAGCTGCTTCTCCCCGGTTTCAGGAGGTGATTTTGGGAGAGGTCATGCAATGACTGCATCCCCATTTTCACCCTCTACAGAAATTCAGTTCATATTAGTCAACCACCTCACATAGGTGCTGGGAAGCTTAATTAGAGTGTGTGCTGCCCTCAGAGATTCTCAGATAAGATGAACTAGGGAAGGGCAGCCTCACGTTAATTAGGGTGGATCCAGGTGATGAAAGCACTTCTCCCTCTCTCCTTCAGCTGCTGGAGCTCAACAGAAAAATCACCCAGCACTGTGGTCTACATGTTGTAGTCAGAAAAGCACCACAGGGACCACATTTTTCTGGATGTGGTCTCAACTCCCATCAACTCTGCAAGACCCTGACCTTTGGTTGTGGCTGCCAACGGGAGCTCCCCTGAATACATGAATCCTAGCAGGAGCCAGGGAAGGCAGAGATTTAATATTCCTCCCCATGCAAGTATTTTCTCCCATTAAGTGCTTAAGAGCTGTATGATTAGGGAGATTAATTTTTGCAGCCAGACATTTTCTTTAAGAATGTAATTTTCCACACAGTTTTCTCATTCAGCTTTCTTTGATACTAGCCCCAAGACATTCACTCACCCAGGAGAGGACTCTTCTGCCAGGTTGGGAAAGGAATATACTCTTGCACTTTAGTCCTTTCTCTTTACACCTCCAACAGGCTCACTTGCAGGAAACCCTCTTACTACTTATTTCAACCTAGTAACTCATCTGCATTTCCAGACAAGCAACACCAAGAGTCCAAAACCATCAATTCATTTGTCCAAGGACCAGACTGTAACAAGCTACATCAGGAATCAAGTTGATTTTTGCTTAGAAAGGCACAAGAAGTTCCCTAAAAACCATGAGAGTTGCTATGCTGAAACCATACATACACAGCACTTAGTGAGATGGCTGGGAGAGGCTGGAATATGGATTAACATTCAGAGAGGTTCACTGACACAGCAACACAAAAGGAGAGGGCAACATAATTACTATCAACCTTGGGTGCATGATTTAGCACAAGGGTGGTTACAGCCACTTTGTCTCTCCCTTGGTGTCACCAGGGAAGACATGGCAGGTCCTTCAGGGCAAACAGTGCCAGCTATTATCTGGGGACACACTGAAATAAGTTTTGTCTTTAACCCCTCAGAGTCGATGGTCTGGCACAGCAACAAGTGAGTTACTGCTCCAAATCCTGGCTGGATATTCTATTATGAAAGTTGAGGCATAAGGAAGATCAAACCAGAAGGAAGCAGCCTCCTGGCCCTCCCCCATCACCACCCTGGCAGGTTCTCCCTCTCCTGAACAGGGCTTCTCCCTACTCTTTTCCCCTGAAAAAGACAAGCCTCTGACTAAGGTGCAATTACACAGCTCTGCTAATGCCATTTCAGTCCTCGGCAGTGAAGCAGAGGCAGAGCAGAGGGGAAACATCTGAATTCATCCCAGCCTCCATAAGACAGAAGTTTTCTGCATTTCACAGTCGATTTCCTTTGCAGGCACAGAGGAAAGCTGGGCTCCACGTTCTCTTTGTTAAACAAGCTTACTGTTGCAAGGGCAGGCGTTGGCTGCTCCCTGCCTAATTGAAGCTTCCCGCTTCTCAGAGATAAATGTGCTTTTCAAGTTGTTTATGCCAGCCTTCCCCTTCTCCTCTTTCAGCCCACTCTCCCAGTACCCACTGACTTCAGCCAGCTCCCTATCAGTCCGTATCACGTGCACAGAATAAGCTTTATATTCTTGCAGCAAATCCAACTTTACCAGTGATTAAAACAGAGCAAAAAAAGAAGAGTACTTCACCACCAAGAGACACTTCATTCAAAGAACCCCAGGAAATGAATTCTCCAAAACCACACAGCAAACTTTTAAGCAGCACAAAATTGGTCCCTAAACAATTTCTCTGTATTTCAAGGGAAGCAGATTGTGAAGTACTTATTAATACATTTGTTCCCATGCCTGTGCTTTAACACAGTCCTGTTGGCTTGAAGCAGATGATAAACCTCACCCAACTTCTTTGAAGGGGTGGGAAGTGGGTGGAAGAAAAAGATGAGAGAGGAGTGATTAAAATTAGTCACAAGAAAGCCTATAAAACACAGCAGTGGTCAGGGGAAGTATTCTCTCTTCTACTTAACTTGAAAATACAGAGCTAAACTTTAAAAGACAAACTGAGGCAACAGAGCAGATGCAATGGAGCAATGAGACAGCTTGGAGAAAGTCAACTGGACAATTTAGCCAGGGATGTGTCCTGCAGGGGTGGGAGAAGAGGAGGAAGGAGGAGAAAATCTTGATTGTCAGAAACTAGCTACTGGCACAGGAAGTCAGAGGACAAGAAAATTAAGAGAACCTATATGATTGCAAGAGAGACATTAAATCAGAGTCACAGAGACAGGATGGAATAGAGCTATAACGTGGAAAACAGAGATGTCAGGCCAAGAAAAGATTTCTTTCTTCCATATGTTAAGCTTGTGGCACTGAGGACTTGAACAGGATCACAGGACCTGTGCATATGCCTGCAATGTCAGCTGGAAGTCAAAGGGATGTGCTGAACACAACTGCACAGATTCAGGGAAGGACAGCATCAACCAGACACTCACTGACCAGGCTCAAGCACATCTGCTGTTCCCATCTCACCTAGGGCAGGGTGATGGCTTTAACAGAGCTATACCAAGGAGAAAGCAATGCTTCTAAGAGATGGTGGCTTTGCTTTTCTCCCTTCCCACACTCACAGGCTGGCTCTGTCCCACTAAATACCTGGGGCTAACAGGAGTATGAATATATTGTCTAAAAGTACTCCCAATTCTTTGATAAGAGCACAATAAAGATTAGCAAAGAGATTTATCAACATATATCACTTTCCTTATTGCCAAAAACAGAATGGGAACCAGAAAGAGACAAAACAACAGTTGCAAAGGACAGAAGCTTTGCAGTGCTAGGAAAATAACTAGATGACATAACTGCAGCTGCAGCAACCAACAGCCGAGGCCAGTGGCACAGCCCAGTGGGCCAGTGCCAAGAGATGGAAACACTCTGAGCCAGTGTGCAGGAAAGAAGTGCTGAGCTTAGGGACAATAAGGCCCCAGGTTATTACACTGAAACCACAAAAAAAGTAAGTTAGAAATGGCACGGGTAGGACCAGGCCACCCAGTGTTCTCCACCCCCTCAGTGTAACACGGATGCTGGGAGTAAACATGCAACACAATAAGCGACTTCCTGATCTGACTTTCTCAGGCAGCCACTGCGATGCTGAATGACAGCTCTGAGAGTTTTAGGTCCTGGCATGCAAAAGAAGAGCCATTGGCAAGAGCAAAACAAGAGAGGCCACCAAAGCAACAACAACAAAGAGCTCTTACTTTCATTAGGCAGCTCCTCCCGATCCAGGTCATCTAGAGGGGCGGAGGTGCTGCTTCCACTGTCGTCCAGGGTGAGGATGAGGGGAACATCATCATCCATGCTCACAGCCATCCTGTCCCTTCAGAGGCTCCTACTCCAAGAACTTTCAGTATGCCTTTTTCAGTTCCGCTTGTAACAGGCTTATGTCAAAAACTCTCTCCAAAAAGTCTTCCATCAGGGGTGTCTTCCAGACATAACAATATAAAGGTAGGTGCACCCATCTCTAGAGAGCACAGTTCAAAACAGAATGGAGTTATCTATGCTTCTGAAGCTCAGTGCAGGATGCTGGAGTCAATGGCAAAAGCTCAGCTCAGAAAGTAAGGTCTGGGCTGCCTGTTGCAGCCAGCGCAGGGCTTGCAGTACAGCGTGGAAGCAGAAGTGCTTCTTGACAAACTCCTGAGCACACCGCACCGGACGCAGGCAAGCGAGAGGCATCCAGAACCAGCATGATGCTAAGTGTCACTGTCACACAGAGCTTCTTCTTCTGTCATGCCAAAATGCCTCGAATTCAGGTGGGGAGAGGAAAAAGGAGAACAAGAGGCCAGCTTGAGTCTGCACATACGAAGTTCCCAAAGGCTTTTTTACTGGATTATGTCACTACCAGAGAGTCACCGATTTCTTCCAAAGAGGGAGGGAAAGAACAACCACCAGGCCCTGGACAACGTTACAGGGACATTCCGCAACCGGTGCCACCACGCAGCCGTCCCTCTCCCTCCTCGCAGGCCGTAGTGAGGGCAGGCAGAAGTCAGTCACAGCGGAGGCCGCATATCCCAATGCCACGGGCCAACCGCGCCGCTGCCGGGCCCCGGGCCCAAGCTGCCCAGGCCCGCCGGGCTGCGCCGAGGGCCGGGACCTGACCCTTGGCGGCGGACCCTCACAGGTGAGCAGCACGGCAGAACTGCCGGGACCGGCCTCCTGAGCCGCCTAGGAGGGAGGGACACCGATACCGGGCTGTGACCGCGCCGTGGAGGTGTCGCTCCTCTCCCCGGCCTCACGCCGGCCCGCCACCCCCGGCTAGTGTAAAGCGGCTCCGCCACCTCACTCCGCTCTTCCCCTAGCTTTCACAGAGCCCGCGAGCAGCCCGCAGCTCCACCAGCAGCCCCTCAGGCCCGCGAAGCTCGCTTCTCCCAGGGTCCCCCCCCCGCCGCCAGCCCCCAAACAGAGCCCAGCCCGGCCCCACCGAACCGGTGCCCGCGGCCGCTGCGACACCTCTCCCTCAGCGCCAGGCGAGCGCGAACCCACCCCGCCCCCGCTGATTGGCCGCAGCCCCGCGGGCATCTCCCTAAAAGGCCGAGCCTCCCTGCCGCCCGCCAATCCGCGCTCAGTTTCCCTCCGGCCGGCCACCTCCTCCTCCTCCACACGCCAGCACTTCGTGTCGTCATTGGCTAGCGGCGCTGCCTCTCCAGCCAGGCGGGGACGCTGATTGGCCTGAAGTGGTGGTGGCCTAATAACATCACGCCTCAACCAGGGGCAGAAAGCGGCGGGATCCCGGGGAAAGGAGAGCGGGCTGCCATTGGCTGCGCTGAGGCCCGCCGCTGGGGTCAGAGGTGAGGGGAGCGGTCGCCTAGCAACAGCGGGACGCGGGCGGAGGGCAAGAGCGCCAGGCCCCGCCGAAGGGGAGTCCCCAGCCCGAGAGTCTGGACACCACACTCCTGGGTTGGGCCTCTGCCCGCTGCCCGTCCCGAGGAGGAAAAGTCTCTGTTCCCAAACCCCACCGCGTTCGGGTCTGCCTAGGGAAGAGATGGGCTTGAGGTAGGCAAGGGCAAAGGCATCCCCAAGAGGCAGTGGGTACAGCATGGGACCTGAAGGACCAAGGGCCCAGTCGGTGAAACATGACACTCCTAACACCCCAGGATTACGTCTCTCTGACGAGGTGAGGGTTCTTAAGCTGGAAGTGAGCAGCCCAGCATGCAATGAATAAATCTGTTCCACTGGTCCAGGCTGAGCTCTCACAGGCTGCCGGGTGTGCAGAGGCCCCAGGACAGTCCCTGAGCCCAATCCAGCCTCAAAAGCCATCTGGCTCTGTCCAGTGGCTCTGATTTTGCCACCACCTGTCAGTGTTACAAATAGGTAGGTAAGGCCTCTGCCCGCAGCTGGAGCATCCCTCTTGCTACCAGAGCAGAAGTGTCCAGTCTTTAACCACCAAAACCTTTCCAAACGAACCTTTCTTCTGCCCACTTGATGCCTCACTGTGCCCTCCCCTTTTCAGTGGTATTTCTTTCTTTGTGTCAGCCTCCAGGGCTAGATTTACAAGGAGGACAACATCATAAGGGATCTTAAAAACATCTTGCAAGAGCTGGCCAAAAGACTTCGAGATCCACAGCAGGAAGAGATGAAACAGCAGAAACAGGAGCTGCAGGCTTCCAAGAACGAACATGCTGAGCTACAGCAGGACACAACTCAATACACTTGTATTCAAGCACTAAGAACCAGCACTGCCTCTCAGAAAGGTAACTGCAGGAAGAAATTAAACCTGTCATAGTGCCATTAGGTCAAGCTGCTGACTGCTTCAGGTAATCACCTGGCTCCTGCCAGCTCCTGGCAGGATGCATATGCCATTTTTCAGAGTCCATCACAATGCTCCACTGATTTCAGCAAAGAGCAGCCCTGTAGCAACACAACTGCAATCACCACACAAGTAGCTTACTCACAGGACTGCCTTTTCTCCCCACCCACTGACTCAGCTCTGAAACCTCCTCTGTAAAAAGCTGTGGCAGTCTGGAAAGGCTGCACACTAGCCAGAAAGCAGAGCAACAAGGCTACTGCAGATCAGTAGAGCTGTGTGTTGAGAAACAGTGGAGTTGGTATGGGCTAAGCATAATACATAACATAATACTTCCTGTACATAAACCCATCTCTTATAGCTCTTTGTAGCACCAAAGCCTGGGCACAGCTAATTCTGGAAGCTAAGCAGTTCACAGGTTGGCTGGTACTTTCCTGAGAGGCACATGACAAGGAGTCAGGGTTGAGTCAAAACTGGAGAGTGTGATTTATCACAGTGCTGAGCAAATAGAAAAATGAGAAATAAAAGCAGCAGCAGGCAGGAGTCCCAGCTGTGATTCGGGCTCTGCACCAACACCTGCCAATCCTAAACCCTCTTGTCTCCATCTAGCGTCCAAATCACACTTCGGTTTCTTCCCAGCCCACTGAGAGACCTGCAGGCTTAACAGCTTGCACGTCACCATGCCAACACCCAAATTAAGCTGAACAGGCTCAGATTCACATCAGCACCCTCAAGCCTCCTCTGAGAAGACCCTGAATGCTTTCACGGCCCCACAGTTTTTACCAGGAGGAGAAATGCTGCTGGACTGCTGCAATGCAAAGTGTGGGGAGGGGCCTGAGCACTTGGTGCTAATCATAAAGACCTTCAGCTTCCCAGGTTGTTAATCACATAAGGTTTATTCTTGCTTCCCATCTTCCAGGGTGTTGGAGTACCAAGCCCCAGCACTGCTGGCTCCCCTAACCCTCCTCCTCATTACTCACTCAAGCACTAGGCAAGGAATAAACTGCTGCCAAGTGCCACCAAAACTACCTGTTCCTGGCCAGAAGAACAGTCTGGCTTTTCCCACATTCCCCACAGCACGTTAGCAGTGCTACAGCACCACTGATGCAGCCTGCTTCTCAGTGAAGCTCTTAGCTCAGGCTCAGCCCCACACAGACATGGCCTCTTCTTCAGTGGTAGCAAAGCAGGCTCTGACCTGCACGTGCCTTACTTGGCCAGAGTCCCCCCATCAGTGAACAGAGGCTGTCTGCCATGGGGGGAAGCCAGCAAGGAAGTTCAAAGGAGCATGAAAGTATTTGGCACCTCTTGAAAAGTCCTGTTAAGGCACATTCCCTTTTTTTTTTCTTTTGGTCCTTTGAGGAAGGCTCAGTTCAGCAGCCAGAGGCAACTCTGCTGGGATTTTGGATAGGTAAAAGGATCCCTCTGTAGGGAGAAGCTACTGAAGACCCTCAAGCTTGCAGCAACTGGACTCTGCTGTCTTGCCATGCTGAAGGAGGGGCACTTCATGCTGTCTGCACCAAGGAAAAGGCATGGCCTAGAAGGAGAAACACACTGTGCTTCCCTACTCCTCCTGGAACAAGGAGGAGCACTGAGTGTGGCAGGAGAAGAATGAGCAGGATGGGAGGGAGATGGCCGTGACCTGTGCTGCCACCTGCATCCAGAAAAGCTGCTTGTTCCAGACACTCCTTACACTGAAGGCAAAGAAAAAGGGAGAGGGCAAGAAGGCCAAGAAATAAGCACAAAATCCATCCTCTGTTCTCCATTCTGTCCTCCCAGCAAGGCTGCTTGCTCCCCTGGGGCTCAGCTCTTCCAGATTACAAGCATTAACTGTGATAGCACTTGCACTAAGGCCTGAGTCTGCCAGGGCTGGCTGTCACAGACAGGACAGCAGAGCAGTGGTATGACAACACATCTCACTAGTGCAGGTTGAGCTCTGCTGCCTTTTAAAAGGCAAAGAACAACCTTTCTCATCAACAGGACTGGATCAGGAGTGCAGTGACACTGGCTGCAAACCCCATGTCACCCAACCCACGTCCTTTATCTGCCTCTCTACCTGTATTCCTACAGACAGAGCTGCTATTTCCCACCTCAGGAATGGAATCTGTGTTGCTGTTTTGCTCAGTCTTTGGAGACATGAGCTGTGCCCAGATGGCAGCATCCCACAGACCAAACATGAGGCCCCAGCAGATTTCCCTTGGATCATTTATTTGGTGCCAAGCACCTCACATTCCTCAGTACAACCATGGGATTGGGTGTCCACTCAGCACATCCTCATCACCAGAAGCTGCTGAAATCCCTGTGGCAGATCCTTCTCTGTCACAAAGCCCATCCACCTCGGGGGCATCTCACCACCAGCAAGAAGCAGGGTGATGCCATTCCTCACCTCTGTGCTCATCCTCCCTTCTCCTTCCTTGCCAAAGGAGGCAATTGAAGCGTTGGTGAAATGGAGCAAGGCCAGCAGAGAGCCACCAAGATGGTGCACAGGTCCCATTCACAGAGGCTGAGGAGATGGGGCTTGTTAGCCTGGAGAAGTTTTCAAGGGGCCTCAGAGCAGCCTCTCAACTCCTGCAAAGAGGAGGTGACCATGAGAATTGAGCCAAGCTTTGTGCTAAAGTACAGAGCAAAATGAGAGAAAAAACTGAAACAAGAAAGGCCCTGACTGGGTATAAAGGGAAACTTTTCACCCTAAGGACAATCAGGCAGCTAGAGACTGTGCAGCCTCTTTCCTTGACAGTTTCCACCACCCAACTGGATAAAGCCTTCAGCAGCCTTGCTTGAGCCCAGAGCTCACCTGCCTCAAGCAGGCGGCTGGGCTAGAACCTCCTGCAATCCCATTGAGCCTGAGCAATCCTGTGATCATACATGACAAGCAGGACAAAGCAGGACTCCTCAGAAGTGATCAGCAGAGATCCCTGTCATGGTCCTCAGACCTTAACTGCTTTGGCTAGCCTCAAGTAGGACCTCCATGCTGGCAGCACCCTCTGCTCCCTGCTCTGGGACCTCCACCTGGGCCCAGGCCCTGCCTGTTCCCCTCGAGCTGTGCTGCAGGTGTACCTGTGCCTGATGTTTCTTCTAGACAGGCTCTGGACCGAGACTGTAGACAGCCCTGCCTCCTGCTGTTCTGACTTCCCAGCTGGACTTCTGGACAGAGGAACCTGACTCCTTCCTGCACCTCATCTGATGACCACCAGTCAACAGAAGCTGCTGTTACCACCAAGGCTGTCCCCGTCTGGTGCTGCAGTCACCATCCCTTGGCTGCTGACTTGGCCTTCTGCGTGGAGCAGTATCCCCATCCTTTGTTCACAGCCACGGGAAGTCCTAGGGTCCTTGGGAACTCACTCCTCAGGAGGTTAGGTCCCACCTCAGCTAGGTTAAGGCTGTAGTTACATCCAGAGGAACATCTGGCTTCACTTCCAGGGAGGTCTGGGTTTGCAGCCACCCACTGTCTTGGAGCTCCTGGCTTTGGCCAGCGGTCCAGACACACTGTTTGAGCGACTCCTCATCTGAGGGCCTTGGGGGATCACAGGGGCTGTCGGAGGCCTCAGGGTTTTACACCTTTCTGTCTTGGGGATGTCCGAAGCCAGGCAGAACCTGTCAGAGGGGGTGTTCAGCCGGCTGAGAGACTGAGAACGTCCTCTGTCAGGAGCACCCTGGCCGTCAGAGCAAGAGTTGCTCTCCGGATGCTTCCAGACGTAGGACTTGCTCCTGTGGCACACCTCCGAGCCTGCTGCTGCCGGAGACACAGGGGCTGGCGAGTGGAGGGCTCGCAGGGGTGTCTCCCTGGAGCGGGGGACGAGGCTGGGCTGGTTTCGGGGAGCAGGCGAAGGGCTCCAGAGCAGCGCATGGAGCTTGGCTACATCTTCCTTCCTCATCCGGGGAGCTGCCCAGGCCGAACCCTGGGGCTTGGCACCAAAGAGGGACTCGTCGCAGAAGGACGGAGTGTGACTTCTCAACCTTCCCGGGGCAGCAAGGAGAGAAACCGCGTGTGGATTAAAGACAGCCGGCACCGGCAGCACGGAGACCCAGCCGCGGTGTGCCGGTGAGCTCCCGGGGAGGACGCCCTCGCGGGTTGGTGCAGAGAGATTGAGCTTCATTCTACACCCTCCCGGGGATCGCCCGAGGCCAGCCGAGCCCAGCCCAACCCCGATGGCCCGGTTTGGGGGTACCGATAGCCGCTGCCGGACCGAACCACCCCTCCCAACCTACCGCTCGCAGGGGGCGGCACCATCAAATACCCCGGGCCACCGGAGTTTAGCGAACCCCCAAAGGCCAGCTCAGTGGCCGAGGAGGGGGGCTGCGGGCGCGCCTGGTGCCGCCGCTCACCTGCACTTACTGCTCGGCCGGGAGCCGCCACCGGGTCCCGCCGCTGGCGCCGCAGTCCAGGGAGGCGCGAAGGCGGGCGGCGGCGGGCGGGCCCCCGCGGGGCTGCCGAAAAGAGACTCGTCCACGAAGGAGGCCCGAGCCCGGCGGACAACCCGAACACGGCCCCGACCCCGGTCCCGCTCCCGGTCCCAGCCCACTCGCGACACGGCACGAGCAGAATCGGAACCACCTCCCTGCTCCGCTGCCCGCATGGCCCCCGGGCGGGGAGAGACGGCCCCGCCCCCGCCCTTCCGGGCCCGCCCTTCCCTCCCGGGCCCGTCCACTGTCACGTGCTTCCGCCGTCGCCGACATGGCGTCGCCGCGCGCCCGCCGCCAGCCCCAGGGAGCGCCGGTACGGAGAGGGCGGGACTGGGGAGGGTCTCGGGGGCGGTGCCAACGGTGGTCCCGGTACCGGTACCGGTGTGCCCGGTCCCCGTGTGCCGGTGTACCCGGTCCCCGTGTGCCGGTGTACCCTGTGCCCGGTACCGGTGTGCCCAGTCACCATGTGCCGGTGTCCTCACTGTGTCCGGTCCCCAGCGTGTGCTAGGTCCCCGTGTGCCAGTATCCTCGGTACCAGTGTTCGCGGTGTCCCGTGTGCCCGGTCCTTACATACCAGTGTCCCCACTGCATCCCATGCTGGTGTCCCCAGCTGCCCGGTGCTGGCATCTTTGGTACCAGTGTCCCCAGTGCCCATATGCTGATGTCCCCCGTACCTGGCACCAGTGTTTCCAGTCCCCCTGTGCCAGTGTCTCCTGTGCCCGTTACGGGTGTCCCCAGTCCCCTGTGCCAGTGTCTCCTGTGCTTGGTGCTGGCATCCTCGGTACCCGTGTTCCCCCATACCAGTATCCCCAGTCCCCGTGTGCTTCTGTCAGTATGTCCCCCATACCTGACACCAGTGTTTCCAGTCCCCCTGTGCCAGTGCCCCCTGTGCCCGGTACTGATGTCCTAGTCCCCATGGGCCAATGGCCCCAGTAGTAGCATCACCACTGTGCTGTTGTCCCCAGAAACAGTGTTGCCAGTCCTCATGTACCATAATCTCCATGTGCTGCTGTCCTTAGTGCTAGTGTCCTCGATTCCCATGTCCTCAATGCCATTGTCCCCAGTACTGCTGTCCTTGATTCCCATGTTCCCAGAACCAGTGTCTCCTGTACTGCTGTCTTCAATTCCCACATGCCCAGTACTAGTGGCCCTGGTGCCAGTGTCCCTATCAGGACACACATCACTGCAGCTCTGTCCCCAGGTCCCCGTGCCCTCACTGCCTGCCTTCCCCATCACCGAGGAGGACGATGGTGCTGATGCTGAGCTGGACACGCAGGCCATGGTGCGGGCCCAGAACCAGAAGAAAAAGAAATCAGGAGGCTTCCAGTCCATGGGTGCGTGTGGGGCAGGGGGCAGCCATCCCTGGGACAGGGACCGTGTTCCCCCCCCGACCTGCATCACCTCACTGTCCCCATCCCCACAGGCCTCAGCTACCCTGTCTTCAAGGGCATCATGAAGAAGGGCTACAAGGTGCCCACCCCCATCCAGAGGAAGGTGAGCGCAGGGGGTGGTGGGACCCCCATCCCAGGGCGGTGGTGGTGGCAGGATGGCAACAGTGACATCGGAACGGTGTCTTACAGAGCATCCCGGCCATCCTGCGTGGCCGCGACGTGGTGGCGATGGCACGGACAGGCAGCGGGAAGACAGCCTGTTTCCTCATCCCCATGTTCGAGAGGCTGAAGGCGCCTAGCCAGGCTGGGGCGCGAGCACTCATCCTCTCGCCCACCCGTGAGCTGGCCCTGCAGACCCTGAAGTTCACCAAGGAGGTAGGGGGTGCAGCGGGGGGCAATGGGGACAACAGGGACAAGAGGGGACGAGGAGGGCAAGCAGTTTGGTTTTAAGGCTTCCTGACATGTTTATTTCTTACCCTGTAGCTGGGCAAGTTCACAGGCCTGAAGACAGCCCTGATCCTGGGGGGAGACAAGTAAGCTGTCCCCATGTCCCCACTGGTCCCCTCTTCCCTAAAGCCTCTCCAAAACCCAGTAGGGGGCTGAGCTGCCCCAGGCTGCCCAGTGCCACCCCAGCCTCTCCCCTCTTTCACAGGATGGAGGACCAGTTTGCTGCCCTGCATGAGAACCCTGACATGTGAGTGGAGGGGACCTGGTGGGAAACTAGCCCCCAGGAGCTCTCTGCCACCTGGGGGCATCAGCAGTGTCTACAGCCAGTGTGCCCAGTGGACGTGTCCTGCTGTTCCCTTGGAGCATCTTCCCATGCTCCCTGTGGGGTCTCTATTGGGTGGGATTTGGCACCTGCACCCAGGATGGTGTGGTGCTATCGCTCCTCACCCTGCCTAGTCCCATCACCAGATCTCTCCACAGAATCATTGCCACCCCGGGGCGCCTGGTGCACGTGGCAGTGGAGATGAAGCTGAAGCTGCACACTGTAGAGTATGTGGTGTTTGACGAGGCTGACAGGTCAGTGGGGCACAGGGGGGTGGTCCTTGGGGGTCTCTGCAGCTGGCAGTGTACCCGTGCGTGGGGTGAGTGAGAGGTCCTTGGGGGTGGCAGGGCTGGGCATGGAGGAACAGAACAGGCGCTGCCACGTCCCACGTCCTCTTCTCTGCAGGCTCTTTGAGATGGGCTTTGCCGAGCAGCTCCAGGAGATCATTGCCCGGCTCCCAGACTGCCACCAGACTGTCCTCTTCTCTGCCACGCTGCCCAAGCTGCTCGTCGAGTTTGCCCGGGCCGGTGAGGAGCATGGGGCAGAGAGGCTAGACCTGGGGGAGCCTGGGGCAGGGACATGGCCTAGTCCCACAGCTGGGCCGGGCCAAAATTGAGATGGATTAATGCTGGGCCAAGGGAGCATCCCCAGGCTGAGGGGCAGAGCTGATCCTAGGGGTGCAGCCCACATATGACCCATACAGTCTGTGTCATCACATCCCACAGGTCTCACTGAGCCGATGCTGATCCGTCTGGATGTGGAATCCAAGCTCAGTGAGCAGCTCAAGGTGAGAGGGGCCTGGGGGTTCTTGAGACAGCCTTTGTACCCCTTACCCTCTGCAAGCTGCTCTGCCTGGTGCCAGGCTTGCGAGGAGCGGACAAGAGGTGGCAGCATCTGGTGTGGGGACACAGAGGGGCTGAGCTCTGCCCTCCTTTTACAGTTGGCTTTCTTCCACGTGCGTGGGGACGACAAACCAGCCGTGCTGCTCCACCTGCTCCGGAGCGTGGTAAAGCCCCAGGACCAGACAGTTGTCTTTGTGGCCACCAAGCACCACACAGAGTATCTCAAGGAGGCAAGTGGCATTTAGGGGTGCCTGGCACATAGCCCCATTAAAGGACAGACTGCTGGAGGTGCCTAGAACCCCTTCCAGACCTATGTGGGGTCTGCATCTGTGGGCACATCCCTGCTGGAATCTCTACCACGGTTTCGCCAGGTTGAGGGAGAAATCCCAGCATATGTGGTCATGGAAGCGCCGCATCCACCTACCTGTTAGAAGGAGGGGGGAGCACAGTGGGATTTAGGGGTCCCAGAGCCCTGTCTTTGGGCTGAGGGTGCAGGCCCAGGTGGGGTTTGATCTCTCTTCCCTCCTCTCCAGCTGCTGACAGCCCAGGGCATCCGTTGCACACACATCTACAGCTCACTGGACCAGACTGCTCGCAAGATCAACATTGCCAAGTTTGCCCAGGGCAAGTGCCCAGTGCTGCTGGTCACTGACTTGGCTGCCCGTGGGCTTGACATCCCCATGCTGGACAACGTCATCAACTACAGCTTCCCAGCCAAGGCCAAGCTGTTCCTGCATCGTGTTGGTGGGTTCCAGTGCCCCCACAGCAGTCCTTGCAACCTGGGGGTCCCTCAGGGTGATGGGGAGAGCATGAGTGGACTGGCCCTTGTCCACTCTTTTTCCCATCCCTGTGCCCTGCAGGGCTGGTGCTGAGGTCCCTGACCTGGTGGTGGTATCTTTGAGCAGGAGGTTCCTGTGTTGTGACATCAGGAGACAGGTCGGGGACAAGGCAGGGGCAGGAATGTCCCTGATCTCCCAGCTCTGGGCTGTGGGGCCCTTAGGGGCAGGACAGGTGCCTTCCCTTTAGGATGGTAGGCTCCCCTTTGCCCCCATCCCAGTGACTCACAGCCCCTCACCACCATGCCCTACTGGTAAATGTCTCCTGTGTGGGCTCTCAGGGACACCAGTGGGTCCCTGCCCGGGTGGGGGTAGGCAGGACTGGCACTGCATCTGGTTTCTCACTCTCCTTCTCCCTTGCCAGGTCGCGTGGCCCGAGCTGGCCGGAGCGGCACTGCCTACTCACTGGTGGCTGCTGATGAGATGCCTTATGTCTTCGACCTCCACCTCTTCCTGGGGCGCCCACTCATCCTTGCCGGTGCCCAGGAGATGCCTGCTGGTAAGGCAGACCTGGTCACAAGCATCGAGGGTGGTTGCATGTCCACAGTGGGATGCTGGCCACGTGGCTGCTGTGGTTTTATCCTTGGCCAGGGCTGGAGTTCATGGTCTTGTGGTTGGCATTCATAGAGAGGGATGATACGCTCTCATTACAGGGGTGCAGCTGGGGAAAATGGGTGCTGGAGCCTCTGGCACCCCTGTGTGTCAGAGATGCCAAGGTGGCATTAGGAGGAACTTCTTTACTTTGAGGGTGGTGGAGCACTGGACCAGGCTGCCCAGAGAGGTGGTGGAGTTTCCATCTCTGGAGACATTCCAGACCCACCTGAACACCATCCCATGCAGCCTGCTCTGACAGGGGGTTGGACTGGATGAGCTCCAGGGGGCCCTTCCAACCCCTAACATTCCGTGATTCTGAGCTCCCAGTGGAGCTCTGCCATGCCAACTGCAACAGTTCCAGAGTGATGCTGGGGAGGTGACATGGTGTCCCTTGGGCTTCAGATGCTGGCGATGTCCTGGGCCGTGTTCCCCAGAGCCTGGTGGACGATGAGGAGTGCCTGCTGGTGACAGACCACGAGGGCTCCCTGGAGCTGCGCAGCCTGCGCCGTGTTGCTGACAACGCCCACAAGCAGTACTTGCGGTCCCGGCCTGGCCCCTCACCTGAGTCCATCAAGAGAGCAAAGGACCTGGATATGTCCCAGCTGGGCATCCACCCACTCTTCAGTGAGTGCCAAGGGGCACCGAGGGAGGAGACCCCGTTCCCTTCACTGAGAAGCTGATCTGTGCCACTCTGCCTGTTCACCTTCCCCAGGTGCTCGCTTCGAAGACACTGAGCTGGAAAGGCTGAAGTTCGTCGACAGCATTAAATCCTACAAGGCCAAGGCGGTGAGTTGAGAGCCATCCTCGGGCACAAGGCACCTGGGCTGGGGTGGAAGAGAAGCTCCATGTGAGTTGGTTGCATAGCTCACTGAGGCTCGTGCTGCTGTCCTGGGAGCAGACCATCTTCGAGATCAATGCCACGTCCCGGACACCGGCAAGCACAGTGATGCGGTCAAAGCGGCGCCACGACCATGCCCTCATCGAGAAGTACCAGCGTGGGCAGCAGGAGAAGCGGGCAGCAGCTCTCCAAGGGCAGGGGCTGTGCCCAGCCCCCCCTGGGCCCAAGGAGGGAGAGGGAGAAGGAGAAGGAGAGGAGGAAGATCTGCAGGTAAGGGGACAGGGATGCCGCAAGGTGGCCTCAGCTGGGTGCTGGCAGCACCAGGGCCTCCGGACTGTGCTATGGCTCAGGCTGGTGCAGTGACTGGTTGGTGGACACGGCTCCCTCAACCCCTCTGCTGACCCCTTCCAGGATGTGTTCTCCAATGTGGTCAGCCAGAAGCGAAAACGAGGCCAAGGGGGAGAAGATGGCGCCAGGAAAAAGCCACAGCAGCCGGCACAGCGAGATGAGGACTTCTACATCCCATACCGGCCCAAGGACTTTGAGAGCGAGAGGGGGTGAGTGTGGGGGGGGCTCCTGTTGCTGTCCTGTCTGCATGGGGGCTGCTCTCACGGCCCACTCTTTGCAGGCTGAGTGTGGGTGGCGAGGGCAGCCCCTTCGAGCAGCAGGCAGCTGGAGCCGTCCTGGATCTCATGGGTGACGAAAACCACAACCTCAACAAGAGCAAGCAGCTACTGAAGTGGTGAGTGGGGTCTGTCCATGGACTGGGGAGGGGGATATTGGGGCTGGGGTTCCCACCACCCATTCCTACCGCCCTGTCCTTTCTCACAGGGACCGCAAGAAGAAGCGGTTCGTGGGGCAGACGGGCCAGGAGGACAAGAAGAAGGTGCGGACGGAGAGCGGGCGCTACATCAGCAGTTCCTACAAGAACAACCTGTATCCTGCCTGTGGGCACTGCTGCCTGCCTCTGCCGTAGCGAGGGGAGCGGGGCTGGATCTGCTGGCAGCCACGTGGCATTGTGCCCTGCTCCGGGGATCCATGCCACAGTGGGGCAGTGGCCTGGGGAGGGAGGCTGCTCACACCACGGTGGGTCAAGCGATGAGGAATTGCTACACGTTCTCTTAACTCACCCTGGCCCAGCTATGAGAAGTGGAAGCAGAAGTACAAGGTTGACGAGCGGGATGAGGATGAGGACGACGCGCGAGGCAAGGAGCGGTTCAGAGGGAGGCACAGGCGTGGGCAGGGTGAGTACTTGGAGCAAGCACCAGAGCTCCACGTCGTCCCCCTTACACCTCACCCTGTCCTTCGAGCTGAGCCTGGCTGTGTCCTGTGTCCCTGGCAGGACCTGGGCAGCCCCCAGCCCAGGGCAAGGTGCGCTCAGAGCTGAAGAACAAGCAGCAGATCCTGAAGCAGCGGAAGAAGGCAGCCAAGCAGCGCTTCCTGCAGAGCGGGGGGCTGAAGCGCCTGAAGGCCAGGAACCGGCGCCGAGTGCAGGAGCTGCGGCAGATGGCCTTCGGGCGCCGGGTGGGAACCATCAAGAAGGGCAAGCTGCGGAAGAGGGTGTAGGGGAGGGGGCCATGCCCCCGTGGCTTCCCCCCCAGCTTGGGCTGGGGGCTGAGGAAGGAGACATTAAATATATGGCTGGTTTTACATCCTCGCTCCTCTTTGTCCTTCCTGGAAGTGTCGTGCTAGGAGTAATTCCTTCCCCCTCAACCACCCCCAGGCACAGTCTTAGAACAACCAGGTACTGCAGGTACACAGCAGGGCTATATTGGAGATCTTTGGAGATGCCAACAGCCTGAATGCCAGGAGTGGCTCCCCCTTCCTCCACAGTAGCCAAATTCTACTCCTTGGGATATCCCAGGAGGTTGGGCTTTGCCCTAGGGGCCCTGGCCCCTGCCCCAGTGCACTGCCATCCACGTCATTTGTTGGGAAGCATCTTGCATCCCCAGAGGGATTCTTGGGACCCCACAGTGGCCGTGGCAGCCTTTCCCCAGCCCTGGAAGCAGGTGGTTGTCCCCAGAAGCTGTTCCTGGCTTGGAGGCACCCTGGCACCCCTGTGGCGCAGGGGGCGCATGCTGGTGGCTGCAAGCAAGTGAGGGGGACCCGGCTCTGGCTGCCTGGGGTGCAACTCAGCACAGATGGCAGCCAGGTCCTGCATGCAGAGCACCACCTGTGGAGACAGGGACCTTGATGCCACAGCCATCCAGAGCCGTGAATGTCCCCCAGCCCTAGCCCCACTGTCCAGGGGAGAGGGCAGCACCTACCGTATCCAGCTGAGCTTCAGTATCCTCCAGAGCCACATCTGTGGGGACATTGAGCCGCACAGAGACAAGCTGGAAGAGGTTCAGCACTGCCAGCTTGAGCTGACCCAGCAGCTGGGTCTTCTGGATGGCCATGCTCTGGACATGGGCCCACTGGGACTCCTGTGAAACAGAGCGAGAGTCCTGGCCCCCCACCAGCCACTGCCCCATGTCACCTGCACCCACCCAGCTGGGACAGTGGGGCCTGGGAGTCCTCACTATGCCTCCCTCCATACCTAGTTACTAGTGCTGGTTTCTGGGCAAGTGAAGACCACCAGCTCAGCCCAGAGGGTGCAGCCTGGCTTCCCACCACCACTACATTGGCCATCTCCCCTCTGCAGAACATGTGAGGTCCATACTGCTGCCCTTCTCCCTGGACGGGTGCTTGGGCACTCCACGCTCCCCCTTTACCTCCTGGAGCACATCATGGCGAGCAGCCTCCAGGCGTGCACGGAGCTGGACCAGCTCATTGCTGGTGCTTAGGAGCTCTCTGCTGACCTCCTCCTGGTACTGCTGGAGCTGTGCTGAACCCTGCTCTATCTCCTCCTGCCTGGCTTCTGCCTGTTGTGCCAGGTCTGCCCCTGCCTCTGCCAGTGCCTTGAAATGGGCCAGCATGGCTGGGACATCCTGGAACTGGACAGGGAGACAGGGCTGGCTGAGGCGGCAGGGGTTAGGGGGCTGCTGCCCTGCACAGGGCTGACCCCCACAAAGGGCTTGGGGACACGCAGGGTTGCACCGCGGGACAGGACCCTCCCAACTCACCTGCCCCATCCTGGCCAGCACAGCCTGCAGGTAGTCACCGAAGATGCGGTGTCTCTGCAGGCTCTGGGCCAGGCGCTCCCTGTGCCGCAGCAGCCTCTCGAGCCTCTGGCGCAGCCGGGCAAGCTCGACACCCTGCTCTGTCACCCGTCCCCGCTCCTCCTCTGCCCGCTGCAGCGCCTGCTCCTGCCTCGCTGACGAGGCCTGCGGTGGGGGGACGGGGTCAGCAGGGTCCTGACAGCCAGCCTGGCATCTATTCCTGCCCTGGCACTGGCCCCTGCCCTGGCACCTTGAGGAAGGTGTTGAATTTGAGGGTGACATCCCGGAGCTGCTCTTCCCTCTTCCTCAGCTGCTGCCAGCGCTGTCCCACACGCTCCATCCTCTGCTGAAACTCCTGTGGGACCACCAGGTGCTGAGGGCACCACTCCATGCCAGCACACCCGAGGTGGGGATAGGCACCAGCCCGGGAACAGCTGGGGACGCGCCCACTGGCTGCTTGTCTCCCATGACACGCCACAGCCAGGACTGCAGCCCCGCAGGGAGGGGGCACCTGGAGGGGCCGGAGGCCACCCTTACCTCCCGCTGGCTCTGCAGCGCCCGATCCACCTCTGCCACTTCTCTCCTCTTCATCAGCAAGTGTGTGGAGGGCAGCAGCATGGCACTGTCCCACCTTGGCACCATCCTGCCATGGATCAGGTGGAACTTGTGGCAGTCAGATGGGGAGAGCCTGGGCAGGGGCACTGGCCACTGTGGCATAGCCAAAGCCCCCCAAGGACCATCACTGCCTGCTGGGGTCTGGCCTGTTCTGTCCCCACCCACCCTCACTCCCACTCCAGCCCCCCTCTGCTTGAAAACCCACAGTGCCAGGGTGGCATCCCGGGGAAGGACACGTCACAGCACAACCTTAGCTTTCTGGTTAGACCCCAAGGAACCCCACTACCTCTCCCCAGCTCCTCATTTCCAAGGGTGGAAGCAGGAGATCTGCTTCTGGAGGGGACCCTCATGAAAGCCACCCAGGAGCATGTTGGGCAGCACATGGACACCAGAGCGTCCTGGAATCTGTGGATGGGGTGCAGGCAGAGATGGAGCCCTGATTCTTACTCCAGTGCCCTCTCCTCCATGGATAACCCAGCTGGGGACAGACCACAGCCCCATGCCTAGGGACCCAGCACCCACCCAGTGACACCCATCCTGAGAGTGACACCGTGGGGACCCCACGACAGGAACATACACCAACAGACCACCAGGGACAAGAGACATGCCGGCCCCGTGGCCGAGCCCTCGCTTGTCCCCAGCCAGCAGCACCTGCGGTGGGAGCTGGGTGGTCAGATGCCACTCCTGCAGGGAGCACGGGGGGACCTCACTCACGGCAGCTGCAGCTTCTCCTGGAAAGCTGTGTGCAAATTCCCCTGCAGGCTGAAGGCCATCTCGCCTGGGGCCTCCTCCTCGCCGAGAGGCCAGTGTGGAGGAGCCAGACGCGGAGCAGCAGAGATGGTGGCAGCACAACACTGTTGCCAGGGCAGCTGGAGGCTCCAGCAGCTCCCTGGGATTTTCCTGGCACAGCTCCGAGCATCGCCTGGGAGGGAGGGGTGCTGGGCACAGGGACTGCACTAAGGCTTCTTAGGGACAGCTTGCAGAGGTCTCACTTGCAGCCCTCTGCCTGTACTCATTCCTGCCAGCCCTTGGACCCCCTACGGGCACTCAGAACCCACTGTTGAGGTTCCACACCCCTTCAGAGACCACTGCACACAACTGGAGCCCAATCACTGCTCCACCAAGGCTCAGGTCTCCTCTGCTCCCTCAGCTCTCCTCCATCTCACGCTCTTCTTACCCACACCCCAGGAAGGGCTCAGACCCCACTGCTTCACTCACAGTGCATATGCTGCTCCACTCCATGTGCCCTGGGAGTGCCTCCTTTCCACTCCATGTGCTCTCAGGTTGCCTTGTTCCTCCAGGTGCCATCAGATTTCCTTTATTCCCCTCAGGTGTGTGCTCATGTTACCCCCATCAGCCTCCACAAACACTCACATCTATTTGTGCACTCACTTCTCCATCAGCCTCTACACACTCACTCCCTAGTTTACAGTTTATTCCTGTTGCCCTCCAGCACATTCTGAGCTCTCCATCCCCCCTCCAACTTCCATTCCACTCTGATTCCTGCTCTGTTTGACCATTCCCACCCATACATGCTGATCCTCTCCCTCCATGCACGCTCAGATCCCTCCCTGCTGAAGGCATTACTCCTCTCCCTCGCTCATCATGTGCCTTTGCGATCTCCCCCTTTACCCCTGCAGGCTGCTCAAACTCAACCTGTCTCTCCTGCCCCTCTGTTCCCCACCCTGCAGCTCCCCTCCAGGGCTGCCCTGATCCCTTCCCTGAGGGTCCTGCTCCCCTCATCCCCTCCCTGCCTAAGTTCCCTCTGTGCTTTCCACCCCTGCCAGGCCCCTCCCTCCCAGCCACTCCACAAGGTCCAGATTAACTCCCGACTCAGACACAGAACATTCCAGGGGGAAAAATATTTATCCTAAAAACAATGAAGCCTCCCTAGAGTCAGTGTCATCCATGTCCTGCCCATGCCCCAGTTACTTCTTTGGTTATCCCAGGACCACTGTGGCCCCAAGGTGACTTTCTCCCAGCACTGCTTATGGCAACTGAGCCAGAATCCTGTACTGGTTTTGGAGTCCATCACAGGCATCAGGATAAGCTGGCCACTGGGAAGCACATCCCCAGCTCTGCCTGCACCCAGTGCCACCTTGCTAAAAAGGCCACTGGAGATAAAGGGGGTAGGGAGAGAGAAGGAAGGGAGCAACAAGGCTGAGGAAGGATGGAGTGGAAGCTGGGCAAGTGGAGAAGGAAGAGAGGATGCTCTGGCTGAGCCAGCCGCCTGCAGGACACCAACACCTGCTCTCAGCCACATGGCCATGGGGATGTGCTTGGCACTGGGTGTCCAGCTGGAGCTCTGTGTGCTTCTGCAAGGTGGGATGGAAACTGTGAGCCTCCTGCCTCTCCTCCCCTCACCTCCTGCCATGAGCCCCCGCCGTGCTGCTCGCCATCACCACCTACACAGGGCACAGAGCAGCAGCATCACAGCAAGAGTCAACAAGCTAGACCACAGGAATTCCTCCCTCACCACCAGCTGCTCTTGGAAGACCAACAACTTAGGATTAGAGCAGGTGGCTCCTGCCCCAAAACTTGGCCAGCAGGCAGGCACCAGGGCTCACCTTCCTTGAGGCAGTCGAGATAAGGAGCCTGGACACTGTTCCCATTGACCAGCATCATAGCCTCGTGCTTGGTGGAGCTGCTCGTGGTCTCCTCTTCCCCCTTCCCCTCATCATCATCTTCTGAGTCCACCAGCACTAAGACATCACCCAAGTCTTGATTCCTGGGAACAGCAGAAAATGGGGAGGTGGGCTGAAAGGCTGAGGGCAGCCTGTCCCAACCCCTCCCTCCAGCCTCTGCCCCCCTGGCTTTGACAACCCTCTACTCCAGAATCTTTTAAGGGACTCTTCCAGTCCTGCCCTAACTATGTCCAAAGAACAGCTGGTTTCAGAGCCTGCTGGCAGCAACACCACCAGTGACATTCTGCACTTCCTTCCCAAGGCAATGCCATTCCTGCTCTGATGCCAAGTGCTCCCCTCTCCCCTCATCCTCCTCTTCCCATACACACACCAAGTCTCCACCAGCCCCCCTCTCCCCTTCCCACAGGAGGCACAGCTCCCATGTAAGAAGAGCTTTGCTCTGGGGATGGCTCCTGCCTCCAAAGTGGAATCCCTACCCTGCAGGGACATCACCTCTGCCAGGAGCTGGACTAGTGAGGCCAAGTGGGACTGGGCTGAGGAAAATCAACACTCACCTGAATGCAGTACCTGAACAGGAGAGAAGGCAAAAGACAGCATCAGACACTGGCCCCAGAGCAGTCCCTCAGCAGCACACTGCTGGTTTTACTGTGCAAGCCCTGCCAACCCTGCCTGAAGTAGCCTGCCCTCTGGAAGCCACATGCAGGGCACAGATGTGAAGGTGACCTGCCCACTACACAGTGAGAACACCAGAAAGGTCACCAGGAAAAAGGAGAAGGCTGAGCACAGCACAACTCCCTGGAGAAGGTCAGCAGAAGGCACCTGAAGCACTTAGCTGGGGAAGAAGGACCTTGTGTTTCCAACCCGTCTACCTCCAAGGTTTTGACCAGGAGCAGGATGAGGCCCAAGGGCTGGGGTGATCACCACAGTGCACCAGAAGGGAGAAGCCAGTTAGGGATAAGACCAGGCCAGCCCAGGAAGGAGTAGCCCTCTCCCTGGCTTGTGCAGAGGTGAGCTCCTACCTCTCAGGCACAGGAGGGGATTGTAGTACAAGATGACCCCGGTGAGGGTGAGAACAACCAGCACGGACAGGACCACCACTGCCCCCACGACCCCCACGATGTTTACTGGCTCTGCAGAAACAAGAGCAGACAAGGGAGGCCAGCTTGTCACCAGGACAGAGATGGAGGAGAAAATCTCAGTGCAAGTGATAGAGCAGGTCCTGCTGCTGCCTCAGTTCCCATTTCCCACCATTGCAGCAGTCCCATCAGCACAAGGGCTGAGGGGTTTAAGCACTCAGGCCTCCTTGATACAGAAAACACCAGAGCAAAGCTCCTGGTTTTGTGCCCACGGGCATTTACTGAAAGCAAATCAACCCTTCCCATTGCACCCTGAGCAGCCTGGCCCCTGGAGGTGCTCCTCTGTGCTCAACACCCCCAGGAGGCACCAAGGATGCTCCTCTCTCAGGCCCCTTATGCCAAGGCAAGGTGAATCAGGCCTCTTCACCCTGGGGTGAAGGGAGCCAGTCCTGCACCTACGCCTCCTGCAACAGGATGGAAGGCATCAATAGGCAAAGAGGCTCTTGGGGCTAACAGAGCCCTTTGGGGGCTTGCCAGGGGCCCCAGCGAGCTGCCCCCCCAACTCCTCCTCAATCCCTGCCACAGCAACCCCAGGCAGCCCCACTCACCCTTCACTGTCAGGCAGACAAACAGCTCCCTCAGCCCCACAGGGTTCTGTGCCTTGCAGACGTAGCAGCCCCCATCGGTGCCCTGGGAGCAGTTCTGGATGGTGAGCTGGGACACGTTGCCTTCCTGGGTGATGAGGAACCTCCCCCCAGGCTGAATCTCCGCCCCTGGCTGGCTGATGCTCCGCAGCCAGGTCAGCTTCGCTGCCGGGGTGCTCTCGGTCACACGGCAGGTCAGGGTCACGTTGTCACCCACAAAGCAGGTCTTTGGGGGCTCTGATTCCAGGGAAGGGATTTCTGAACAGCCCAGAGGAACAAAACAAAAGAAAGAAAGAAAGGCAAAAGGAAAGAGGGAGTCAAGGAGGGAATGCAGGAGTTTAACATTACAAGCAATCGGGCATCTGGCTGATTAATAATCATTAACAGAAGGTAGTCAGAAAGGCCTCTGGGACCTGAGCACTGTGGCTTTGGCATTCAGCTCACTCAGGAGACTTCAGCAGCCTTCCCAGGAGCAATCCCAGCCACTTTCACCTTGCTCAGTCCCTTTTCTGACACCTGTCTTTACATGCCCAGGGAAGAACAGTGGGAGGGCAGCCAGCAGGAAGATGGCAGAGAGGAGAAAGGCAGCCCAGGAATTGTCCTTGGGATCAGCAGAGATCTTGTGTAGCACCGACAAGCCTTGGAGGATAAATACAGCTCAGGCTTTCAAAAGCCACTTCAGTCAGATCCCTCAGATGCTTGAATGGGGCCAAGGGGCACACACAACCCTTCTGGTACAAACTCAACCCTGCCAAACTTAATCTCAAGCTGAGCAAGACACCAAAACCACCTCTCACTTTCATACAGGCACAAGTGCTTCCACAGGTGACAAGCTTGGTGCAGGGAGATTTGTTGGCCTCTGAGTAGGGGCCAAAACACAACTTACCTGCAACTGTGTTGTGATGGATCTCAGCTGCAGGGATTCCATCCCTTGTCACCTCTGCAGAAGCCAAGCCCTGCCACGCTGCCCGGTGAGCATCTCCCCCTGCATTCTGGCTTGCCTGACCACTACCTTAGTGCTCTGGAGGGCAGGGAACGACCAGGGTACCTGTCTGCCCCACCATTAACAGGCTGATCTATAGTTCATAAGGTAAGGAAGTCAACTCACTTATCTCCACAGTGCAGGCAGGCTCCTCCTGCTCCACAACGTGGCTGCCGACACAGGTGAACACCTGTCGGTGAGAGAGGTGGGAGCTGTTCAGCGTCTCCACGTGGGTGTCTGAGGTGCTTGTGGAGCTGATGACCCAGCTGGAGTTCTCCAGACCATGCCCCTCTTCTCTCCAGTGCAGGGTGGGGTGGGGGTACCCCCCAGGCCAGCTGCAGAACAGCTGCAGCATCAGCCCTGAGGAGGAGGTCTCGGCCCAGCACTTTGGGGTTGCCTGTGGTGGATCTAGCAGCAAGAAGAGCAAGTGGTTAGAAACATTCTCAGGTCACAGCTCTCAGTGTCTCAGGGCTGGAAGCCCTGCAACTGCTTGGTTTTGCCACCATTCCCCTTGAAAATCTTCCTGCTTTCCCTACCTATCTTATACCCTGACCTGTGCCCCACAGCCCCAGGGGAGCCAAACTCTGAGTGACAGCCAGAAGGGACCAAGCTGGGGACTGTCACAGCAACCACAGCCAAGCCTTGATGGATGAATGCACAGGGAGGGAACAAATTATTGCCACAGCTTCATCCAGTAGAGATAAGCACCTAAAAACACAGCAGGAAGAGAAAACCTCCACACTGCCCTCAGTCCTCACCTCACAGCTACAGGGGGTGACACCAATTCATGCTACTGGAGAGCCAGGCTCTGCCTCTCCACATCACTGACACCAGCACTTGGGTTTCCCAAGGGCAGACTGAAAGCTCCTGCCCAGAGACAAGTAACCAGCTTCCCAGAGGCACCAGCTCAAAGCCAGAGTGCTTTCCCAGTATGGCCAGCACATAGCCCAAGGAGGAGGCTGCTCCTAGCCTGCAAGATGCTCTCCACAGGGAGTCCTGGTGACTCCAGCTGGCAGGGTCAGGGTCATGGACATGCCACTGAAGCCAAACCAGGCATGCTCTGCTCCCTCCTGGCACTGCCACACGGGGCCAGATGGTTCTGCTGGGCCATGCACCATGCTGTGTGTCCACACCACGTTGCAGCAGTGGGGACAAACTCCAGAGAAGAACACGGGGAGGGTAAGGCACTGCTGGCCTCCTGCCAGGGCTACTTTGTAACCACCAGGACTATGTTTGTTATTTAAATAGAGAAACGACTACCTGATGGCAGAGGTGGGTCCAAAGCCAAGAGAAAACCACCAGCAACCCTTTCAGGCTGAGCAGGGCTCATCCAGTTTCATGCAGTTTCCACCTGCCTCTCTCCCAGCAGCTGGTTTCACACACACAGAGCCTGCACAGATACACACAGGTTCCTTGAGCAGCCCCAGGGATTCTGGACTCTGATCCAGGCAGACTGAACACACTCTGCTTAGCTAATCCAGCCCTGAAGGAGACCAAGCTGGGAGATCACTCTGCCAAAGCAAGCCCCACACAAGGGGTGTCAGAGGGATGCCTGATGGTTACTTTGCAGAGCATTTATTCAAGTGGCTTTCAAATGACATGAGCTAAAGAAAAACAACCCCAACCTGTCTCACATCAACTCCCCATGTGGGCTACAAGAACATACCTTCCTGGGGCTTGGCCTTCCAGGAACTACACTCACCATCTCCTGTGATCTTTGAAACCACCCAGCTCCAGCAAGAAAGTTCTCTACAACACACCCTCTGTCCCAGCTCTGGGAAGGTCTCCTAACTGATCCCAAATCCTGCTTCTGGTTAATAAAAGCAACCTGTCAGCCTGAATCACCAGCAACTGCCCTGCATTGAGAGATGGATACAGCCCTTCCAGACACCAAGCTGCACTTTCTGTGCTGGCTCCAAGCACCCACCTATTGAAGCCAGCAGCTTTGCATCCTTTGGGAACTGACACATTAACTCTCTTTTGCTCATGAATGTTGTGCTCCAGATTTAGGCTTCACTCTCCCAAGCTCCACACCTACATACAGACTTTTTCTGGAGCTGCCTGGGGTTCAACTCCTTCACTCCAGCCCTCTGTGAGCCTCCAAGCCCCACTTGCACATTCCTTGCCCCAGGAAGGGAATTTTCAACCCTGTGAAGTTTCAGAGAGTTAATCTGTAGAAAACAGGTACCATTTTGACAACACACCCTTCATCAAACACCAAGGAGGCCAGAACACCCTGAATGCAAACAGGAAACAGCTCTCACACACGGCAGGTGTTGACAGAAAGACCAGCAAAAAGGAGAGGGGCCAGCAGAGCACAGAGTGTCACAGAAACAGGCCAACAACCAAAGCAGCAGTCTTTGCCTTTTCTCAGGCTTGGCTGGCATAAAGGACAGCAGGTCACAGCCCAGGTCTGTGGGCCCAGAGCCTCTGTTACAATCTCATTCCACTCAGTGAAGAGGCCAAGAGTGACACCAGCCATAGGACTGGTGCTCCCTGCTGATCTGCAGAGGGCTGTTCCCACAGAGCAGATGAGGCACCTGGGCAGGAGAATGGATCCCCAGCAGAAGCAGGAAGGACCTGCACCAGCAGTGTGCAAAGTGACAGACTGGAGCTCTCCCAGCTTGATCTTCTAACCATGCCCTGAATATTTGTAAGTGAACAAATGAATGGAAAAGGATGGAAATGGGAGAGAGCACCAAAAGATACAACAGGACAAGAAGGCTGAAAGAAGAGCCTGTGCTGGTAACAACAGGCATGCTCTCAGGACTGTGCTTCCAGCAGTGGATCTGAGGAATGTGGTGTTTCCATCCAAATCAGAAGGCTGCACTGTAAGCCTTAGCCCAGACAACTCATCAGCTGAGGACCCTCCATCTCACACCCAAAGTATGGCAACAAGGAATGGCACAACACATCTATTCCAAACATGTATCCAGTCAAGGGAAAATAAAGACAGTGAGCAGCACTCCCCACCCTAAAATCTATGAAGGCTCAAGGCAGGCAGATTCTGAGGCAAAGGGCCACCCTGAAACAGCTGTAGGATGTGGAAGATCTGCCCAAAAACTAGTTTATCATCATCACCAATGAAGAAGGAACTGAAGAGACATAGTAAGGACTTAACAGCTGGCATTTTGTCCTCCCTAGGGCACACAGTTGACCCTTGGCAGGCCATTCAGACACAGCCTGGTGATGTGGAACTGAGCAGCATCAGCCTGCTCACACGTGCTGCATGAGAAAGACACCTTGCACTTCTTGACACCAGTAGCAGATGAACCTGGGGACTTGTGAGACTCAGACCAGCAAACCCACAGCTGTGGGACAGACTTACTGGCTACCAGGAGCTGGACCCTGTGCTCATGGTCTGTCTTGTTCAGCACTTCCTTGCAAGTATAGTTGCCTTTGTCCTGCACACGCAGCTCCGTGATGCGCAGAGAGCTGTTGTCCACCAGAGAGAAACGGACATCTGGGGGGAAGGCAACCCTTGAGGAGAAGAGTGGGGGGTATGAGCCTGGATCCCCTTGAAACCAGACCACCTCAGTTGCTTCTTTGGAGACATTTCGGCATAAAAGGAGGATGCTTCCTCCAACCTTCCCAAAGACCACTTCCTCTGTTCCTGCAAAACAGAAGGGAGACTTTTAGGGAGGTAAGGAACCAGCAAAGCCCTCTTCTGTCAGCAAAGACTTGGACATCTGATGTGTATCAACCCTCTGGGGTGCTTGCTGGGGGTCTCTTGTCAAAGAATCTCTGAGATGCGTTTGGCAGCTAATAACGTTCAGTGCAGGATTAGGGACAACAGCTTAGAAGGTTCAACAGGAAAAAAAGGCAACAAACAAGTGACCTGAAGGAGCCAGAGAAGAGTAGTGTTAGGGCATTAATGTCACACCAATGTCTGTGCTCAGCCAACATTCTGCTGGACCACTTGCCCAAGCAGCCTCATCCCTGCACCACTCCAGGGAGCGCATGGTATGGAAAAAGGACACAAAATCCACTCTGAAATCAGTAGCCACTGAAGAAGACAGCACAATACAACTGTTGGTATCCCCCATGTGCCTCTCCTGCTCTCCTCTTCCCCTGCTAAAGGGCACCTGGACCCTTACAGCCAGCTCCACAGGAGTCCTTCCTTCTACTAGCTCCTTCAGCGCTTGCCTGCCTTGTTTTCCACTGAGAACCTCGTTCCTTTCAGCACACACACACAGAGGAGGCTGGGGAGCTCCCCTTAGGAGTACGGTGGATTGAAGTAGGGCACTAAAAGCCTCCTCCATACACCTACACACACACGGTCGTCGCCGCCGCCTTTCCCCTCAGCCCCTCTCTACCTGCGGCGTCCCGGCGCGGCACCAGCCTCCAGAAGCAAAGGGCGAGGAAGAAGCGGGCTGGCAGCGTCCCGCCGCGGAGCCTCATCGCCGTGTGCCTCGGGGAGGCGGTGCTGCTTGGCCTCCGCCCCGGCGAACGGGCAGGGAAGGGCGGGCGGACCTATGGGNGGGAAGAACAGAGATGAATGACCGTGAACCGTGCTACAAATGTTTTCAGTTACTTTAGAAGTGACCCTCAGATTCCCCCCCTGCATGTAACAAAGCACAGCCAGCATGCTGTTAAATTTTGGCAGTGGATATTTTACGAGCAAGTGTCCCAGGGACGGGTTTTCTGCTGACTGATGCCAAGTGGACTGAGTGCTCCTCCACTGTCCACCATTGCAGACAACAACTTCCAGGCTGGTTTGTTCTATAGGTTAATTCTCTGCATAAGCCCACAACAAAGGCTGCGAAGCATGTGGGTATCCTCAGGTTCCTCCAGGACACCTCAAGTGTTTTGGGAAGGCACCACATAGCCAGTTCTCCAGCAGCCATAGGACTAAGGCATGTGCCGAGATCCACAGGACTAGCCCCGCTGGGCTGTGGCACAGAACTTAATTAAGAGTAGGGCCAAGGCCGTTAAGCAGGGGCTGCAGGGCTGCTTTCGGTAACCGCTATTGCGGTGCCTGGGCGAAGACCTCGGCGGTACCACCGATCCGAGAAGCCCCCAACAATCCCAGGGACGTCCGGCTGGGGGCGCCGCAACACCTGAAGTGGAGGAGAGGCAAGCAGCGCGCCGCCGCCAATGGGAGCGGAGCGTGGCGGCGCCTCCTCCAATGGGAGCAGGGGGGCGGGCCGAGCGGGGCGGGGAGGGCGCAGTACGCGGAGCGCGGCGGAGTAGCAGCTATGCCGGTGGACCTGGGTTTGTGGAGCGGGCCGCTGAGCCTCACTGAGGTGGAGCAGAAGCCAGCGCACCCCCTGCGGGTCAAGTATGGTTCCGTGGAGATAGACGAGCTGGGCAAGGTGCTGACGCCCACTCAGGTGAGCAGGGCCCGGCCCCGCCGTGTGTCTCACGGGGACGCGGCAAAATGGCGGGAGGCGGCCGGGCCTCCTGCAGCCCCCATAGGAGCTTCCCCGGCTGCGGGGTGAAGAGAGGTGCCCTGTTTTGCTTTAGGCTCTTATACGGGGGCGGCACGGTCAGGGCTGGCTCCGTGCTGCAGGCAGCTCTCGTATCTGGCGCGAGTGGCCTTTGAACCCCTCGGATGCTGCGGTCTGCGCTGGTCACACGTGGCCTCTATGCGCAGAACGGTCAGGGTTCGCTGCTTGTGCTAACGCTGTCATCCCTACAGGTCCAGCATCGCCCCACCAGCATTGAGTGGGATGGCTGTGATCCCCAGAAGCTTTACACTCTGGTTCTCACAGACCCAGATGCTCCCAGCAGGAAGGACCCAAAGTTCAGGTAACAAGAGTGGGCAGCTCCCTATTTTGCCTGGGGAAAATGGAGCATCCCACTTGGTCAGAGCAGAGCCTTAGAAGGGGGTCAGGAATGCAGTCTGTGTAAGGTGCATCGGTGAATCCGTGGCTTAGGATAGAAACAGTGTCTTTGCATCTCTCCTCGAGGCAGGGACAGCATGGAGAGGAGCAGCTGCTTTTGCCAGGGGTGTTTGGAGGTCTGTTGTAGCATCTGCTGCTTGCTCTAATTTGGCAGATGGGTGAGTTGGAATTAGGTCTGTCAGTGCCAGCAGTGGAGTCTTAAACCAGGACTAGGTCACCTTTCCCAAGTCAGACGCAGAAGCATGTGGAATTCCCAGTGTTAGGGGTCAGAAACTTGGGAAAGCCAGAGCCACAAGGCAGGATGACAGACCTGGTTTTGATAGGAGGCAGTACCTGCTCTAGGACTGCTGTCTTTGGGTTTGGCAGATCAGGAGCAGCAGCTGTTAGTTTCAGTTACCCCTCTCTGAGAGCCTTAGTGGAAAAGGAGCAGTTTAGAGTAGTGAAAGGTCTTAGCTGGGTCTGTGATGCAGTCTGTTCTCTGCCTTCTCCATTCAGGGAATGGCATCACTTCCTGGTGACCAACATGAAAGGCAACGACGTAGGGAGTGGGACTGTGCTGTCAGATTACGTTGGTTCTGGACCTCCCAAAGGAACAGGTGGGTACTTGGCTGCAGCAGTTTCAACAGTCTGAGCACACCAGAGCTGTGTGGAGGCAGTGAGGTGTGCAGGGGGAGGGTGGGGAGGCCTGCAGGGGAGTGCCTGCCCCTGCCTGTAGCTACAGGCAGCACGGCCATGTATCAGCACAGTCCCTTGGGCTGGTGACAGGCCTGGGCTGTGCTGCCTGCAGTTAGGGGGTGGTGGTGCCCAGCGTTGGGGAGCAGTAGCCTAGGCAGGAGCCAAGCTAGCCAAGCATATCTAGTGCAGTACATCTTATCTAAGCGACTTCAGCTCCACTGTGCTTTGCCTCCTGACGCTGGAGAATGCAGGTGTCTGTTTCCCTGTGCTCTTGGGTCACTTTCCCCTGGGAACTGCAGGTGACTTGCCTTCTCCCCGCAGGGCTGCACCGCTATGTGTGGCTGGTGTACGAGCAGCCCAAGAAGCTGAACTGCAACGAGCCCATCCTCTCCAATCGCTCCGGTGACAAACGGGGGAAGTTCAAGGTGGCTTCTTTCCGCAGCAAGTATGAGCTGGGGGTGCCGGTGGCTGGCACTTGCTACCAGGCAGAGTGGGATGACTACGTGCCGAAGCTGTACGAGCAGCTGTCAGGGAAGTAGGAGGTGAAGCAGCACTGTGCAGCGCCCCTGGAGACCAGGCTGGGCAGAGCACGTCGCTGTCGTTTTGTTTGATTAGCAAGTCGAACCCAACTGACCCCCTGGAACTGTCACCCTCTCGCTCTCCCTGGCCCAAGTCTGCTTCTGTGTGGGCCAGACCTGTGCTTCAGCTGCCTCTGTAGGTACAAGGGATTGTTAGCTAGATGAGCTGCTGACAAGGTGTCCTGTAGGGCCACCCCTTCCAGCCTGACTTGCTTAAGGGAACCCAGAGCCTTTGTGAATGAGCATCTGTTCAGTATGTCTCTGCTGTACTGCAATGGCAGTGGTGTGGGTACAGAACCACTTCAGGGCTGGTGCTGGCTGTCTCCCCTTTCCAGGGGAGGAGATGGCAGTCTAAGGGAAACTCCAGCCCTTTCTTCATTTTTAGCCTGAAATGGCCAAATGGCCAGTGCCTCCACAGCACTGCAGTGAACCACTAGAGTAGTGAAGGTGTAGCTGGTAGGAGGAGGCAGGGGAGTTGGTTTATAAATATAGCACTACTTTCTGTTCTCTGTTGCCACTCAAAGCTGAGACCACTTTTGTTTTGTAAGTTCTGTTGTGACCTGATGTTAACGTGCTGTTTGCTCACAGTGCAATTAAAAACTTAACCAAGGTGGATGGTGTGGTGGTTTTTCTTGGGGGACAAGTTAGTGCTTACAGAGCAGCTTAGTGTCCCTGGGTTACTTTCCTCCTCCTTGTGGAGAGAGGCTGGAGGCTCCGTGCTCCTGGCACTGTGCATAAAGTGGGAGTTGATGCTGGAGGAATGCAGCTCAAGGAAGTGGTGGCTTTCTGGCCAGCCTACCTTGTGCAGACCTAAGCCTGCTTGCCTTGAAGTGCAGCTTCCTGCCACAGGAGAGGTTCATGGCAAATGGAGTGCTGGCAGGCTGGCTGGAGAGATTCAGAGAGGACATTTCATTTTCCAGGGTGTTTCTGAAGCCACTGTCTTAACTCAGCAGGGTCCTTTAGCCCCTGAAAACCTTCCCTGTCTGATGCCAACCTCACCACTCCTCACAGGAGTGAGTTGGGCAGCCTGTGCTCACAGGCCTGGCCTTGGCCAGCTGTTAAGCAGCATTGCTATCCTCTTGGCAGCCTCCCTGTGGCTGAGGGTGCTGAACAGCTTCAGCAGCTGGCAGAGGAGCCAGCCCCTGCCTGTCCCAAGGCTCAGGCCTGGTGCTCCCTGGAGGCCTCCTGCCCTCCACCTGCTCACCCCACTGCAGCTGAGCCCTGACTGCAGATTTGGCTCCTGTGATAGTCACTAGCAGCTTTACTGACCTGAAGCCAGTTCCCTGATCTTCTCCTGATCCTCCAAGAGCTTGCAGTGAGGCCTGCTGGTGTCTCCCAAGCACTTAAAGCAGAAAGGAAACCTTTGGTCCAGTCTGACATCTTTAAAAGGTTAAAAAATACAAAGGCAATGTAATTCTCCTTCATGGAACTAGAAGCCTTCCCCTTTTGGAGCCTACTTCCTTTCTTAAAGGTCTTGCACCCCTGTTGAAGTACCAAGAACCTCAGGGTGCTGCACAAGGCCCTGGCCAAAGCAGAGGGACTCAGTGTAACTAAGAATGGTTGGTTTCTGCCCCAAGGCAGTTTTTCAACCCAGCCATTAAAACATCTGAAGAGGGCTGGTGGTTTTGCCCAAGTTCCACAGGACTGAGTGCATCAGGCAGGTGGAGACATGCTTGAGGAGCTGCACTTCACTGTGCTCAGCAAGGGCTTGTCCACCGTGGGACATGGAAAATGAGCCTGAAATCCTCCACTGTCAAGCAAAGGGAGTTTAGAAGCAAGCCCCAGGGGGTTCCAGCAGCACTGCCAGCAGAGCCCAAGCTGCAAGGACATCTCCCCAGGAAAGGTGCTGGGGGGAGTGGAAGGGGTCAGCTCCCCTGCTGCCCCCCTCAGACTGCATGGGGAAGGTGCTGCAATGAGACAGCCAGGCATTGTGATGAACACTTTTATTTACAAATATAATTAAAAGCTCTGACAGTAATTCATGCTCTTCCTTGGAACCTGAAAAAATGGTTTTGTTGGATTTTTTTGTTTTGTTGGGTTTTTTTGTTGCTTTTTTTTTTTTTAAAGTGCATGCAAAAGAAGTAAAGCTTTTTTTTTATCTTTTTATTGTAAGAAAATACACAGTTTGAAAGTGTGAATAATGCAATATTTATGACCAAGATCATGGGGTTGGGGGTGGACTTGGGGGAGGAACAACAACAACAACCAAACAAAAAACCAAAACCAAACAAAAAAAAAAAGAAAGAAAGAAAGCAAGAAAGCAAAAGGGCTGGGGATGATCTAACAGACAGTGTGGAACTCCAGGTACTGCCCCAGAGAGTGGGGTGGGGGTGGCTGGGGGGCAGCAGGNCATCCGACAAAAGTAATCATATGTCACCACTGATATGTACAGCACGATTAAGGTTTTTTTGTTGTTTTTTTTTTCTCTCCTGTAAAAGGTATCAAATTTTTTATTTTTTTTTTTAACTCTTTAATAAAACTTTTTCTTATTTAATTATTCCTGATGAATAAATACCAAAAAAATAAAAATAAACTAAAGTTATGCAGCAGCTAGTTAAGGTAAGGCTGCGGATTCGTCTCTCTCCCCCTGGGTTGGATCCAGCTTTTGATTACTCTAGGTTTCTTTTTTGCTTGGCCTCTCAGAGATTGGTGCTAAAATGAGTGATTGCTCAAAAGCAACAAACATCCACTGGGGTTTTTTTTTTTTCCTTGTCTGTGGTTTTGTTTTTTTCTTTTTTTCCTCTCCATTAAAATTGTCTCCCAAGTTTTGACTGAAACATTTTTAATCATTGCACAGAGACATCAATACTGTGACATACTATGGAACAGACTGCCAGGAGCTGTCCTGCACCGGGACTGACACAGGGGGAAAGGGAGCCCCTGATGGAGTAAGAATATACAGGCACTAGTCCGACACGATGTCAGTAAGAGAGACAGAAAGAGAGAGAGCACGCCTGTTACATGGGGAATGTTGGTTTGCAAGTTTGATCAGTATTCTTTGCTTTTTGCCTTTTTTTCCTCTTTTTTTTGTGTTTTTTTTTGTTTGTTTTTTTAAATGGCAAAAGAAATCTAATCTCATCTATAGTCCTCCTTGGGATAGTCTAAGGTCACCAAATTCCCAAAGCCCATTCGCAAGCTCTCCACGTCAAATGTTTCAATCTCTCGCTCCTGCCTTTCCAACAGAAACTTGATCCTCTCGCTGCGTTCCTTCTGGAGGGCGGCGAGCTCCTCTTCGATCTGAAAGAGGTGGAGTCAGCAGCCCCTCAGCAGAGCAGGGCTCCTCCCAGCCCCTGTCCCAGGCCAGCTGCCCGCGGGTAAGCAGGTACCCGCCCGCAGCCCGCCCCGCACGTACCTTCTGTTCGAGGTGTGCCCTGCGCAGTGACACTCGTTGCTCCAGCTTCTGGAGTTCTCTTTCGTGCTGTGCTTCTGTCTGCATCTTAATTTTGCTCTGGTAGGCGTTGAGCAGCTCCATCTCCTGCTGGAGTTGCAGTCTTAGGGCTTGGCATTCTGCTTCTTGGGCCTCATCCAGCCGGAGCTGTAAGATCAGGGGAGAGTTAGGGTGAAAACTGCCAAAAATTTCTTCCCCAAAAGGGTTGTGAAGCCCTGGCCCAGGCTGCCCAGGGCAGCGGTGGAGTCACCATCCCTGGAGGAATTGAAAGGATGTGCAGATGTGGTGCTGAGGGATACAGTTTAGTGGTGACCTGGGAGTGCTGGTTAATGGTTGGACTCGATTTCAAGGTCTCTTCCAACCTAAAAGACTCTGTGATTCCATGATCATTGGGAAAACAATGTTTAAACCTCCACTAGCAACTCCTCTGCTTCGATGCTAGTGACACACTGCTCTTCCTTCTCAAAGCCTCTGGTGGTGGTGGCAGAATGAGAAGCAGGAAGGGCTTTGTAAACAGCTGCTTCCTCACTCAGAGGCAGAAGCCTCAGAGAAGATCCAGTTCAAAAACCTCAGCATGTGAGGGGCAGCAGGGAAAGGAGACTTGTTCTGTGGGATACTGATTACAAGAGAGGCTGCCGTTGGGTACGTTACGTTAAAGTCATGAACACAGCCACCTCTCTCCTCATCCAGCAGCTGGGACAGGAAGAGCACAGCATGCTGCAGGGACTGATGGCCTGACTGTAGCCCACCTCCATGCACCTTGGTCAGGGACCCCCAGCCAGGGGCAGGAGGTGGGGACTCTGCACCTACCGCCTGTGAAGCCATCATCTCGTTGATGCTCTGCTCATACTGCTCTGCCAGGATGGCGAGCTTCCTCGTCTGCTCGTCCTTCAGACTCTTCAAAATTGTCTTGTGCTCACTCTTTGGAGTTACTTCCAGCTGGTGATTCTTCAGTGCTTTGTACTGCTTAGTTTGCACTTTGCATGTGTCCTGGAACTGCTTTTTGATCTGCATTTCCATAGCCTGCCAAGGAAGGAACAATGTGAAGAGCACGAAGAGCTTTGGGAATGGAGAGGTTACAGTGCATCCAAACGGGTGGTTGGTGAGACAACCACAGCTGCCCTGTGCTCTGTGCCCCTGCACCCAGGTGAGCAGGGAGCGCTCCACACAGAGCCATCTAATGAGCCACAGCAGCTCAGGCACTGCCTCAGCACTGGCCAGGATCTACTAAGCCCTTCTCAGCCCAGGGCATCTCCACCTCCTACCTGCTTCCTGCAGGTTGCTCAGCCTGTCACCCCGCTGCCTGTCTCCCAAAAAGTGTTTGCTTTTTCAAGGCTTCCCATTTTGCTGCCTCGCCAAGGCCTCTACAAGCTGCCACCTCCACCTCAACCACGCAGTACATCGAGACTGCAGATCTGAGAACTAGCAAGAGTATGACACAGGGGATCAAAGCAACATGCCTTTTTGGATGTTCAGAGGAGGAAGAGAACTCTCCCACAGCAAGCAGCTCAGAGGTTTCTGATCAACCTGCAGCCAAACTGGGATGGAGCACGGTGCTCAGCACACCCATGTTCTCTCTCTCTCTCTGTTGACTTTGAAAGCAATGAAGAATCACCCAACCCCTTTTCCATATCAAGGTTTATAGGCTGACACCAGCCAGGGCCTGAAGAAAAGCACAGCTCATCAGAAGCAAATTGTGTCATCCTTGTCTAAGGTCTAGTCTATTTTTTACCCAGAAGCCTCAATTAGCACAGCACTTCAAATACCCTCAGTGAGCTCTCTGCTGAGATAGCCCACAACATTCTGACACCAGAGCAGCCCCTGGGGGAAGGGAAGGCACACAAGGGGGCGCACCGGGCGCTGGCGGGTGTGGTGGTTCTGCAGCAGCACGGGTGCTGCGCCGAGGAGACAGCAAGCACACAGAGCAGCCTGCCCGGCAGGACAGAGCTCAGAAGACGAGGAAGGAAAAAGCTTCCAGCACCTTCAGGTTCTTTGGTTGCTGCCGGAGCTCCATGAAATGCTTCCTGTGCAGCTCCCGCTCTCGCCGCTTGTTGTACTCCAGCTGGTTCTCGAGCTCGGTCTGGTGCTGCAGCCGGATCAGGTCCATCCGCAGCTTCTGCAGCGTGTGCAGCTGCCTGTACTCCAGCTCGCGCGTCGACTCGTCGTGCCGGATCAGCATGGCGTGCTCCATCTCCTTCTGGGTCCGCTTCTTGTTCAGCTCCTGCGGGAGAGGGCGGCAGAGCACAAGGCAACAGCTGAGGAGTGACTCTCTCTCTCTCTCCCCGAGGTGCAGCAGTGGAGTTTAGGAGGCTGAGCGGCCGTGTCCCGGTCACTCCTCTAGACAACAGCAAGGACCCGCATGTGCCACAGAGCGGTAAGATGTGGAATGCTCCCAAGCGGCCACCTGGCCTTCGTCCATCCACCCCTCCTGTGACCTGCTTCTCTGGCGGCTCCGGGATCACCCGAGGAGCCTCCAGCAGGTGGCACTGGGACCACACGCAAGCCCTCTCTGACTGCTGGGAATCACAGAAGTCTTCAATAGGTGCTTAGAGCTAGGGAGGGGCTGGTTTGGGGGTGACTAACAGAATTGGGGACTCTTATTTCTCTGCTTTAAATTACTCTGAGCCCCTGCTAGGCACTGGGAGATGAGGTTCCTCTGCTATCACTTCTCTAGAGTGGCCAAAGCAGAGGTGAACAGCTCCAACACATCAGGTAAGGAAAGGAATCCCATCTACCACTGGGTGCAGGTGGTTTTTGGCCACAGGCACAGCACGTTTTTAAGATGAGAACACAGCCCAAGCCTCACGCAGGTCTGCAATGTGCACAGAACAGTCCCTGCACATGGTGCCTGGCAGTCCAGGTAAACCTTCACTGAGTAGTATAAGCCAAGGAAGAGGAAGATGCCAGATTCTCTCCCTGATTACTGCTAACATTTCTGTCTCAAGGTATCAGCAACAACCTGTGGAGCATGGAGCTGAATCCAGCTTAGCCAAGCAGTGATTTCAGCTGTACCCCTTGCTGATACCTGGTGACCTTCACAGATAGTCTGCTGCTGCATCTCCATTTCACCAACTCATCACTGTGCCTCATGCTAGACCAAGACAAGCACAGCAGGGCTGCCTTGCCTCACACACATGCAGTGCCTGGCACGGTGGGGGTGGAGCCCAGACTGATGACTTCCTGCAGTAGAAGCCAAAAAATCTCATTATTCTGAGGTGTGGCTTGCACATTGTAATCCACAGCATCAGCACCTGCAAACAGGCACTTCAGTCCCCTTGGCTATTACAACTGTGACAGGTTTAAGCCAGTAGGATGGAGAAGGAAACAGGGCCAGCTCTTGTCTCTGCATTCTTGGCTGTAAGGCTGCTGCACATGTTTACATTTAAGCAGAACTTGCACCTTGGCAGCCAAGAGCAGCAGGCAGCATGTGGAACAGGCAGGACCTCAGGCCACACACTGAGCTGGGGCACTTGTGCTTGGCACCTTAGGTCAGGGCACAGAGCCTCTTGTGCCTGTGCCACACCTGATCTCAGTTCACACAGCACAGACAAAGGCAACTTTACTCCTCTCGATTCCCATTAGTACAAGAACAACCTCTGTGGTTACTGAAACCATCAGGAAAAAACACATTCTGAAAGTGTTAATTCAGGTGTCTGATGCAGTGGTTTTGGTCTAGTTAGTAAGGACACTTTTCAGGAAATCAATAGATCATTCTGAAAACCAGGTCTTCAGAGCTTAAATGCAGGAGCTCAGAGGAGTGTTTCCTGGTTGAAATACCATGTGAGGCAACTGAACTCTGTTCTCATCCCTGCCATGGAGCTTATATGCTGTGACAAGAGTGCCCAAATCTGATTACTCACAGTCATTCATTTTTAGGGTGTCCAAGTGGAGATGTCTGGATGTGATCTGCAAAGCAGCTGAGCAGCCCCAGGCACCTCTGAAGGCAAGGGCAGCAAAGCTCCCAGCAGGTGCAATACAGGGCAGCAGTAAGGATGCCAAAAAACTCAATGGGAGCAGACTAAGGACATGATAATTAGAAACTTCTGACCACTCAGACTCTGCCTTTACTAAAACACCTTCTCAACTGATAGTCTTTATCCAAAAACAACATTCACCAAGAGTTCAGGAACTATAGTGACTACCCAAAGAAGAATCTACAAGTGATAATTCTTTCTCCAAAGTAGTACATGACTCCAGGCAGTCTGGAAGACAAAGGTTAGCAACTAATGAGGAACAGCAAGACGTGGAATAGCTTCTCATGAACAAGCTACAGCCCATTCTGTGCACTGATTTGAGCAGAGCCCAATGGAAAAGCAGCTTCTGATTACCTGTAGACAGTCAGACCAGAAACACAAGAGGACTGAACTTGTGGCATTTCTTACATTTTTAGCATTTCCCTCTGCAGCCTCAATACTGTCCTTTGAAGGTTATCATAGGTTTATGACACATCCTGCAGCTGTGTAAGTTCTCTTTAGCCAACAGGTACAACTCCTCACCTGATGCCCTTTCAGCCATTCCTCAGGTGGCCCTGGCACTCAACAAGCCACAAACTGCTCTGTGCTCTGCAGAAGCCCAGCAGGATCCCCCCCCCAAAAAAAACCCCTCAAGCCCAGGAGCTCAGATGAAGCATCTGACCCAGGCTGGTGGCTCACAGAACAATTCTGTCTGCCAGCCAGCAAGGCCACACCTCTCCCGCTCGTTAAAGCAGCCACATCTGTGTGGAAAACTATTGCCCAAAACACATCTCCATTTTTCCCAGCTCTGTTTAGCAACTGGAAACACAAAGATCTAATGTCAGACTGTCTCACAGCCACAAAGCTGAAGCACAGAAGTGCTTGAGAAGTGCCCTACCTCTCGAATGTTCTGCTGCTCCATCTCGTGCCTCTTGATCATCGTTTTTCTCTTGAAGAAGCGGCAGTTTTTGTCGTAGTAGAGTCTCTGCTGGCTGAGAAGATGAGCCTCCTCTTCAGCCTGTGTGTGCTGCAGGTTCTCCTTGTGTTTGGATATTCTTTCTTGCTTCTCTTTCTTCGGCGTGCTGTGGTCCTCATTCATTTCCTGCGCGGGGATCAGAGTGACACAGGGCTCAGAGGACCTCGAGGACCTTCAGTCCCTTGCTACTCTTCTGCCACTGAGGTCACAAAAGGACACCAAAATCCTGACTACACCACCAGACCCATCACTTGGCCATGCCCCGCCCTTCTGCCTCTGTTACCAATCAAGAGGAAGAGGAAAGAGTGGCCATTAAACACCAGCATCTCAGGGCTAAACAGTGCAGCAAAGGCAAGACAGTAACACACCTCTGCAGGGAGGCTCTCTAGGTGTCCAGAAAAGAAAGAGAATCAAGGCCCTTAGCTCCCCTCCCAGCTCTGCACTTGTGTTGTGAAGGAGTCCAGCTGGGGCTGAAGTTGTGTTTCAACAGGATTCATGCTTGATTTGCTATTGAATCAAATACTGAGCAGAGCTCTTAGCTCATTTTCTCACCTTTCTCTCCATTCTTAACAGCACGTGGGTTTTGTGATGTGCTGGAGATGCTGTAGTTAAGCATTGCAATTTGGGACAGATAGGCTGTCTACTAAGTAACAACTTTTTCTAAATCATATAAGCTATCACAGGGCTTTTGGTCAAGTGACATCTAAATGGCTGCTCTGAGGATTTGCAGCTTAAGTGGAAACAAAAAAAAAAAGGAAAAAGGGGAAGAAGACTCCTCTGTCAAGTCCCATGTTCCCTCATCACCCTTGGTTCCAAAGATTCTGCCCTACAGCAAATTGTGAAGGCACCTCTAGCACCCTTACAGACTATTCAAGAGATGCTGCCAGATGCTCCCAGCTCCTGAAAGTTTCTTTGTTGAGAATCTAAATTTGCTTCCAAGCATGACAGCATCCCTTAAACCCCTGGGCTGGCCCAAGCTTATCAGACCCAAAGTCTAGTTCATCTTCTCTCCACACCCCTTCAGCCCTGAAAATGATGCCTTCTTGCCTCTTTAATCTTTTCCTTGCACAGCTTGTATTGTTTCTTCTGACTTTCTAAAAAGGTCGCCAGGTCTTTCTTCTGCTGAGCCAAAATCTGTTGCTGGAATTTCTTTTCATCTGCTGCAGCTGCTTTTGCCTGTAAGGCACAGAGAGAGAGAAAAAAATAAAAAGAACAGAAAAACCCCAAAGGGTGAGGGAGCAGGTTCTGAACCCAGCACAAATCAGTCTTCTGATGCGCATTTCTTGGTCTGTCATTCCCTCATCACTGTGCTAGACAAAGCCATGAGCATTCAGCCACATGAAAGCCACTTGCACAAAACACCCATAATGCCCACACACATGTAAGAGCTTCCTCATGCTTCTTACCTTTCCACCAAAACCACCCCAGAGGGGAGAACCTCCCTAATTCCCCAGATGGATGAACATGATGGTTTTTAAACAGACTGAGCAAGCAGCAAGCTTTGTCACTCCCTCAGCCACGAGGCAGCAGCTCAGCCCAGGTCTCCCCAGATGTTCAGTCTCCTTGAGGCAGCTGTCACTAGCTGTAGGATTGGTCAATGCCAATGGGGTGCTGACCAGCTAGAAGGTTGACTTGCAGTGACCAGACAGTAAGCACGCAGCACCCCCGAGAACAGTGCTTTAAGGAGTACTTCATAGAATGGCTCAGGTTGGAAGGGACCTTAAAGATCATCTAGTTCCAACCCCCCTGCCATGGGCAGGGACGCCACACACACCAGACCAGGTCATCCAGGGCCACATCCAGCCTGGCCTTAAACACTGCCAGGGATGTGGCCTCCACAAGCTCTCTGGGCAACCTGTTGCAGTGCCTCACCAGCCTTTGGGTAAAGAACCCCCTTCTAATCTCCAGCCTAAATTTCTCCTCCCTCAGCTTGTAGCCATTCCCCATGTCCTGTTGCAATCAGACCAGGAGAAAAGTCCTTCAGCTTGTAGCGATACAACAGCCATCCCTTGGAGATCTGCTTCACTTCTCCCCCTCCAACCTTCAGGGAGCCCTAGGGAGCCTCCAATGCCACTCACCTCTTTCTCCATCACAGCCACTTGCTTCTTGGCCAGCTTCTCCAGCTCGATGGACGAGTTGTTGGCGTGTGTCTCCACCTCCTTCTGCAGCTTGAGGCGGTGCTCGTCCATCTCGGCCTTCAGCTTGTTCTCCAGGGCGATCAGCTGCTTCTGGTGCTGGCGCCGCATCCGCTTATATCCTGACATCTGTTCCCGCAGCTCGTTCTCCTGCTCATGCTCATGGATCTGTCTTGTAACCTGAGGCCAGGGGAAGGGAAGAAGTGCTACCAGGCCTTCTTCCCAGCCAAGCTTACCTGGGAACCAGAGCCTGCTTTGCTGTGCTCTCAGAGGGTGCTGCTGTTCAGCGCCACAACCGAGGCCATCAGGTTTCTCTCTCCTGACTGTTGCCTCCTATCTGTTCCTGACTTCAGGAACACAGAAGAAAATTGCCACCTTCCCAATAAAGCAAACAGCAAGTTACTAATCACTCCAGAAAACACCAGAGGAGATCTGGAAACAAAGGTGGGCAACCTTCTTCAGACCCAGGAGTCAAATCCTGAAGGTGACTTGGACTTCCAAGATGGCATCCATTTTAAGAACCCTCTAACTCCCCCATTCTCTCCTTCCTTCCTTCTCAAGCCACCACGCTTCCAACTCAGTTTCTCAGTACCTATTTTGTGCTATGAGTAACCTCCTTCAAAATTTCTTCTTAAAATTCAAGAGGATGGCAGGCTGAGCTCATTCCCTACCAGAATCCAAAGTTTTCTAACAAGGGAACACTGTTCTGGAACTGTGTGCTCTTAAGGAGACTGATCAGATGGGCTAAGCAGATTTTCAACCCTGCTCAGCTGAAACAAACTCACAAGTTCCACATTCATTTCCATGCCCAAGTGTATTCATGTAAAAGGAAGGAAAAAAAAAAACAACCCAGTAAGTTGTGCCAAAAAAAGAAAAAATCAGAAGAAAATGCAAATGGTGATGTGGTAATGCTTCCACTCCCAGAGAGGAAAAGTGTCCAACACCAACTTATTTCTGGTTTTTTATAACCCATATAAAAATCTGCTGATCTTTCCTATGACCCTCCTGAGAGTCACATGCTGGAGCCCTTCATACAGATATGGAGCTGCAGTCCCTGATTCTGTATGACGGGTCCTCTCCTTATATACTTGAGTATGAAGCAAAGAGCTCAGCCCTTTGAAGGTGATCACTGAAGCTCTATGAACCAACAGTCTTTCCTGCAGCCTTCCTGATGAATCTCTCCACAGCAGCCAAGAGAAAGCACTGGCACCTACTAGAACAAAGGCCACTTTTCAGATGTAGCTGGGATGGGATACACCTACAGGCCTGTGAAGGTTCAAGTTCAACAGAAGAGCAGCAGCTGCTTTGCTAAGCAGTGAACTGAGCCCACTTGCTGCAGCCCTGGGCTTCAGGACTAGTAGCTGCCAGGAAGCAGTGATCAAACAAGAGCTCCAAAATCATCAAGCAAATTTAACACCACAACTGATGTGTCACTGGTGGCAGACAGCACCCTGCCACCTGTCTCAGCTCAAACAACTCCCAACACTTGGGAGGAGTGTGGAAAAGAGGTTAGGAAGAGCATTCCAAAGCCTTCACCTTGAAGTGGATTAACAACAATGTAGAGTGAATAGCTACCAACCAAGAAAATTATAGCCAGAGTCCTGGAATAGAGACAAGATGTGAAAGGATGAAGCTACTGAAGTGGACAGCCTCTGTCTTCTCCCCATCCTTTCCAAAGACAACCCCAGAGAGAAGAAGAAACTTCTGATTGCAAAGAGAAAGAACTAGCCTGACTCCAGGGTCAGACTCCAGCACCAGGATGTGGTGGTGGTGGGCTGACCACACCACTCAAGTCAAACATCAACTACACGGCAAGTGATGATGCATAAATCACATTCTCCTTGTACGAGGAACTTGGGGATATTATTTTGCAGTTGGCTGGACTGAACACATGCTTACACCTCAGCAACTGGTGGAACACAGCAGCCTTCAAGTGCTTGAGAGCAGGTAATGAAACAGACCTAAGGCAGACAGCAGGGAGAGGTGACTGGAGAATGACTGCAGAAGCTACTCTGCACAAGAAGCTTCCACGTCAGGCAAGTTCAGCCAGAAGAAGATCTCTGACAGAAGCTTCCAGGTAATGAAAAGCTCTTCTGGGAAGTCATGCAAGTTAATGAGAAGAGACAGATGTCAGGTAAGGCAGGCAGAGCCCCAGCATTTCACACATACCAGTTACTACCTTCAGTGACACGCGGCTGGGAGAGAACAGGCTTGGGCAGGGACTCGAGGAGGCACAGAGAGGCAGAACTAGCAGGCAGCAGTACAGGATCTTCCTGGATGTGCTATTTTGGAGGCCTGGCCTCTTTGGGAGCAGTGGGACACTCTGCAGCAGCACACTCCCTTCCCAGAAGTTGGCAGAACAAAGCAACCAGCAAAAGCATAAGAAAAAAGATGGATCTGAGAATCCACTGCTGCTTTGCCAGCCTCCCCTCTGGTCTGGTTTCTCATGAGATTTAGGATGGGCACTTCTTTTATTTACAGCAAGAATCATTGAACTTTTGTTTATCTCTTTATTCCTGCTCCTGTGCACCCCATTTCCAGATTGCTCAGCTTGTCTCTCTCACAACAAGAACTCCATCTCTGAGAGATTTCACATTAGATCTGGGATGTTTATTCCCAACAATAAGAAGCAACTGCTAACTGTTAACAGTAGCTGCTAAAGCCTTCCAGTAACAGCAGAAGATGAGACATTAAGAAGTCAGGGGAAAACAAAAGCAGCTTTTCATTCCTGAAGGCAAGAGAAGAGGAGAGCAGTAGACTTGGTGGACAGCTTGTAGATTTAAAGTCTGCATTCAGCCTGGCCATGCTGAAGACCTAATTTATCACCACAATCTCTAACTCTTCAGAACTCTGCCTTCAAAGACAAGGTCTCCAAATGATGATCTCAGGGCATGGATGGAATTGGAAGAAATTAACAGTAGTTACTGAACATGACCTGTTCAGTACCAGAGAAGTACTCCAGACTAAGCATGAATGAAGAAAGGATTATGGCTTTAAAGATTAAGCCCCTAATGAATGAACTGCTTGAGCAACCATTTTTAGAAGAATATTTGGGGAAGTTCCAGTCAGCACCTTTCTGGTGTTCTTAGACAAAGCCACTTAGAACTTCACCAAGTATTTCCCAAGCATCATTCCATAGGTTCTGACAGGAGAAGAGATGACAACTGATTGCTTGTTCCAAATGCATTCTCCACATAGCCAGCAATGCCAGGATCCTTCAAAGCAGAAAGCTGCAGCTTCCTGCAGCATGCAAGAATCAAGCAGGTCATCAGCAGAACCAAAAAGCCATACAGAACAGAAGAGCTTTTATCAAGGTATGGCATTTTCTCAGCTGCTGCTCTCTGCATCTCTGGCACACAGAGCTGAGAAGAGAGATGTCTTCTCCAACCTGCTCCCACAGGCAGCTCACTTGCCATAAACCCCAAACGTTTTCTCCTTCAGACCTCCAAGATTTTAGCTTTAGGTAAGGAAGTTGGGCTCACAACTTCTCCTCCAACCCAGCAGCTCTTATTTAAGAGTTTGTTTTTCTGCTCTGTTTAACCAAGACACAGAACACTCTTCCAAAGCATAGTTATTCTCCCCTCTTGATGACCAAAGGCAGCACTGAGCTCCTCCCTGCTGGATGGAGCAGGGCACTGAGCTGCCAGCAGCCTCTCAAATCAAGAGAGGAACTTGGTGATGAGAAAGAACAAGTTGAGTATGTTTAGAACTGTAAAGGCAGCAGCCAGATGAGTCCACTAGAAGAAACAAGCATCTGGAATAAAATGTGACTGCTCCAGCAGAAGAGGCTGCAAGGGAACAGCTATCACATGGATGTACCTGGTGTCACTGGAATGGCCACATCCAAAGAAGCCTGCTCATGTGTACCTAGATGTTTGACTCTGCAGACCCAGGATGAGATCACATCATTCTTTTGCTGGCATTTGGATTTCAAAGAGAATGCCAAGGCCTTCCACAAGAGTCCATGCTGTCTGATCTTTCTATGAAGTTTGAACTATTAGATCATCTCATCTGGAAAGTGCAAAAGCAGCTATTGAGGCAATGCAGGAGGTGGTGGGAGTTAGGGGGTGAGCATGAAAGACATCCAGAAATGCAGATCAATGCACCTCTGCATGTTTAACACACACCTTTCACCTGGAAATGTTGATAGGTGTAGTCTATCAACATGCAGAACCTCTACTCTTCTCAACTAAATGACAGCTTCCTGAGCTTCAAGGCTCAGATTTCTACTTGTACTTTTTGATTTATGGATCTCTGATAGTCTGCAAAATAATACAGAGAGGCATTAGGTACCTGATCTCCACTTCAGATAGTAACTCTATTTTCCAGCAGTGTCCCAAGTGAGTGATAGTTACTACTGCCACAAGAGTGTAAGGTAAAAGAAAAGGTAGGAGAGAAGGTTGGTGTACACAGTGACCAAAGAGAAAGGTGGTCCATGAAAGAGTGGCTATTAAAACTGTTGCCTGAATTATGAGCTCCTTCAGCTTAGTTAACCACCTCTCTTCATTTTTTCATTGTTTTTTTTTAACCTGACTCATTTCAAAGCATCACTCAGGCTAGAAATGTATATTCCCAACTTGTTTCTTTACATAGCCCATTTCCCTATCTTATCTGGAAGTCTGTCCAGTTTCCTGCTTATTCCCACAATGGTTTTGCAGAGTAACAGGGCAGGGGAGTCACTTAAAACTACTGGGACATCCAGGGTCTGGAGCTGTCCAGTGCAGCTCTCCTCTGACCCCTGCACTCTCTGGAACTACTTAAGGTTGGCTTTGGAAAGAGATCTTCCAAGCTGAGAGCATCTTTTAGAGATGCCAAAGCTTCCTCCATCTACAGTATCCTGATCTAGGGGTGAATAAAAAGAACTTGAGGGCCCCAAGACCCTGGACTCCACCAGCAGGAATAGCTGTGAAGCAACTGCACAGCCTCTGGCCCCTAGACCTCAGTGCTCTTCCTCTGTAACACTGGCCTGCTCTCATGTTGGTGCTGGTGTTCAACAAATCCCACAAGACCCCCAAATATCATCCTGTACTACTGAATTTGGGGTCAGAACTCCCACTGTATGATTCCCTGCAATACAGATCACCTGATGCTCTCAGCTTGGTCTAGTGGAAGGTGTCCCTGCCCACAGCAGGGGGGTTGGAACTAGATGCTCTTTAAGGTCCCTTCCAACCCAAACTGTTCTGTGTGACCCTTGTGTGCCTAGGAAGCAGTACCCAGCTGCTGAGAAACCAGCTGATGGTCAGCAGCAACCACCTAGGGAACCATCAAAGCATGCAGGTTTGCTTAGTTTCTCAGTATGGGATCTTGAGCACCCATTCCCACAGGATTAAGTCTTTGAAGGTGCCATTGAAAGAGTAAATTAAGAGCCAAGAGATGAATGAGGTCTGAATTTCTGGTCTCACACTATAATTCCAGACATGCTTAGGTCCTTCTCCCTATAGCAACAACAAGGCTGACCTTGCCCTCCCCACAGACACTTAAGCAGGAGACAGGAGGGCAGGCAGAAGGTAAGTTTTCCCTTGGCCAGAGGAGCAGCAGCATTCAGCACCACTACTCACTGACATCATCCAGCCAGGGAACAGTGAGAGAGTGCCTAGTGGCACAGAAGTGTGCCCACAGCCCAGCCCAGACACTGGCACCCTCTGTGCTCTCTGCAATAGGTTTCAACCTAACTGGTTCTCCCCTCCCCTTAAATTTCCATTTTGGAACATGAAGAGGTGGGAAGGAAAGATTATTAAAAGGGAAAGTCCATCAAAAGGTCAACTGAAATGAGATAAAATACTTCTGCTGTGAACACAGGGGAAGTTCTCCCCATCACCTCAGAGCCTAAGGGCACAGCAACACCTCGTGGAGTACCAGGGTGGTGCTTTGGGAGCCTCCTCCTCCTCTGTGCTGAGAAGGGGATGTGTGCACATATGATGGGGACAACAAAGCTTCTGCACGACCCATTCTGCCACCTGCTTTTCCAAAGGCCTGCTGGCTGACACAGTGAGCTAACAGTGGGATTTCCCTCTCCCCCAAAAAGATACTGAGCTGTGCAGGTACTGCTCACCTTCCATCTGCACCCTAAGCCCTCCCAGCAGAAGCCCATGGGTCAGAGAGTGTTCCACAGAAAGCCACAAAAAGAAAAGCTCTCCCCAAAGCCTCCCATCTTCCCCACCCAGTATTGGTTTTAGCTTTATTATCATTTGGTCACTGAAGCAGAGATTTAGCAAATCCAAGTGACTAAGGAATTAAGGTAGAGACAGTCCCAGCCCCACAGGAGGCTGCCCTGGGATTGAGGAATGACCTTGGGGCATTAGCTGTCTTCCCCAGAGCTCAGAGGTGTGGGAAGACCTCACAGTCCACACCAGCACCTTTCATCAGCTCCCAAGGGGGCCTTGCCATGCAATACCTTCAAGCCACCCCAGCAGCCTAGGGATGACATACTCAAGGGATACACGAGTTATGGACTCTGCTGCTGAAGGCAGGACAGAAGGTACAGCAGCTTTCCACAGGGAGCATAAGAACAGAAATCTATTCAACACCCATATCTATTTGTCAATGAAGCTGTACATCTGTTTGGAGTATGATACTGGAGTCATTCATCTTTTCTTCCCTCCAGCCAACCTAACTGGATCCTAACTTGTATTTTCAGTGCAGGCAATAGTGTTGGCACTATACTGGCTGCATGCACACACAGACAAAAAGGAAAAATTCACAAGGCACAGGGTCTCCAGGAGACCAGAGATGCTGCCTGTGCCAGGTGTGCTGCATGGAGTCCTCTAATGCACCCATTTCTAGGTCACTCTTTAGACTCGGGGGGAGGAGAGAGGGAAAGGGGAGCAAAGGACACTGGCCTGGTGAGCACTTGGGGCATGGCTACCCAGAAGTACATCTCCAAAAGATGGAATTCAGATGTTCCCCTCAAATGTCAGCCCACGAAGCATCTGGCCAGAAGTCTGAACACCACAGCATCATTTTAGGTTTTAACAGCAGCAATCACCACAGAGAAAAATCTGGGCTAGTGGCACTGCTGCTGATTTTCCCTCCACTCCTCACCTTTAACTGTGGCCACACACACACACACTCTGCCTTGTGTGAATGTGGAAATGGGAAACGATTTTGGGGGCTGGAGAAATGGTGGTAGAGAAGGAAACCCTCCCCCCAAGCAGGCAGGGTGAAAGAAGAAGGGGAGGGCTCGCTGGTGTAATTTCGGGGTTGGTCTAGGATGATGTCATAGCACTGAGCAAGTGCCGTGGCCAAACAGTGGGTACTTCCTAACGCTCCCCATCCATCTGACCTCTAATACAATCAGGCTGAAATATTTAAGATTACCTTTATTTCAGCTTTAAAAGGCCATTTTTCACTCCTTCCCCTCCAGAGGGCTGCTCCCCACCGCAGCCCGTGCGGATGCGCGGTGGGGGGGAGGCGACACGACAACTAACTCTTCCGGCACACACCCCTTTCCCTACTACAAAGGCATCCACAGCAATCACATTTGCAATAGTACAAACCTTGATGGATCCGTCCCATCCCCCTCCCTCTTTGTAAGCCCACAGCCCGCTGTAAGCCCTCTCCCTTCTCACAGCCCGGCAATCCTGCCGAGGGCTCAAGCTGAAAAATGCAGTCATGGTACAGTTGCTTGAAAGGAATGAATGAATGAAAAAAAAAAAACCAAACCAACCAAACCCAGGCAGCAGCTCAGCTGGGAAGCAGCAATCTTATTGTTTCCAACCCCATCTGCATCTCCACAGCACTGAAGCGTATTTCACACCAGCACATATCCACACATTGTATGCCCATGCAAAGAAACAGATTAGCAAAAGATAGGTGGAAAAGGGGGAGGGAGGGATCTGAGATGGTATTAACTTCACCCAGGAAGGTGGCTTATCTCACACATACTGCAAACACAGAGAAATTAAATATATCCTACATTCTGCATCTCCCACACACAGAGAGCTCAAATATCCTTCGGTGCGATATCTAGTTGCTATGCCAACAACGACAACAAAATAATCAGGAGAGAAGAAAAATATCCCTGACCCTTTTGCAGAGGGAGAAGGGACAAGGAGATGTGGGGTGGGGTAGAGAGGGGATGAGGGGAAAAGGGGAGGATGGGGTGGAAAGGGGACGAGGGGAGGTGGGATGGAGAGAGGGGAGAGAAGATGAGGGGTGGTGGGATAGAGGGAACAAGGGGATGAGGGGTGCTGGGATGGGGTGGAGAGGGGATGAAGGGAGGCGAGATGGAGTGGAGAAGGAATGAGAGGAGGTGGAAAGGGGACGAGGGGATGAGGGGTAGAGGGATGGGGTGACTGCTTACCAAAGATGCTGATTTGATTGTGGCAAAGCGCTCTCGGTTCCGGTAGTGGAGGGCCTGATTCTGCACTGACTGGGTAGGCCGCACCTCAGGCCTGCGATCCCTGTGGCCCACCTCATCCCTTATAAATACATGATCCTGCAGAAATGGATAAAAAGAAGGAGAAAGTCCAGCTGTGCTCTCCCTGCGGCGGCTGCTGCCTCTCTCTCACCCCTCTGTCTGCACCAGCGCAGCTGTTGGAGAGGCATAGTTCAGCTCTCTGCTAGCCCCGGCAGCTCCCACCGTACAAAATGAATAAGCAACACATTGCAGGCTCGATTTGCCGTGTCAGCTGATCGCCAGCAGGATGCCTTCTGAATCCCTGGCTTGGGTTGGGTTGGGGATTTTTTTTTTTTTGGTTTTTTTTTTTTTTTTTTTTTTAAGCCTCCAGTATCACATATGTGCCAAGAAAAAAACCACTCTCGAGCGTGAAGCGACGCAGGGCGATCGGACTCCTCGGGCAGGTTGGGTTCAAGCACTGCACCCCAGCAATCCCCTTGCAAACGTGATTTCCATCTCTAGCAAAGAAGGTGCTGTGCCCTTTTAACACCAGAGCAACATTCTGCCTCATTCCCTTTGCCGAGTGCTTCGTCCTCGATAGGGTTTCTTTGTCTCCTGTTTGCTATCTGCTGTGGAGGACAAGCATCCTGGCTAAAAGCATGGCAGGTTGGAGAGGACCGGGAAAGCCTCCGTGACCACTCAGGGATCCTGCTTTCCAGTCATGATCCTGCACAGTTCTAGCACTTTCTCTCCACAGCCCACAAAGGATTTTTTTTTTATTATTATTTATTTATTTATTTCCCCTTTTAAAGCAACAGCTCACAGGTTTGAGCACGGCTGCTTCCCAGGGCTGCCTCCCTCTTGCTCACTGGCAAGGCTTGGTGAGGAGCGGCTGTGCCTCTGCCTAATGGCACCTGCCAGCGTCCCAACGGAACAGAGCTCTTGACAAGCATACAGAGGAGAGACCCTCGGCAGGCTGGTGAAGAAACACCACAAACTTGCTAACTGAAATGGTGACTGACAGAAGTCAGTGTCCCCACGCTGCCTGTGCCATCAGGATGGAGTAGCCTTTGGACACCAGGAGTGTCCTGCTGCCTCCCACCCCAGCCTGCCCAGCAGCATGGGCTCCACGGAGCGGCAGCGACGGCAGCCGGTGTTGGCACATCTGCCACCGCCACCTACCAGCCGTTCCCTGACTCCCACGCTCTAGCTGCAGCTCCTCAAAAACTTGAAGGAAAACCAGATTATTTCTGAATTAAATCAAGTCTCCAGCTGCCAGAGGTGCAAAGTAAAGGCTGGAAGCACCTCATGGCCAAAGGCAAATAAGACATGCACCCCCTGAGAAAGGCTGCCTCCATGCACTGGGTGTTTGCAGGCAAGCAGAAGCACCTCTGTCACCCTGCCATGCCAAAGCAGACACCAGTAAGCTTCAGAAGCCCTGTGGTGAGGAACCAGCCAGTCTGGAGTAGAATCTTCACCATGACAGTGCTCTCATACTGATGTTCCTTTCCCACTCCACAGACACTTGTCTCCCTCTCTGTTGTCCTCAGTTTCTAGCTGTTTCTAGCCTAGTCCACATGCATACAGCCAGCTTCAGTGTGACACTGTAGATGATTTCAAGCAACAGCCAAACAGGTACAGAAATGTTGATATGAAGAGCTGAACACCACATTCATTTAAAGTGTTTTGAACCCAATACCTTTCCTCATACCCTTTCTTTGGAGCCTTTCTGCTCCACCCTCACCTTTTCACTTGCCTTTGCACTGAGTGAGCACAACAGCCAAGACCACCACAGAACCAAGCCCCATCCCAGCTCCTCCATACCCACCCAAGGGAGACAGAGCAAGCTAACCCAGTCAAAAAGGACAATTCTCCATAGAAGCAGTAGAGCTACAGGGTGCAATAAAAAGCTGTGGTTTCATTTCATATTGGCCACGCTTACACTGGACCTTGTGTTGTGGTGTCTTAACAGGAGCAGGCAGTGTTACAGAAAGCCCACTGCTGGCAACGAGGTTGATCTGAGATGTTCAACTTGTGCATGTTCATTTCCTGAGAAAGGCACATCTTAGGCTCTGCAACAGCCAGGCCAAACCCATCCTGATTAAGCACTTCAACTTTAACAGCACCACTCCATTAAACTGGACTCATGACTTCACTGGATGAAGAGCAATCCTAAGTTTTTTACAGCTCTGTTCCAGTCTCACCTGTCAAGGAGGTATAAGAAAAACTCAAATACACTCAGGGACACCCAAATAACCCAGAGCAGATTGGCTGCTTACTAACAGCACCTTTCAGTTTGGGGTTTCTGCTGATCTGTTTTGAAGACTTCTGGCACAATAATGCCCTGGCCAGGCAGGGGACAGTGCTACAAGCAAGGCTGAACTTGGCCTCTTGCTCTCCAGCAAGCAGTTCTGCAGAGATAAACATGGTTCTTCAAGGCTTCTGTGAACACAGCCTCCTGGGAAGGCACTGGTGGGAAGTAAGCTGGAGCAAGGGGAAGGGAGGCAGCAACTGCCCCAAGGAACTCCTTTGTTACAGGCTGAAACCAGAGCACCTCATACACAAAATAAAGCTAAATAGAAGTGGCCTGTGGTGGAGATCTACACAGGACCTACCCATCTGAACCATGGAGGACAGAGTACACAAGAGCTACTCTTTCTCTACTATGGCCATGGGCCAAATGTTACCCATGGTCATACACAAAGCCTGCAGCAGCACATGTGAACATCCAAGGTTCCTGGGGTCTGCTAGCAATGCCCCAGACCCTGGACCATCTTCCCCCTCTCCATTGCTCTAATGCTGTGTGAAATCTTACAATCAGAGAAGCAGCAAATCACTGGAAAAAAAGACAAAAAGAAGACTTTCAAGAGAGGCATTCAGATTTGTCAGAATGCTCCAGAACACCACCTAAAAAGCCAAGGCAAAATTGTGATTACTTCTTACAGGAGAAAATTAATCTATGGGTTACTTGGTTACCTAGGAGGTGGATTCTTAGAGGGCAAAACTGTCCTCCTGGTCTTGTTTTATGGGACTTCTGGTTACTTCAGTGCACAGAAGCAGCTCACACCACAATCTAATTGTCCTTCAGGAATGTGAATTAACTGCATTCTCCACTTCAAACTGAGCTGGGCAAGGAATGGGAAAATTCCTTTGCAACTGAGCAAGCAAAAGGAGCAATTTCAAGTGGAGGAGAACCTCAGTGGCTGTCCATGGCACCCCTTAATCTAGGATCTGAAGCTTCTGCATCAGGCAGGCAGGCAGGCACTGCCAACTCTCAGCTGAGCCCACAGGACCTTACCAGGCAAAGTATTTTTCAGATAAGCTGCCATTCTGCCAGAAATAAAAATCACTGCCATGAAGAGTTACCAAATCTACCAAACTACACTACCTCAGAGACCTGTAAGGTTAGAGTATTGCTATCTCCACCAGCCTTCCTCAGACAATGTGACCAACTCCTCCTACGTCAAACATCTACCCACAAACCCAGAAAACAGATTGCTGCTCTTTCATTTTTGCTCAGAGACACTGCAATCCTTCCTCCTTCCTGATGTTGGCACAAATCAGGAAATTGTTTCAACCTCTGAGCTCTAGACTTGTGGGAAACAAAAGATGCAAAGCTGTCACCCCAGTACAAGCTACTCAGCAAGTAAAATGTGATGGAAAGCAAGGCAGAAACTCATTGAGTTGGGGTGAGAGCATCTCCCAGCCCTAGGTCTGCAGCTCAAACATTGCTTTGTTTTTAAAGCAATGCATCTTCCATCCATCTCTCACTCCCCATCAGTTTGATGGGCTTATTGCATTACTTGCCTTGTGAGCACAGCTTCAGGCATGCTCAGTCCACAGCTCACATTAACCCATTCAAAGCCTTGTGTTTAGGGTCAACAACCCAGAACCCTCAACTTCCTCCTAAAGAAATCACTTGTTATTCTGACTGCATGATCTGCTACAGCAGTTTGCAGCCTGATCACAACACATGGAAACATTTGGCTGGGTGTTGGCTTTGACACTGATAGCAGTATTTGCCAGGACAGGAACTCAAAGCCTTCTACAGCAGTGTCTGGCCAGAGAGCTGGTGGAGCTCCCAGTTACTGAAGAGATGCTAAAGAGCAAGGCTCTCAAAAACAGTGAAAAAACCCAAAGGCAGGGCTCCTGCATAGATTATGGATTCATAAGTAACCTAAAAATAACTTTGAAGTGTTCTTGGGGAAGTTACTCTCTGGATAAACAGAAAGAGAGAGCAAGAGCCAGAAGACTGGCTCAGATACACACTGATACACAACATTTCAGGGCTATCTGCTTAGCACAGCTGCCACACATTTGAGAAGCACTACCAGCACATTGCATTGCTAGCAGCATCTTCATTTTATGTTCAAGATATTCTGACTAGACTCCTTCCTGATAACACCTGGTAACTGAACTGCTCAGATACTTTTTGGTTTGTTTTTAGAGGAAGAGGTAGCTTGTTCCAAGAAACACCAGGGAGAAAAACCTCAAACACCTACACTGCTGCAACAAACCTTCCAAGGAGAAGAAAATACCTGCTCAGAAGGCAACTGGAACAAGCAACCTACAGAAGCCAACAGAAAGGAAACTCAGTAGGCAGATAGGAGATGGGTTTATTCCTGCAGAAAAATGAATGAGAATTTTGCCTCAGTTTCTAATCACCAGGCAGACTCAGCTCTAAATGGCATTTGATCTTGATTTGAGGTTTTCAGTATGTCCATGGCTGAAGCAACCCTTGCACCAACAAAGCATCAAACACAAGAAATAACAAAAGCACCAGAGAAAGGAGTCCCATTGCCTCCTGCAGCTGATTCAGAAACTATCACCCACCCCAAGAGCAAGCTCAGGTCACACTGCACTAGCCTGAAGCTGAAACATCCAAACTGGCACCAATAAAAGGAAAATTCACTTGTCCATTGCATTTTTGGTTTTGCACATCAAAGAAAAACCTGTTCACTAACTGGAAAGAACTGCCAGGCTCCCTGACAAACAGGAGAGGCAGTTTCTGAGCCACAGTAAGGATCTGAATGGAACTGAAGCAAATCCCTTCTAAGAATTTAAAGGGCAAGGAAAACAACAGTGTGTCATCACTCATTTTAATACAGTGCACTAAATGCCTTGATGATCTCCAGAGAGGTTTGAATATCAGTAGGCTTTCAAGAAAAGGCTTCATGCCACCAACCTGCTTGACATGATTCCAGAAGGTCCAGGAGGGGTCACCACTGCCAGCACATGACAGCCAAAACTCAGAAGTCTTTAGCTAGAAATCTTTGACATGTCATAAACCCAGCATCTTTTCCAAGTATGAATCATAAATCTTGATATGTAGGAAAACAGCCTCAGCTGGAATCCCTGCAGAGCTGCTGTGCCAGAGCACTCTCCAGCCACAGAAGCCAGGCATGAATGCAGCCAGTGAATCATGGCAGAGAAGTTCAGTTAATAGCTTTGGGAACTCACTCCAGTTGCAACAGTTATTACAGAAGTAGCTTTTTATTACAGTCATTGGGCAAGAATTTGGGATGCTCAGCTATGAATATCCTCTTCTCACCCTTTTGCTACAGAGTAGATTTGAATCTGAAGACTCCCCCAGCATTTTCAAGGCCCCAGTTTCAGCTCTGTAAGCACTGATGACTCTAAAGCTGGAGGTAAGGAACAGCAACAACTCTGGACTGCAGTGCACCAAACCAAGCCCATGCTGGCTTTTTGTTCAGATTGAATAACAACCTTTTTTACTATTATAAAGCTTTATGGAATACCATGTGGGAAAACTCTCAATCCTTCCATTTGGCAGATTCATTTTGGACAAGAAAGCAGCATTTCTGGGAAGCCACCTGTACACACACTGACACACACCAGCAGTGGAATAAAGCAGATGACAAGCTAGCAGCTGATGCCTATATTCTTTGGGAGCCAAAAGCTTCATCCTCATTTTAAGATGAATTAGCTGATACTTGTCTGCTTTTAAAATGTGGGTTATAAGTGTTTGAAGAAGAGTGTATTTGGAGTTTAACTCCCTGACCTATGTTGTTTGGGGTTTTTGGGCTCTCAGATACAACTGGGTTTCCATTTGGGCTGTCATTTACTCTTCAGTTCTCAGCCTGTGCAGCTGAACAACTGAATTAGCTCCCAACAGGACATGGACACAATGATCCTTGGCTGGATAAGCACAGTTAGGTTAACTGTTTTCAGAAGAGAGACACCAGAAAACCAGAACTCTTACACTGATCATATTGGGACTTACATAGAGGAAGTCATCAATCTGAACCCTGCAAAGGGGCATTGAAAAGTTCCTAGCATGACACCTCATCTGAGCTAGAGAGCTGAGATTCCTGGAGAGAAACTGCTGGTGCTGAAGGTATCCTCCTGAGGAAGCAGCCTTTGACCCTAAGGATGGCCTGAGAACCCAGGAAGGGAGGATGCAGGCTTCCTGCCCAAGTAGCAGACATTACTCCAATTTTTTTTCCTCCCAGGAGTCTAGGACACAGCTATAAACTAAGATATATAAAAAGCTACACACTCAGTTAAGGCTTTTTATTATGATTTCCTTCCTACCCAGTGATTTTTCTTCCACTCTACACCTTTTACTCTGCTGACAGGCTGGAGCTGCCTTTGTTCTAAGCAAGAGTTCAGAAACATGGAGCACTCATGGAGTGTGTGGTGGAAGGGGTGAGGCTGTGGTTGCTTTTCATGCAGGGTTTATCACCAGTGCTATTCTCTCCATCAGGCAAACCCCAAGCATCTCAGCTACCATGAGCCAGTGAAGGTGAACCTGAACACAATCAGCTCATTTCACTTACCCTGGGACCACAAAACATGTTGGGAAGTCACAGCCAACCAGCAGCTGTTAAGAAACCAAAAGCTGCTGTTCACCAATGCTTTTACTACATCGGCCTCATTCTTATGCTCTGTCTCTGCCTCAGAGTAGCTGGCACAGTTTAGAAGCTAGGAGTGTGTGATGGGGATGCCCCAAGCTGCTCCCAGCCTAGCTCTGTGTAGATGAGACAGTGAGATCCTGGGGTCTGCTCCTGATTTACACCAGCCAACCACCACTCCAGCCTGGCTCTTCACACTGAGCAGCAGGCTGAGGCACTGAAGGCTGGGAATTGTATTTCCTACACAACCACAGACTCTTCCTCCTACTCCCTACACCAGCATGTGAAATTCTGGCACTGTGCTCCAAAGAAATCAAAAGGCCTCTGACATTTAAAAGCTTTCAGCCTTAGAAACCACCAACAGCCTCAGCAATTTTGTCATCTTGGTCACTTTACAGAGCCTGGGACACCCAGGGGCTAATGAACAGGTTTGTGGGACCCCATGATTTTACACAACACATGTCCAAACAGTCTCACATGTGACCCCATGCCCACATAATGGAGCCAGCTGGTTCAGCAGTATCTTTTTAGCCTTTAAAGGCTGACAACACACAAAACAAAAGCTTCATTTGAACTTGAACCTCAGGTTCTTTCCATTTTCTGATTAGGCTCCAGAGTGCCACCAAACTCAGCACTCCCTGCTTCTCACCTGCCAGAACAAAGCCAAGTTGTGTGGATCAGCTTCATCCCAGCTTACAGAAACACAACTAAAGCAAGCACAAAGATAAATTGAAGTCTTTGGGGAATAAGACACTTCACCTTCAAAACAGAGTGGGATGTATGTGCCTATAAACACCCTGAAGTGTACTGCTTCACTTTCACATGTATTAATATATACAGAATACACAGAGGAAGCAGGTTCCCATTTAAAGATGTGTTTCCCAAAGTAATAGAGAGTAAAAAAATCATGGACTAGATGAAATAATGTATTTGCAGACTGCAATATGTCATTCTCCACAGACTGAATTTGCCTGGTGCATGCATACAGCAGAAGGTAGCATCTGCCAGTTGAGAAGGCACCTACTCCTCTGCAAGCAATCACAGCCAATTGTTCACTTCTTGTAAAGGCCACCAGGGCAGACCTGGGGTTTGTGCTTCCAAAATTACTCTAAACCACCTCTGTTAAGTGATTTACAGGTGATTTCTTACAATACTGATAACTGAAGTATGGAAGAGACCCTCATGTTTCAAAGCAGGTAACAAAAGCTTCTGTGTAGTAACCTGTTCATGCATTCCACTCAACTGAGTGTCTTCATCTCAAGAAAACAACAGCAGCCTAAGGGGAGTGAATCCACAGCATCAGAAATCATTTTGTATTTGTACTTTAGAAGTGTCATACAATCACTGTAAAATGAAATATTATTCTTAAAACAAGTAGGAATCCTGCTCTTCACAAATGTACTTGATGTCTGAGGGGAGTGGCTCTCAGTTCCTTCTCATCACTTGCAATGTCACTGCTCAGGCAGTGATGCAACATGACTCCTGTGTAAATCAGTCCCTCAAACTTCTCTTTTAATGCATATCTGAATGACTACTTAATGTGAAATTCAAGTTAAACACAAAATTGAAGAGCTCCAACTACAATCACCCAGGACACACAATCTGCTGGGCTGCATCCAGGATGGTTCCATTTTGCTTCCCATTTTGTACCTAATGCTGGTTTTTCAGAAAGGTGAAAGGAAATCCTCTCCAAAGGTGCTATTGCTAATGCTGTTTCTGGCAGGTGGAAACCCCTACAGGCCATGCAACTTATCTGCCAGGCTCTTCAACAAAAGCTTGCCTTCCACAGTTAAAGTCAAAATTCCTGGAGAGCTTCAATATTCAGTGACACAAACATTCTATGTGAGGTGGAAAAAATGCTTACAAAGATTGAGTTACTTAAAACCAGACTTTACCTTACCAATGAAGGATTCATACTTTTCACACTGCTGTGATGCTTTAGTTCCTCTGGCAAAGAGCACAGGGACTCTCCAAAGCTCTTTGCAAATGCAACCACATGAACAACGTGTATTTTATTGCCCACTAGCAAATGACACTGCTAAGGCCAAGCCCAAACTATTTCAGTCAATCTTAGATGAGATGCTGATTTCCAACCAGACAACTTTAGCTTGGTATCTAGCAACATCACAAGGTGCAGCAAAAAAAGCAGAAGAGCATTGAGTGGAACTCAACTCAAAACATACCTGGTGGGAAGGCTCCAAAGCTCTGCACACTTCCACTTCTCATGAGGGAAATCCAAGTGCAAGCAGATTTTAATCATTCACTGTGACTGGTAAATGGTTAGCTTAGCTGCTATGACCACTTGGCACCACACTACACAAGACAGCACAATCATTGCCAAGGATGATCCAAGCAGAGAGGAAGCAGTGCACATGCAGGGCTGGGTAAGGAGGCATGCAGTAAGTCAGTGTGACCCTGCCTAGACACTGACACCACTACCTCTCCATAGCAGCCTCTCTTTGTTGTCAGAGGTTATTTCAATGCAGTTTAGCTTTTCAAGAAAACCCCCAGTGCTTGATCCAGGCCCAGCACCAGCTCCTGCTCTCAGCAGATGGCTCAGCACCAGCCCACAGCCCCCTGACCAGAGCACCAGGGAACATACCTTCTTATGGACAACCGAGGAGCTGGAATTAACTGTGCTCTCGTCACTATGCATCATGACCAGTTCAGGGCTGCTCTCATCCAGGACCTCCTGCATGCTGCTCACACTGCTGCTCTGACTGCCTGTGCTCACAGACATGCTTGGGATGGAATGGTTGCTGCCCAGACTGTCCATCTTCCTACTCAGGTTTGATCCATGCTCACTGTCCTATAAAGCAAGGGGCATCAGTTACAAATACTGCAGATCACCTGCCCAGGATGTACCTGCAGTGCCCAGTGGTTGTTTTAAAGGCAACTCTGCAGAGGTAAAAGGTTCTCTGTTCATTATTTTGGCAACTTCATTTCTCAAAGCTGCTTGGCTTATGAATCACCCTGTATGGGGCATTTAAGCTTTTACCTTTTCTCCTGCAACCTTACTGATACATGGGGGAAAAAACTGGCTTGAAGCCTGATGTAGTAAGTCTGGGCATGGTTCTTGGCTTGAACAGGAAACCTCCAGGAATACTGGATGGCTGGAGGAAGAAGTCTCATCATGAAAAGGAGCATCTAAGTTTGTATTAAAGCAATGTTCCAAGTCAGGAAATGCTACAGCCCATTTGTGAATCGGAAGAGATGTCAGACAATGAACCCAGTTCTTTATTATTTGATAGATACTACACAGTGCTTAGCAGGTGGAGAGGTGATAACCTCCATGTCCCAAGCAGTAAGCAATCACATCTTGTCAAGCTAAAAAACCCCTTTAACCTTGTGCTTCTAGCCAAGATAAATTCTCCATTCACCTTTAAGCAGCTGAGTCAGAAGAGCCTGCATTATTACAGTGATTAAACCTGTTGTAATCTACTTAGACATATGTCAATAAATACTCCTTGTGTTGGCAGTATCTTTGATTCTAGAGACATGTAGCAGAAGTTAGCAGCCTCCTTCTCACTGCATACTCAGATGAGCACAGTAATCCCAGAGTATGCACTTGATCTGGACTGACTCAGAGAATCTATGGAGCCCTCTGTAATTAACTAGTGGCACTGAAGAGGCTTGCAAGGAGTTCACAGTGAGGACTGAGAACTCTGAACATCCTTCAGCTCCTGGTCTGAAGTAGCCTTGATTCACCCAAATGAATGGCTTGTCACTGCACCCACTTTTTTTTTGTCCTGGCCTCCAGAGTGAGCTTGGGAAGAATTACATTGCAAATCAATTACCAGGGTACTCATTTTGTTGGAAGCCAACAGAAAGATCAAACTGACAGACTTGACAGATTTGCATGTGATTGTCTGATTATTTTTTAGGCATACAGTAAATCACTCAGAGCCTGTGAGAGACCACTTAAAATCCAAAATCCTATTATTCTGCAAGAGAACATATGCACACAAGAATGAAAATATTGCCAGGGTGCTTATACAGAGCTGCAGAAGAAATAACAAAGAAGCATCCAGGGTGCTGCTCTGGCTGTGTAATTAATGAATCTGGATGCCCAAAGGACAGTGATGAGATTGCATGTGCAACCTTAACATCAACCTCCTGACTTGAGTACTTTCCAAATGACCTTAACTGTCTTGCAAGAGCTCTGAGGAAAGCATTAGTAATATTTTGAGTGTTACAGATTTGTAATGATCCTTTCCCACCTTAGAAAGTCTGAGGTAGAAGAAGGGACTGTCCTGTGGCATTTACAGTTGAGTAGCTTCTGTTAACCAGTTGAGGAGTAACTGAAGCACATGCTACCTTTTCCTTTCAATGCCAGGTTAGTGACACACATGAGCAATACAACCTCCTTCTGTGGCACACAAGCTCAGTGGCAAAATGTAGTGCAGAGCATGCTGTGCACATGCAGAGTGTAAGCTTCATTAGTGTTAAATCCTGGAGATAAAAATATATTCCACCCCCCCCTTTTGAGGGGTGGAGACAGGAGGAACAGATCTTGAAGTCAACTACTACCACATGCACCCCACTCGGTTGTCAAGCTTGGCTCTGCTGAACAGTCAAGGGGAAACTCATTCCCTTGCACTCTCCTGCCCTGTCACTCTCCTAACAGCTTTTCCCAAGTCAGTAGAGAAAGACTGGGGGTTTCAGTGCAGAAGTCTGACAATTCTCCTAAACCCTGAGCTTCGTTGAGGGGTGGAAGTTGGCTAGCTGGAGGGTTAGGACTGAAGCACTTTGTAGCTTTAATCACAGTGGCTGCTGCTCTTGCTCCTTTTGTGCATCTCCTTCAAAGTGAAGGACAGTGCTAAGTGCCAGTCCCCTCCTCCTGTGTGCTCTCCTACCTGACACTCAGGCTCAGACATTTCTTAAACTGGAGCTCTAGCTTAGCTTTAAGGGAATATTTGACATACACAAACCTCAAAACAAAGTCCCTGAACATATCTTGAGCTTGGGCCTTTCACTGTGTGTTATCTGGCTATACTGCAGCAAAAAGGAATACAAACAGCAATTTTTAATTGAGAACCAGTCATGGATTTCTCTCCTATGCCTGCACTAAATGACATTAATTTCCATCTGAGCTCATCAACTGAAAAAGGACTGGTTTCCTTTTCTAAGCCCCAGTTAGTGTCAATTACCATACACTAATTGAGTGGCTTGTTTCTTACAAGATTGAAATTTAAGCTGAATTTTATGTCTTTAACCTTTTTTAACAGCATAGAATTTCTAAAAATAAGTCTTATTAATTTGGTCATTTGCCTTTCAGCTCATGCTGGGCCAACTCTTTACAGTAAAGTTGTGGTAATTGAACAAATTAACATTAACCAGGTGGTTTTGACTGTGCTTAGGAGAAACAAAAGCTTGGACTATCAGCAGACCCTCCTTCACTCCTACAGCCTGGGAGCCACTTCTTCCTCCCAGAGAATCTCCCTCCAAACAAGTTTCTTCTCTGAAGCTGCCAGAAGAAAGGCTACCATTGGGAAAAAAACCCACCAAGTTTTAAAGGTGCCAGTAAAGGCACAGCTAACCCTGAGGAAAGGCTACTGCTGCTCCTTACCCTGCCCTGTCTCCCTGCTGATCCAGACAGCGTTCCAACAGCACGGACTGCATCCTCACCTAGGCTGTGCCTGTTCTGCCCCTCAAGGGCAAGAACATCTCCCTTCCACTTAGCCCTAAATGCTTTAGAGCAGTGCAGATGGGCTAAGAACACAGCAGTACCTCCTCCTCCTCCTGGGACTCGGTGAGTGGGCCGTTGCGGGTCTCCTGGAAGAGGATCTTCTTCATCTTGCGGTACTGCAGGTTGTCCAGCTCCCGCACCGCGTCCTTCGTCCGCTGGATGAGGTCCAGCAGCACCCGCGGCGGCCGATCGCGGCGAACAAAGTCATGCTGAGGGAGAGAAGAGCTGCTGTCAGACAGGGCTAGTGACTTCTGAGGCACCTGAGATGATGGCTCATCTGCAGTGGTTGGGCTGTTCAGATGCAGGAATCAGGAGGAGCCACTATGAACATCATCACGAGGAGCAGAGGGCCAGGGACTGATCTGCTCAGTCTAGTGGGCAGTGATAGGATGAGGGGGAACAGGATGAAGTTGAGTAAGGGGAGGTTCAGGCTAGAGATTAAGAAGAGGTTTTTTACCCAGAGGGTGGTTGGGCTCTGGAACAGCCTCCCCAGGGAAGCTGTCTCAGCACCAAGCCTGACAGAGTTCAAGAAGCATTTGGACAAGGCTCTCGGGCACGTGGGGTGATTCCTGGGGTGTCCTGCATAGGTTAAGGAGCTGGACTCCATGAGCCTAGTGGCTCCTTTCCAGCTCAGTAGATACTGGGATACTGTGAAAGACTCCAAACACACTGAGCACCGACTACAGACTGTGCCCATTGCTACATCAAGTCAGAGATGTTGAAGAGCCTCAACAGCTGGATCCCACCTGCACAGAGATTCTCAGCAGGGTCACATCTGTTTGCCTTGACCTCACTGCTCCTTCCACACCTGCTGAAATCCGGGCCCCAGGGGCAGGGAAAAGCATCTCTACCCTAGATGTGTTGCCATTCCTCAAGCTGAAGAACTAATCCATTCAACTAGCTGGAGTAAGCAATACATGAAACCCAGTCCTCCTTAAAACAGGAGTTTAAAGGTAAAAGGAAGTCAAAAGGCTGAGCTGACCTCCCTTAATGATTTGTAAGCAAACACAGACAGCATCAAGCCACAGGCTTATTTCTTGCTTTGCAATGGCATTCAGACTGCTGTGCAAAACCTGGGTTTGCTCATGGGGATGGCTAGTCATTTCACTATCCATTCTTTTGCTAGTGGTGATGGTGTTTTACTTTTGAATTACAGCTAGAAGTTCTAAACATTTTACCCAAGCAAGTGAATAATTTCTGCTCCTCAATGCAGATGACCACCATGTCTCTGTGAGCAGCAACTTGCAGCTGTCTATGATCAGACAAAAGGGAACCATTTTTACCTCATCCCAGATACTTTCTAGAAAGCAGTAACACATTTGGAACACCAATGCTGAACTGCAACCCATCCTCTCTGGCCAGTGTCTACTTCCTTGGGCATATTCTCCAGCAGTGGCAAACACATTGCACTGGGAAAGCTATTTGCTTTGTATTCAAGTATCAGAATGCAGCCACATGGAAACTCCAGGGCAGAGGCACAAAAATGAGAACCAAAAGGGTCTTGTGTAACAAGACTACAACTTGGACTGCTCACCTGCATCATCCACATGTCTACACTGCACATAAAAGATGCAGACAGCCCTCTGCAAGGCACTGGGCAACTCAAAGACAGGATGGCTGAAAGGGTTTCATTTGTCTGCTTTCTCCAGATTGGAAGAGGAAGAAAAGCCAGCAAACAAAACCAAAACAGGCACAAAGGGAGGAAGAGGTCAGTCTAAAAGCATGGACCAAGCTGGCTGGAAGACTAACAGAACCTCAAGCCTTCTGGGAATGTCATGCAAGCTGAGAGGAAGAGGGGGGGAAAGTGCTGCAAACAGAGGTTAGAATTCCTCTTCATTTTAAAAATGAAAATCATGAGTGAGATTTCACACAAGTGAAAAACCCTCAGAAGACAAACAGATCTTCAATCTTATAATCCAACAAGCTTTAGGGAGAGCTGCTGCAGGAGGAACCATCTAAGGCACTGTTCTGAAAGTCTAAAACCAAATAACAAGCCTGAACATACGATTTAAGAATAAGATCTCAGCTCCAACTGTTGGCACAGACTCCAGCCTAAGGTGCTCATGCAATTCTATCCTTCAGTGAACTTCCACCCTTCCTAGAGAGCAGAGAGGCTGCCAATCCACATGAATGAATCACTCTGAAACCCACAACATAAACCTATTAGCTGGTCAAAGGATTGTCAGGGTGCTTCAAGCAGAACCTGAGAACAAAACACTGGTTATATGCCACTGCTCAAGTGTATCACAGGAACAAAACATATATACCAGGCACAAAAGAAAGAGCAGGAACAAGCTGAGGGATCAGCCTTTACCTGGAGGGTGAAGGCATGAGAGTCAGTTGTTCTGTATGGTCCAAGCTTAAAGTAAGGATGGAAGCAAGTGCCAAGAGAGCAAGGGTCAGGAAAGGAGGCTGTGGCAAGATGGGGTTGGTCTCTTCTTGGAACGGCCTCAAGTTGCACCAGGGGAGGTTTAGATTGGGTATTAGGAAAAATGTCTTCCCTGAAAGAGTTGTTGGGCATTGGCCCAGGCTGCCCAGGGCAGTGGGGGAGTCACCAGCCCTGGAGGGGTTTAGAAAACAGATGTGGCTTTGGGACAGGGTTTAGTGGCATGGGGGTGGCAGGTTGACTGCTGAACTCGATCTTAGAGATCTCTTCCAACCTCAGTGACTCTGTGATCCCGTGAGGAGTGCAGGGAGCTTTGACTCCTCTCTTCAAGAACCAAGAGGCTCAGAAACACCCATGAAAATGCATTTTACTGAGCTGAAAGAACAAGAGAAGCCATAAAACAAAGGCTGAATGGTAGCCTTGGAACAGAAATCAGCATGAAAAAGGCTGCCAGGACACAGAGCAGTAACCTATTGGGGGAAATTAAGCACCACACTCAGAGCTAACTAACTCTGCTCAAATTTAAGGAAGAACTGAGTCCTGTTCACCTGGTGTAGGAGGTCTGCATGCCATGCAACCCCCACCAGCAGGTCTGTGTGGCAACCAGAGGAGCAGCAGGGTCACTAATCGATTCTGATCTTAAAGAAAGGAAACACTTAAACCAAAAGCCTGATGGCAAAGGGGCTGGACAGGATTGCACACATCCCTGCCTTCTAGTGGAAGGCTGCTCCTGCATTTCCCAAAGCAAGCCCTTGGAGGTGTAAGCAGTTCCTGTACCTCTCAGGTAAACTGATAAGCCAATGACTTCAACTGGAACTGATTTATGATTCACTGACAAAGCTCTGGCAAAGTCTGGCCACATCATTCCCAGCACAGGTCTCCCAGGAACAAGACACCTTCCATACAGTCACCTCCAAAACAAGTTCTCATTATCTGGGTTCAGTATAAGAACTAGAAAACTTCTGGTTTTGGTGGTTTGATTAGAGGAAGAGGTTAAGTTAGGCCCATCCTGTTAGTCCTACTTTTAACTGCCAAGTAGGATGTATGAGTACAGCAAAGAAGCAAACACATTCCAAGATGTTAATGCACCAAATGCTCAAAATCCATCTAGGAAAGAGAAATGATTGGAAAACTGGAGATCAGAACCAAAAATACAACACTGCAGGAGTAGGAGAGAAGCTGAAGAAAATACACCATGAAAGTTTGGGAAGTAATAACATGAGGAGAGGAGGCTTCTACAACTGGCATTCAATTTACCAGGACTTCTCCAACAGCACCAAAAACTCCTCCTGTAACCCTACAGAGCAGAGCCAGCCTCTCCCAGCTCCTACATACCCACAGCTGCAGTAACATTTCATGGCATGTGTATTAGTGCCAGAAATGCCTGTCTGGCCAGAGGAATTTTAGACCAAAAATACCCAAACCAAGCACCCCATAAAGTGGCTCAGAAAGGCCCAAATTAATTATTTCCAAGAACAGAGCAAACCCAAGAGCTGAGATAAGGCAGAAAGATCATGAGAAGATACATATTCAAAAGGTATGAACAGATATAGAATTAATCATGCTCACATTAGCATTAGGAGAGAAAAAAGGTCAGGGTAACCTTCCTGAACTTCATCTGCATCTGCCAAAAGAGAGACCAGACAGGACAGCTCAGAGCACCCAACACACAGCAATCCTGCTCTGGCCAAGAGATGAACATAAGTCATCCAGTCTCCTTCCACCTCTAATACCCATGTTCCTTTAAATAATCAGCCACTATCTGTAAATCTTCCTTAAGAGCTCAATCCTTTGATCAACTGCAGGGTAATTCTCCAAGTACTCCTAGCTCTGCAGAAGATTTGCTATTGCCTCTGCATCTTCTGAAGACTGCTTAACTCCAGATAGTGAGTAGCAATTAAAATGGCTTTTTAGGTTTTCTCTCACTTCCACAAAGCAAGCCTACAGCAAAGGACAAGCCTTAAATCCTCCTGAAATTGCATAGGAGCCTGGGAGCAAGGGCTGCCTCTTACACAACAGAGAAATATCAGTTGTCCCCACTGAAGAAGGTAAGCAGAGGAAAACACAAAACCCAGAAGGAACATCAGCAAGTTCCATTACTTGACACAAAAAAGTGCCTAACTGTTCCAAAAAGGTCTTTGCTTCCACACAAGCTGCACCCAGTTACAGTTTCCCCTCTCCCTCTGCTCCCATTTAGAGCATTTAGAACAGGGTTGCCCCCAGTTTCCTCCTTCACTTCTGTCTGCTCTTTCAGAGACCCCCCCAGTGCAGCACAGGCACACTCAGGGCATCCTGCTGACAGTACAGCACAGCAGAGGCTGGTGAAAAACCCTTCCTCAAAGCAGCAGGAAACACACTCCTAAGTCCTGCCTAGACAGAAAACTATGGGATGGAATTCACTTCTGCAGCACAGCTCTTACTAACCCAGCTCTGCACCTGATTGCCTTGGATAATACTTGCAGTTAAAGCATGAACAGCATTGTCTTGGGAAAACGATGGTAAAACCAAAAAGATGAAGATTGAATCCTATCCTCCTCCTGCTGACAGGTCCTTCCTTCAGCCCAAAACCCCTGCTACTCACACCACCATCCCAGGAGGCTGCCAACTTCTCTAACACAAATGGAAACTCTGCAGAGCTCTGCAGGCTAAGAGAACTAGGGTGCTGGACTTCTCCCCCAGGTAACTCCTCCCTCACCAGCAGAGCTGCTTTACCACACAGCCTACCTCTTTTTTCCTGCAGTAATTCCACTGCTGAGCATTATGGCAGAGAGAGAACTGTGACTGACACAGCTAAACAGCCTGGAACACTTTAGAGGACCTGACAAGTCCACTGGTACAGGTGACAGCAAAACTATCTTCCTGTTGGTTGTGGTTTAGGGGCTTTGGGGCTGTTTTTTTGTTTGTTTCCTAAAGGGCAGATATTTCTTCACCACCTTCAGAGTTGTTCTGGGAAGCAAAGAGATTTCCCCCCAGCTGTGGCAGAGATGTGAAAGGTTGGTTACCCGTAGCAGGTCTGCTGATGCTGGCCTTTCCTGAGGTATTTTCTGTAAGCAGTAATCAACAAATCCCCTAAAGGAGTCTGACCTGTGAATCAGAAAAGAGTTCTGAATGAAAAAGCAGCTCAGAATCTGGAATATATGCAGACTTATCAGCACAAAGCACAAGAAAAATCTTGACTAATATGTTGCAGGGCAGCAAAGTGAACTGGACTTGTCCAAATTCAGAGGAAGCTGATCCCACCAGGGCTTTCAGCTGTTACACTGGACACACAATTATCCCCAACCAGCACCTGAAAACCAGGCAAGAACTATGGGTACCAGTCACTACTTTCAATTTTACTTTAACTACTTAAAACTAGGGAACAACAGCATTCCTGGTCACCCCAGAAATGCACTTGTTAAGTTAGCTGATGAAGTGGCTTCTCTGCTCTCCAGAGGCTTCCCACCATGTCTAACACTGACTCAGTGAAAGGCCTGGATACAACACTCAGTTCAGCAGAACTTAAGACTATATATGAGGTTGCATCACAACTGGAAAGAAGGAAACTGATCTTCTAGGTGCCACTGAGCTCACAAGCAGCATAAAAGGCACCTTGCTTACTCCCTGTGCTTTCAAAGCTGCAGCCAGCAAGCAGCTGACTCTAAACTGTATGCAACCAAGAATCTTGATTCTTATACTCTTCACAAGTTGTCTCTACTCTGAGTTGCTAATTCTGCACAGAAGGACATGGGGATCAGGTGTAAGAACAAGCTCTTTGAATCCTGAAAAAGGGCCAAACCAGAGATGATGAAACAAGGAAGCTGAAGTGGAGTGGTTTTGATAAAATGATCAGCAGGGAAACAATTATGGGACTTCAATGCCTAGCAATGCAGCTGGAGGAACTTCAGTCCTCCCCAGGAGCTGTGTTCAAGCCATTGGCAGACTCTGCCAAGCACCACCAAGAGCTGCACCCCACTCTTGGGTAACCCCTTGCTCCCACAAGGTAAGAAAGCATTCTTGTGCAAAGGTGAGATTCTGGAACCAGCCTGCAGCATGGGGAGTATTTACTGGCCACAGAGCTCTGGTGACTTCTGAAGTCAACAAAAAACCCCCATCTACCTCCCTCTGTGTTCTCTGTAGCTCTCCCCTCCCCTTCTCCCCATTTCAGCTGCACTACAATGCTAACAATTCTTCTGTCAGGGATCTTTTGCAGCTGGAAACTTTGCTGATGCTGAGCTCTAGCTGGCTTAATGCATCCCAGAGTATTTTAATTCCTACAGCTCCTACAGCCCCATCATTAACACCTCCACACATTTAGACTGTAGCACAGCCAAAGTGACAGAAGGTCAAAACTGAGCCTGCCTACACAGCAGCACAGGCAAATCACTACACAGCAACAGAGACTTCTCCTGTCAGATTTTAAGTGTGCAGAGAATGCTGCAGAGCTTTGGGAGGGAAATAAAGAGTCTCTTACCATTCATTTGACTGTAATGTAGGGGAATCATTCTGAGCTATGTGATATAAGGCACTCATGGCATTCATGTTGAAAAGTGGAGGCTTCCTCTCAGCTAGAAAGAGAAGAGAAAGGTGTGAGAAGGCAGCCTGGGAGGAGAAGCAGGAGGATATGGAAGTATGAGCAAGGCATCACTGCTAAATCCATAGCTTATGACTGTCATCACCACATTTCAGCTAATTATGTTAATATTCCAGGCTAGCCCAGGACAGCCATGCAAGGGAAGCTGCTCCTCCCTCCAAGAAAGGCTGCCTGAATCCCAAGGGAACAGGTTACCAATGACAATGGAAACTTTCCAGTAAACTTTAACTTAACTGCAGCATTTTGGAACTATACCAACCCAAGCACCCCACAATTCTGTGACTCCACACTTGCCCTGCTATGGTAAAATCAGCAGAGGCTCACTAAACAGAGCTCAGGCAGAGAGCATGTCAGGGCTAGGAAACTGCTGTGTCAATCCCTGCAGATCCTTAAGGCACTCAGTGCTCTAGCACCTGCCCCCAGGGAAAGGAGTGGCTGCCTGTTTCCTGTGTTAGCAGCAGGCATCAGCAAGAGGGCCAGTTTGCCAAATAGGTCATTAACTCCCCCTAATTAAAACTCTTCCTAGTCCCTACACCCAGAGAACATCTCCCTCCCAGCCCCTGCCCTTTCAGGAGCACAGGAGATCTCTCACAGAGTGAGAGAGGCTGAGTCTCACTACCATCTAAGGTCAGCCATGCCACTCAGCTCATGGTGCCAGGATTTTGAAGTTCATGTCAGGTCAGAGCAATCACTTGTCCTTGCCATGCAGCATGCATGCAAACCACCTTTTTTTTTTTCCCCTTTTAATTTAAACACTGCTTACTTTGGGCCACACAAGAAATTAAGACATCAGCATTCAAAGAAAGCCAAGTGGTGCTCAGCAAGAGATTTCCTCCCACTGCTACCTGACTCCATGTTCAGATACAAAACCATGCAAAGCTCAAAGTTTTATAGAAAAAAATAATACTTCTCAAAAAGGTAATGTCAAAACCTGCTCAAAATGGCCTGGAGGTTCTTGACTGAAAAGCTCCATAAAGATTCTAGCACCAAGACTCAGCAGGTAGCATATTATCTCTTCTGTTACTGTCATTTAGTCCTTGAGAGGCTGTGATATGCCTGAGCTCCATACAAAAAAATATTAGTGGCCATGCAGAAGAGCAGAAGCCTAAAAATTCTGATTGTGGCATTCTCTGTATCAACAGACAGACACTGCCAGCAATGTTAGCACTGGCACATGGAAGCTACTAGTCATCTACACCATTACCATTGGCATACTACAGTCAGCATTTCTTCCCATGCTGTATGTCCCCCTCTTTGTCATCTCTTATTTCTGCTGATAAAACATTTATAAATTGACTATAAACCTTTCCAGGGAAGTTGCCCTCTATTTCTGGAGGTACTGCTGTTCAGGTATGAACAATCCATGCCAAGGCTATCTTGGAAATATCCATTCAGCACATGCAATGTTGATATTCAAAGTGCAAGTGCACACATCTGCTCTGGATACCTGCTAGCACAACTGCCTCTGCTTCAGGTTGTGTGGATGTGTATCATTTGCCCTTTGCAGTGCAAACCCTTTTCTTCTCATGTAAAGAACCTGTCCACATTGATTCATGCCTCAAACTTCCAGCTGAGCTTGCAGATTTTTGTTTCAGAGAGCAGGGAAGTAAGAAGAATTGAAAATTGAAGGCAGGTCCCTTCTGAGACAGTTCTTAGGCCACCAGTTCCCTTGACACAACAGCTGGAACAACTCTCCAAACCCAGCTTGAAAAACACAGACTACAAACCATAGCTTCCTCTCCTACAAGACTAGAATCCTCTAAAGGGAAGAACTGAGCACATCAGATTAACATTAAAGCACAGCAGCATTAGAGGCTTGCTCCTGATTTGCCAGACAGTAAAAGATCTAACTCAACTGTCAGTGTTTTCCAAGTCAGCAACCCAAAAACTGATGAGGAATAGGAGTTTTCTATTTTTGTCAGGACTTCCTAAGAAATATTGCAGACATTGAAGTTATCCAAGTCAGCTGTCATGTGTTTACTCACCTAACTCAATACAGGTGATCCCAAGAGACCAGACATCCACCTTCCCATCATACTGCCCCTCGTCCATAGCAAGGATCACCTCTGGTGCCATCCTACCAACCACAGTGCAAAACAGCCAGGTTAGGGGATACAAACTGTGACTCCCAGCACAGGAGCTTCAAATGAGATGGCTTCACTATCCTCAGCAGCACAGCAGACCAGAACTTAAAAGAGCCAGCATGGAGCTCAATAAAGCCATGCTGAAATGAAACAGCACTTGCCTGCACTGGCAACTCATCCAAGTTTAAAGTTGCTTAGGAAAGGAAAGTAAACAAGAGGCCAACCTGATCATCTTGCTGTTAGCACAACATGCTGGCACATGGGAGACCCACACCAATCTCAAAAGCATTTTACCTGCAGGCAGGCAGACAGCAAGGGCTGGGAAAGCCCTCAAAGCATTCATTGCACACTCACCAGAGATGGTGAGTCTTCCACTGGCACCCCAGGATAATATTCCAGCAGATATAGGCAGCTGTGAGTGTAGCTATGAAAGGAACAGGGAGATCCAGAACAGTGGGGAAATACAGTGATAAAGGGATGAGTAGGGGGAAAAAAAAAGAAGCAGCAGGCCCAGTCTGCAAAAATTCAGCCTCTCAGCTTTTATTCTTCCAAGATGAAGCAGGCTCCCTGCCACTTGGCCTTGTTCAGGGGTCAGGCAAGAGGTGAGGTTGCCCCATGGATGCCTGGGGCAGCTGCCACAGAGCAAGTGGAGCGTAAAGCTGTGCCGGGCCACTGCTAGGAGTGCCAAGCAACCCAACTGACCCTCAAGCAAGTTCCTTCAAAACAGAATTTAAGTAGCTGTGTGACTTGCAGTCTGCAAGGCCAAACAAACAGGCTTCCCTTTCTCCATGGGGATGTCTCAGATCCATTACCTCTGGCAAGTGCTAACAATTTTTAAGCCAATGGCACTCCAAGAGTCAAAACATGAACTGGTGCCATTTCAAAGAGCTGCACAGCCTACCCCTCCCCAAGGGACTGAGGAAGAGCATGTTTTCTGAAGAGCTGGACACAGGGATTTTAAGAGAACTGTTTAGTTAATAAAGCTTTGAGGCTAGACCCTCAGAGTGTGACAGGCTAGAGAAGGAAGAGAGCTGTTTCCAAAAGCACTGAAGCACTGCAGGCTTTACTCACCAGTAAGGCGTTCCCACAAAGGAGTTGGCAGGGGAGACTATAGATGCAGATCCAAAATCAGCTAGTTTCACTTGACCTGGTTCTGTTAGGAGAATATTTCCAGCTTTAATATCCCTTTAAAAGAAAAAAGGAGAAGTATACTTCTGGTTACAGCAGAGTATAAACACACAGAAGTCCACTAACAACTTCTCAATCAAACACACTCACAAACCTGAAGGTTATTTTCATCTTTCCAATGCCCTAGGCTCCATTCTCTGACCCTTCTCAGATCATTCACACATTGAAGAGATCAATGATGATGACACTAATGGAATACAAAAGGCTCAAGATAGATGCAATACCCTTGGCACCCTGAGTTCCTAAATTCCAGCAACAGATGGGATCATTCCCAATGAACTGCCCATGAAATGTTGAGAAAGTTTAAGTCAATTTGCATCCTTTCCAAGACATGCTGCAATGACTCTATTCAACATTTAAGGCAGACTTGCTGGTTGCATCCAAAATATTCTTCTTCCACACATTTTACATCAGAGAAGAACCCCAGGTCTACTTCCACACTGCCAGCTACAAATTACAATCCAGTGAAAGTTCCTTAAAACCCTGAAACAGCACCTCATAAACAAAGGGGAAACTGCACACTAGGTGTGCCACAGATGTCTTTACACAGGCAAAGCTATTTGCTTCTGCAAAAGCAGACCCTCAGAATAAATGGGATCCCTGTAAGGGATCTCTGTCAGCCAGGCTGTATGCACCATGCCTCCTGGAATGTCTCTTTGCCATCCCCTCAAAAAATAGAATGTAACTTGATACAAGAAGTGCATCAAGAAAAATATAGCTGAATCCCAGGTAAGGAAAGCTGCTAAACACCAAAGCCACTTCTCAGTAGCAGTGCACACAAACAAGTTGCTGAGTACTGCCAAACACTCATGCTCTGCCCCTGTGAAAATCAAGCTAATTAGAGAAATGAGGAGGGAAACAAAGCTAACTTGTATTTGCTGCAGAGGGAGAGTAGCCACAGCTGAAGCACAATGATTTGTGCAACAAACACAAATCCAGTACCACTGCAGACCCAGAGAACAGCTAAGCCCAAAGACCCTTTAAATTTAGCACGATACAAACACTGGTGAGATGCCAAAGGGCAGCACATGGGACAGGCAAAGCTGGGATAAAGACAGCCACAGGGACAGAAATTCACTGACAGTATTCCTGCAGCAGAGCTGCAGTAAGAACCTCTATCACCCCATTCCCAGGGCAGTATCACTTCAAAACTAGTATTACAGAGGTTGGGGGTTTGGTTGCACTTATGGGCTGCTCAAATCCATCCTGACATGTCTTTGTGGTTTGGGTCTATGCATCTGTCACTTCTGCTGGAGGACAAGTGCTAAAGATGTCTTGTCTGTGCAAGAATGAACACCTCAAAAGTACAAGAGACAGAGCAGGCTGCTCTCTCTGCTATCACCTCCACTGTACAACAACCAGAGGCCTCAGCAGCCACATTAGACACCAGCAAACATCTTCACTAACTTTGACTGCAGGACGAAGGCAAACCGAACAGAAATCATCTCATCTTTTGCCATCCCCTCAGGTGACACTGGCAGTAACTGGCAGCAGAGATGCTCCGGGAGCTCCGAGGCTGGAGACTTGCTCTGCTGCTGCATCTCCACAAGATGTCCCTGCATTCCAGGCCACGATCCTCCTCCTCCTCCTCCTTCCTCGCTGTGGGGCAGGGAGAGCACAGCTGTCCCACCTGCCAGCCTCACTGCCAGCTTCGAGCACTTCTCCTTCAGCCTTTGCTTGGCTTTTTGCAGTGCTACCGGGAGCTGGCTGGGCAGAGGGGAGCATGGCCTGATCCTCCCGGTGTGCAGAGCCCCTGGAGTCATGTCCAGCAGCACAGAACTCCTCCTTACTGAGCAGTGAAGCTAGGAAACCACCCTCTTTCACCCCTCCTTTCAAGACACAACATCTGTCAGCAAACAAAACCCCCTCCTGATGGTCTTCTCTCAGAAGGAGAAGCCTTGCCTTCCTGTCTCAGGAGTGAAATGCACAACACCCCTGGGAAGAAAACCAGTTAAGATAGGAAAGACCTGTATGGTCCTAGGTGCACTCACAGCCAGTGTGGAGCCAGCACCAAGCTGAGTGGGGCAGCTGCCACACCTGAAGGATGGAATGGCATCCAGAGGGACCTGGCCAAGCTGAAGAAGGGAGCCTGGGAGAACCTCCTGAGGTTCAACAAGGCCAAGTGTGAGGTCCTGCACGTGGATGGGGGCAGTCCTTGGTAATACAGCCTGGGAGATGCAGCTGAGGGCAGCCCTAAGGAGAGGGACCTGGGAGGGTGGATGGGAAGCTTGGTGTGGGTGCTCAAAGCCCAGAAGGCTAGCTGAATCCTGAGCTGCATCAAAAGAAGCATGGCCAGCAGATCCAAGGGAGCTCACCTGCAGTGCTGGGTCCAGCTCTGGAATCCTCAGGATGAAAAGGACAGGGACCTAATTGGAGTGGGTCCAGAGAAGGACACAAAAATGATCAGAGGGCTGGAACCTCTCTCCTGTGAGGACAGGCTGAGAGAGTTGGGGTTGTTCAGCCTGGAGAAGAGAAGGCTCCAGGGAGACCTTACTGCAGCCTTGCAGTACCTACAGGCCTGAAGAAAGATGGGGCCAGACTTTGAGCAGGGCCTGTTGGAACAGGACAAGGGATGATAGTTTGCAACTAAAAGAGGGAGATTTAGACTGGATCTAAGGAAGAAATTTTTCACAGTAAGGGGTGGTGAAGCACTGGCCCAGGTTGCCCAGAGAGGTGGGAGATGCCCCATCCCTGGAACCATCCCAGGTCAGGTTGTTTGGGGCTTTGAGCAACTTGATTTAGTTGAGGATGTCCCTGCTTGCTGCAGGGAGGTTGAGCCTCTGAAGGTCCCTTCCAACTCCAGCCATTCTCTGATTCCTACATCCAGCAGTAACTCTCCTTATGGTCACTCTCAGCACACTGCAACAATAAAGCCTTCCAGTCTGCAAGAGAACCAACCAGCATGGCTCTGGAGATGCAGTGAGCACCCCAATGGAAGGGTCACACTGAGAAGCTAGTTTCCAGCATGTGAGCTTGCTGAACTCCTAACACACTAATGGCACTATGTTAGAAAGCCCCAGTGAGGACTGAGGAAAGCTAATTCTCAGCAATGTCCATCCAGGGAGTCTGTAAATACTGTCAATAAGAATTCAATGCACTTTGAAAGCACATAGAATACTTCAGAACAGGTATCTGTATGCTCCAGTCAGGGCATATATGCAAAGGGCTAAGCAAAAGCAGTACCATTGTAAACTGGCATTTATGTTTAAATTAATATTTGCCTTCAAAATGGTTTAATAACCACCTGTAGACATGCCTCAAATAGTTACTCTAACAACTGACAGATCATTCCTGTCTCTGTAAAACTCCCTCACTATCTCAGCCTCAGATATGCCAGTCTTCTGTCTCAGGCTTGCCAGCAGGCTACAAAGAGACCACCAGCTCCATAAATTAGGCTCAAGTTGCCTCATCCTGAGGACTCCCCCCTCATTAGTCTAATCTAATTCACAAGTTCCTGCCCAAAATTAGACCAAAAAACTCCATAAAGAGAGAATATTGACTAATTTGTCAACAATGCTGCACAAAGTCCATACTCCCAAAAAATATCCCATCATGAAAGACAGATGTAGGAGCTGCATCCAGGAGCAGTCTGTCAGCAAACCTCCCTCTACCTCAGACTTCTCCTAAGGTAGTTTTACCCTTGACTTATGTTTTCATGGATGTCTGGAAGCAGAAAGGTTTTATGCCCTCAAATGTAAAAAGGTCTCCCAATGCCCAGCCTTAAAAATAGTCTGGCTCTATCACTCCACTTTATTTGGCAAACTGAAGGTGATATTTTCCTGGCAGTGTTTACTGCCAACATTCAGGTGTATTCTTTGTTAACAGGATTTGCAGAGAGAAGCTGCTAGCATGGAAGAGAATTCAGCACAGGATATATCCCCAGGAAATTGTTTCAGCCAAAGAAATGCACTCCTTCACCACCAGCAGCTTCCATTGACACATCTGGCAGGGAGAATATTGGCAGAAGAACCTTTACCAAAGTTGCTCCAGGCTCTGGAGAGTGGAAGATGAAGGACATCAGCCTTACCTATGGATCTTAGAGTGAGAGTGCAGGTAGGCCAAGCCCTGCAAGGCACCGTGGGTGATGGCAGCAATCTCCACTTCCTGAAGTGGCTTCTTGTGAACTATGGGGAAACAAAAATAACCAAGGATACCTGTAAGTAGTAAGCATGATCTGCTCCTGAGAAAGTGCTTTTAAAGAGAGTTTTGCCAGCTAGGAGGTGAACATCATCTCCATTCCAGCAGCTTCCCATGGCCTAGTGGCCATGAGCAGCTCTGAGTCCATGCACAGCCTGTGCAGGTATTTCACATCATAGGAAGCCACATGCTCCTGCTAGAGCTAACAGCTGCTGTTAACACCAGGAGATATGGCTGAGGGCAGCTTCCCAAATGCACTAAGTCCTCAGTAAGGAAAACTTGCCATACTTTTCCCCCAATAGCCAAAAAAGCCCAGGAAAGTGAGGATACAAATACAAAGAGATGCCCCAAAAGCACCTTCCATACATCCCCAGACAGGACCTACATGTGCCTCTAGCTGCCTGTGCACTGGGTACAAAAGCTCCAGCCCACGAAGGGTACTAGGGATTCTCTATTCCCCTGCAGATGCTCCTGTTCTACTTCTGGGGTCACATCAGTCTCTTGTTCCATAAAACCACCTCTCATTATCCCTCCAGACTGGCAAGCAAGGACAAAGGTGATCTCTGCAGGTTCTGGTGACACAGCTTCAGAACACAGGCAGCCTGCTTCAGCCATCAAGAAGGTACAAATGAGGAAACCAGCTACACACATTTATACCTTCATTTTACATCATCTAAAGGGGCATGGCAAGTACACAGAGCAGTGGCCTCCTGGGAAGGTCTCAGCTTACCCTTGGTACCCCAAACACAGGCATTCTAGCTACAGAAGGGGGTAGTACAGACAGACTGCCTCCACCAGCTGCCTGGGAGGAAGCAGCCTCCCACTCTGCTCAGAAGGGGCACCAGCAAAAAGAAAATCAAAGCCCATAGAAAACTTACCCTCTAGCAAATCAGAAGCTGATCCTAAGCAGTACTCCATAACCAACTGCAAGACAAAAGCATGCTTTGAAATAACAGGGTAGACACTCCTCCAAAAACAGCTACTACTTGAATGGCTGAGAAACAGCAGAAGCAAATAAAACCTGGAGTTGCAAGAAATGCAAGAAGCAGTTAACAAAATCAAATGCTTCAGAGGTTCCAGCAATGCCAAGACATCTTTCATTGGGGTAAAGGGTTAGTCCCTGAGAAGTCTGTGTGGAGATCATCTAAGAGATGCTCCAGAATAAGTGTTTAATCTCAGAGAAGTAGGAAATTGTTCCAATATTCTCAATATCTCTTCCTTTCTCCAGATGCAAGGGACTAGAGGCAGCCCAGGATGAGCACTGCTGCACCTGAAGGCACTGTGTGCACCCAGTATCTGACTGCTGTCCTGGATGTGTCCTGCTCGGGAAGGCCTCAATGCCACCTCACTCACCCATGCTGTGTGCTCCTTCAGGTAACAGCCCTTGTACTCTATGGTGTTGGGGTGCTTCAGCTGCTGGAGAAACTTGACTTCTTTGATGATATCCTGCCATTTCTGACAAAAAAAAGCAAAGAAGGTATGAAATACATTTCCCTGTTCAATCCCCTGCACTCTCACACACCTCACACTGTGGCACAGTGAAGAGAAGCTATAAAACCAGTTCACAAGTGTGAACACAGAGTCACAGCTGCAAGAGCACAACTGTATGCTGGTTGTCTGGATCCCTCTCACACTGAGGCCTCCCCTAAGACATCTTTAAACAGCTAGGGGACTGTAAAACTATTTTTGTTCCCTCATTTTAACTGCAATATCTTTTACTTAAAGCACTGTTATTTTCTGAATATTGAAATGTCAGTGGTGTCAAACTTACTACCAACCCCACCCACCCCAAGGTGTCCCCAAACCACCTACAACATGTGCTAGAGATAGCAGCAGTTAGCTGTTTGCTTCCTTCTGGAACACAGCACACAGCCACTGACATTTGGAAGACCTCAGGACATGTGGGAGACCAAGAGGTAATCAAGGACAAATGAGTTTAGAACATCCATGTGTGCTCTTAACAGGCAAACATTCCCCACTGCTGTGAACACACCAGCCCTAGTGAAGGCTCTGGCCAAGCCCAAAGCACTGCAGCACAACAGCAAGAGAAGCAACTAACAAGCAGCAAGTGAAGTGAGACTGGTGGACTGAACTGAAGGTTTGTCTCAGCTTACAGATCCTCACAAGTGTTTCAAGTCAGCTAAACATTTCAGTGAACACCTCAGAGAGTTGTGGTTATAGCTGCAGTAGCCAGGGTGCTCTGAAGGCACTTGATGAAATCACCACTGAAACAGCCACCACACACAGACTCCAAATTTCCCTTCACTTCCTTAAACTGAATTATTTGGCAAGATTTGCATAAACTCATCTGCCCTCCACAAGCCTCCATGGTCCCTGTGGAAGCAAGCAACAGCCTTAAAAGCAGCTCTGCTAGGGTCACACAAAACATGCAGCTAATTCCTTCATTCAGATGTGCATTCTGGTTGCAACAGCTCCTGCAGGCAGAAGTGGCTTCATTCATCTTACCTCATTTGTTTGCTTGCCACTGTAGGACATCTTCTTGACAGCCACCACCTCATTAGTGTGGGAATTTGTAGCCTAGAGTAAAGAGAAAGAAACAGATTGAGGAAAGTTGCATTATGTTGTTCCCCTCCCCATGGAGGAAGCTGTGCCTGGGGCAAGCTCAGGCTTCTTTCTCCTAGCAAGCTCCTACTCCTCAGAGACACCTTCCCTGTGAGAAGTTACCAGACAACTACTCTGAGGCTTTTTTTCTGACTCTGTCCATAGTCACTGTTCCTCCCTTGGCCCCTACTGCCCTTCCCACTTCTCTACTGACAGGCAAACCAAGGCCCAATACTGCACTCCCTCAGAAAGGCAAATTGCACTTGCAGTAAAAAGAGTTGGAGATGAACCTCTGGAAAAGTGTCTGTCAAAAAAACAAAGAGGTGGAGCAAAACCTCTGTAATTGCACCCCAAGCTCCCATACAACACTGCATTCTTGGACAGGTATTTCAATTGCCAGTTTCAAGAAGATGCTTCATTCTGGAGCTTCTCTCTGCTCAAAGCAGCATCCTTCCTTTCACTGCACCAGGCCTCAGTTTTGCAATGACCATTACTCAGTCATCAGCATTCTGCTTTTCTGCAGCCTGTATGATACAGGGATGGTGATTAGAGGCTGAAACCTCAGTTTTAGGAGGAAGTCTACTTGCCTGGATTGGTACTGTCCTGATTTTTGCATGTTCAAGGACACAAAACTTGAAGGTTATAGTCTTAAGAGTTGTTGAAATCCTCATACCTCCAACCAGTTACCATTTGGAGGACAACAAATTAGTGACAGTTAGAAGCTTTGAATATAATAGGAGCTAAATGTGGTAAATCCTTCTTGCAGCTGCTTGAGAGGATGAGTTCTACACTTTCAAGTGAGGTATTAATGACAGACATGATGCAAACAGTGACTTCAAAGAAAAATGAGGCTGAGTGAGCCATTGGAGCCCAGGAATTACTAAAGAGAGCTGACACAGACTCCTCAGAGCACACTCCTCCTCCCATGAGCTAGAGAAAGCCCAAAATTAACTTCTGGATAAGGCAAAATCCCTCCTAACCACTCACCATCCTGATTCAGCACAGAAGAGATGAAGAGCATTCTACTCCAGTGGATGAGCTAATGCTGGTGTCCTAAAGCAGTGTCACTGTATTTCTGCCTGGTAGAGTTCCAGGTACCTTCCTCTGCCCAGGGTATCTCTCCTGCCAGCTGTAAGCTGCTGCTGCATGGCACAGGGCCATGTTCTCAGCTGCACCCAGTGCTTGGGATCCTCCTGGCTGAAATCACCCAGAGGGCTGCACAGGCACACTTGACAGACACACCTACTTGCAGCAGTGGTTTGGGCCATATTTGGAGATCTTTAGTGAAAAGCTGGCCAGAAAATAAGCCCATTTTTCTTGCAAAGCCTCCTTCACACTTCCCTCATCTGCTTTCTCACTCTCCTAAGTTTCCATATTTGTAACATGGGTAAGGAAGTTGGGTTTGGTGTTCTTCTGAAGTCAAGTGTGAAATCAACTTAGTTGACTTCAAGTCAAGTCAGCATCAACTTTAAGAGCTTGTGAGAAGTGCTGTGTTTTGCCTTAGCCTTCTGACAGATGAGCTATCATTTCTTGCAAGTAAGAAATTCCAAATGACCTTGCCAAGCCTTGGCAATAGCACACTAGAAACCAAAACAGCTTGCAAAAATTGCCTTCAAGTTTATCCTACAGAATCACATGAATCCACAACAGCAGCAGGGACAAGACAGAGATCAATGAAATACATGGGTTTGCAGGAGCTGTTTGAGTAGTGTCAGTACCAATGGAAATAAAAAGGTCAGAGAGATGCAGCAACAGCAGAACAATCCCTGCCCTGCCCCTTTTGATGCAGCTGAACTCTCCTCTCCTCATGCTTTTGGATGATTTAGAAAGCCCTCCTCCTTTGAAGTTTTTTGGATCAATTCACTTCTTTTGAGCCCCAGCAGGTTAAGATCCCTGGCATCTTGTCAAGATGATCCCAGATCTTACTCTCAGCCCCTGGCTTACTCCAAGATGCACAAGAACCATGATGTAAGATAGGCTACAAAGGCTTTTACAAAGCCTTTCCAAAAGCAAACCAGAGGCACAGCATCCCCTGTGTGGTAGGGAGAAGGTCTAGCATGACCCATACCAAGCAGGATACAGCTAGAGACCTTCCAGAGGTGAATGGATGGATCCTCAGCTACTGTGCACTGAAAACTGCACACAGGCAAGCTCCTGCTCCTTACTTAGGCACACAGCAGGACAGGGCAAAAGCTCTGAGGAACAGTTTCCTGGCTGCCAAGAGCTTTGTGCAACAGGAAGGAAAGCTGAAGTTTCAAGAAGTGCCCAAGAAGTGCAGATCCATCAGAGTCAAGTGATGATGCATCTCATTACCATCTTACTGCACTGACATTACTACAGGCACCACTGGAATCACCATCAAGCTTGGAGGATGTGGCTGCTGCCAGGATACTCCAAGAAGCTGCAGTCTGGCTAAACTCTCTGATGACCTTAAAGCACATAGCAGTTCAATAAACCATCCAGGGAAAGGAGGAAGAGAAGCCCAGGGAACCACAAGTCTTACCTACCCACAATGACATCTCAGTTGTAAGCTTGCTTGGTGTATTGGATCCCTAACACTCCTCAGGATCTTGCCCTGGAAGCTTGAGGAACATCTGAACACCAGAGCTGAGTGACAACTGTGGCACCTTCACTACCTCATCTTTAGCCTAAAGCAAAGACACCAGGTAGCACCTCCTTCCACCCAGAAAGGGCTTGCTGCTCTCATGGAGGGGATCAACACTCCTACACACCTCCCCCTCTCACACAGCTACTGCATTTCACATCACACTGGCACCAACCTGTCACTCCAACATCCCCAAGTGCCTGTCCCACTGCTGACAACCCCCATGGCAGAACCCTCCTGGGGTCACTACTACCAGATTAGACACTGAGGAATTACATCATTATCCCCCAAAATCCACAGGCACTGCCTATCTGACACCAAATACCAGGCTGCTTTCCCATTCTAACAACAGTTCCACCATCACTTTGCACAGCTATAGACAGTGAATTGGAAGGCTTGCAAATAACTCATGCTAACTACTGCCAGCTTCTGGAGTTAGAGGGGTAAGGGTACTCACCTAAATAATGTCTGACACCCAGAAACCCCCATTGTAGTGAACCTGAGCTTCTGAAGTGACAGGCCATGCTACAAGCAGCTTTCATTTGCTTTGACTGAGGTTTTTAATATTGAATTCTATTTTAGTTTCACTGATAGCAACTGGATTATAATTATCTCCCAATTCAGTGCTTTGGATGTGGCTTTGTTTGATGCTAATTGTAAAAGCACTATTCTTCTTGCTTCCCAGATTCAATTCTCTTGACTGTATCAGTGAATGCATTACATCCTTCCCACCTGAATTCTCATTCCTTTCAGGATTTGCTCTTTGCATTTGCCATGCAAGCATCTGCCATCATAGATAGTATGTTATGAGATGAACATGAGGGCAAGGAGGGGAGCAAAACCAAATGGTATTTCAAAGATCTCTAACTCTGGAATTATCAGAGCAGAAGAGAAGCCATTCAAAAGCCTGAAAGCAATCTGAAGTGATTTCCACTGTATCTTTACCAAAGCAGCCACAACACCAATCCATTAACAAAAGCAGCTTTTGACTCCAAACACCTTTTGAATCATTATTTCACTAGATCTATTCATTGGCACTGATCTACAAGCACATGAGCACCAAGCAGAGCATCTTGAAATTCTAGTCTGGCAAATTCTTTTCCAACTGTTTGAATTCCCCTTTCAGCATCAGACAGCACCAGATACCTTATACTCAACCTGAGTGGTTACAGGACTAAGACTACAGTCAACTGCTACTATAAACCAGCTGCAACATTAAGAGAATCCTAGAATGGCTGAGGTTGGAAGGGACCTTAAAGATCATCTAGTTCCAACCCCCCTGCCATGGGCAGGGACGCCACATGCACTAGACCAGGTCATCCAGGGCCACATCCAGCCTGGCCTTAAACACTGCCAGGGATGGGACCTCCACAACCTCTCTGGGCAACCTGTTCCAGTGCCTCACCAGCCTTTGGGTAAAGAACCTCCTTCTAATCTCCAGCCTAAACCTCTCCTCCTTCAGCTTGTAGCCATTCCCCATGTCCTGTTGCAATCAGACCAGGAGAAAAGTCTCTCTCCTTCTGCCCTATAATCTCCTTTCAGGTACTGAAAGGCCACTATAAGGTCCCCTCTAAGCCTTCTCTTCTCCAGGCTGAACAACCCCAATTCCCTCAGCCTGTCCTCGTAGGGGAGGTGCTCCAGTCCTTTGACTCAGAAGAGCTCTGGAAACACTTGTTTTTGAGCTGTGTTATGAGACAGCTAACACACACACAAAGCACTAAGAGCTCAAAGGACTCCCCCTTTTACAAATCAGAGAATGTTAGGAGCTGGAAGGGGCCTTGAAAGATCATCTAGCCCAACCCCCCCACCCCACCACAGCAGGATTCCCTAGCCCAGCTCACCCAGAAGTGCACCTGCTGAAAATCTCCATTAAAATGGTTGAGTTCTCCAACAAGGAGGTTCAGAGCTATACTTACAAAGTAAACTGCTCCAAAACTTCCATGGCCAATCTCATGTAAACCCACAAATATGTCTTCAGGATCCTCTTTGGAGAAGAGGTCAGCTATCTCCGGGTCCTTGGGCACCCCTTTGCGCATGGTGAATCTCAGCAACTGCTTTGTGCTCCCAGCTCCCAGTCAGTTCCTTCCCTCATCGACAAAGTGCTTGGTAGACAGCATTCAGCACCTGGAGGGAAAGTTCATCTTTAATCTGTTTCCCTTCCACACATTGCTGTTCTCACTTCTCTGACAGCAAAATAAGAGGAAACACTTGCAGGAGCAATAGATTTCACTATCGTTTCCTTCAGCTAATTCTTGTCACTCATTAGCCCAATTTAGATCTAGAGATTAAAAGACATTCAGAGGACAACAGCTCTTTATCTCCTACAGGAAGCAAGTGCTGCAGTTCCACTAAGTCCACTTGGAAGACAGGAGTCCTGTTGCTATGCAAAACATCCTGTGACAGGAGTTTGTTATTCTTCATGCTGCTCTCCCAATGGGTCAGTTTTTACTGCTGCCATTGTTCCTCCTACTTTCCTCTGCTGTTTGTTTGGGTTTGTTCACTACTCCCACTCATCAGCTGGTGCTAGTGGACAAGTTAGCTTCTATTCCACAGAAACTCCACAATCAGATGATTTTTCCTTTGTTTATTTACCTTCCAGAACTGTAAGACAGGTAGTGTTGTTGGATTGTGATGGCTCCCAGCTCACAGAATTACTTTGGAAAGATTCTAGACTCCCTCATCTCAGGCAAGTCTTTACCTCCTTAGCATAAGCATGTAATTGGACAGCACAGAACTGGGCTGCACTTAAAGGAAGATTTTAAATATTCATCCTCCAAAAATTTATTTACAGGGAAAAAAAAACCCAAACCAAACACCAGGTTTCACATTTCCTATCAAAACACCCTGAAGAATCTGCACTGGTTCATTAGACAGTTGTGAGTGAGGCAAGGATTGATCCTTCCACACATCTGTTTTTGGCTGCTGAAAGCCAGGAGATTATCTGCAGGTGAGAAACTGAGGCAGTTTCTACCAGTCTGAGGCACACACTACAGTGTTCAGCCTACCTCATGACATAAACCAGTGTAAATTCTAGAGACACTAGGTGAAATTTAGCAATGGAATAAAATTAAAGCTCAGGCACACATAAAAAGCTTTGGAAGGTTTGGGACTTAAGTGGCATCCATGTGGAATGCTAACAGCAGAGCTTAATTTTGGTGTGGGCCTGAGAGCCTCCTTGGCTCAGAAGACAAGGAAAGGAACAACAAGCACAAAGGTGGTTCAGGAGAGGTGCAGAGTGTAGTGCAGCATACCTGGGTAACTGTGGCACAAAGCATACTCTGTGGCTCAGATTCCTTTCAGCAGCATTGTCCTGTGCTCTTGGCTGCCCAGACTCTGTGTGTTCTCTCACTCTGCAAAGGAAAAGAATTAGCAGTGTTTAGAGAAGGTATTTTAAGTTCTCCATCTGATTCTAATACACAACCCCACCACATCTAGAACAGAGCACTGGCCATGAAGGAACCATTTGAAAGTGCAGTTCAAGGAGCTCTGGCTGTGATGCTGAAGGTCTCTCTCCCTACACTTCCTATCTCTGGAGCCCTTGGGCTAGCCATGTATCTCCATACAACAGCAAAAGAGATGAAATACCCAGGTCTTGGACTCTTGTAAAGAATCTTCAGCTTGCTGGGGCACAGAAGGAGCATGGAAGTTTCCTCCCAGACTCCACTTGTTAGATTGCCTATAAAAAGGACAAAGCTCACAGAGCAGAGCCTGTGATTTAGCTCAGGTTGCTGGACTTGGTGGCACACAAGAATCCAAAGAAAGTCCTAGGCATTAGTAAGTCAAACATGGATCTCATCAGCAAGAGAATGAGCAATGAAAAGATGATAAAGGAGGGCAATTAGTTAGAGCCATTTGGTGAAATCAGGTCTAGACTGCTCATGGTTAAGGATGCAGCTCCCTGCAGTCTCCCAGTCCTGCTGCTGTAGGAACACCCCAAACAGCCACAGCTGCCCTCTCCATGGAGCCAACACAGCCAGAGCTTGGAGCTAGCTTGGCCTCTAGAAAGGTTATCATGCAGCCACATCCACAGGAGAAATGCTTCCAAGTCAAGCATACTGCAATAGTTCTATTGTTGAATTCTGGATTAATACAGACCTAAATTAATGACAAATAAGTAACTCATCTTCTCATTTATTGGGGAAAAAAATACATGAGCAGAAGACTCCCTGCTAGTGCTAACACTACCAAAAAATGATCATTTTGTCTAGGATTCTCAGCAGAGGGTAAAAAGTTAAAAAGCTGCTGCAAAGTTATTTGAAGAGCTCCAGAAAAAGGTTAAAAAAGAAAATCTGAAGAGTAAGCAAATGCCAAAAGGCAGCTGAATGAAATGATTATTCATTCTCAGCTGATGGGCCTCACCCAAAGGTGCTATATTTACTACATGCCTGCAGACAGGGGCAAAGAATGCAGTATTTCAGGTCTGGCATCCATCAGCCAAGTGAAAAATCCATTTGGCTTCAGAACAATAAAAACAAACTAGCAAAGAAAATTCAGCCATCTCTAATCAAATGAACTTCTCTGCCATAAACAAAGCCTGTGCAGCAGCAGCTCCAACATTCAAGGATAAATGGGACACTAAGCCCTAAGGAATGATGTCATTCCCAACTAGGAGAGATGCACAGCAAGGCTGTGCATACAACAAGTGAATCTTCTGAGCAGGACTCTTGTTCTCCAGTAATTATCAGCACCATGGCAGCCAAATGCCATTGGTAGAAAAGCTCAAGTTCAAAGGATGCTCAATTTAAGCAAGTTCTTTCAGCTACCAAACTACTTCATTAACATGGCAAGAAACATAGAAGCCTGATGTCTACTCTTCACCCTTCAACAAGCACATGTAAAGCAGCATTTGAGACTCTGCATGTTCTGAAGGCCTCAAGTGAAAACAGGATTAATCAGACTGGCAGTGACTTATGGAGTGACTCAAGACTTTCAGAGTGTGTGAGCTCAGCACTTTGTTCAGACAGGGCCATGTGGAGATGCCTGGACCTGCCTACCTAGAGATTAAAGCTCTAGTGACAAATCCCTGCCTTGGAGGAAAAACTACTGCTGCCCCATTTCTGGAACTCTGTAGGGGCTGGAAAAATAGGCTGAATGCCTGAGATGAAATTCAGCACCAGAACTGATACTAAGACAAATATTTCAAAGGTTCTCTGAGAAAAGCCCTCTCTAATGAAGATTGCAGAACATGTCAACACTGGGAAGAATATTGGTTTGTGAAAGCCTCTGCCTATTACTCCAGCTATGACTGGGAAGCCAGTGTTACACTGGAGACATCTATATGGCCATGCCTGTCTCCCAGCACTGTCCCAGGCAGAGGAAAGCATATCACCAGTTATTTCAACTCAGCTCTTTAGGGGCCATGTGCCAGGCAACTCGTGTCCTGCCCAGCACAGGAGGGGCCAAAGCAAGAGTGAAATGCTGAAGAACTGCACTGAAAACTACAAGTAAGACAATGATGCTCTTAAACCAATGAAGCAATTCTGCTTAGAGCAGTTTGCTTTACTCCTCCTCTCCCCTCCCATCCTCCAAATGCCACCTCAGGCATGCAATCCAGCCAAGGTGATGCTCTCTCCACCCAGGGGGGAATTACTGCTCTAGTTCTGGCCCAGTGCTTTCTCAGAGTGCTTCAAGGATTCCCTACTCCTCACTTCTGCTCAATGGCACAATACCCTGGTGCTCTTGGTGGCTGAGGCAGGATGGCAGCTGCTCTGTCTCACTGTGGGGTTTCACCAGGAAATGATGGTAGAGAAAATGGGAAGAGTCAGGCCAGGAAGCAGATAGCAGCATGCTGCTGCCTGGGAAGGAGAAATAATGAACTAGGGACATGTTCTGCAGGCTGCTGAGAGACTGCACCCTGGGTAAAGCTGTCACAAGTCTCTTTACTACAGCAAATAAAGGTTTTTTCCAATAGTCTAAAGAAAAGTCAAATTCCATAGAATGATTAAGGTTGGAAGAGACCTCTAAAATCATCAAGCTTAAATCCACCACTAAATCATGTCCCTAAGCACCACATCTACAGTGTCCTCATCTACCATCCCTGACATCTACAGTTTTCCTCATCATAAGCAACCTTAACATTTAAAAGCATCCCCAAAACTGCTTCAGCTACATGCTGCACAACAATTCTCTTGCTACCTGTTAGGATCTCCAGGTGCTCAACAACAGGAAAAACCTTGACCTGAATATGAAGGAAGCAACATAACTGGAAGTGCCTTTCAGAGCTAACCTACCTCCATTTCCAAATATTCCATGGATCTAAACCCACATCTGTGTGGAAGATGACAGTTACACTTGTGCACTCAAAATTCTGAGCTGCCAATCAGTTGCTCCCACAGAGCACAGCAGCAGCAGAGTTAAGGTATTTACTTCTCTTTTTGTCAGGTTCCCTAAGGACCAGCAACTTGCCAGCACCCTTGGCTCACAGCAGCCACCACACACAGCACCCTCCCCACACCCTACAAACATCTCCACTTCACTCCCACAAAGCACAACTCTGTGGTGTGTAAAACACAGTTTGAATTGTGCCTCACCACACTGCAGGCTCCCTCCAGAGGGGCCTAGATATATTCAGAAATTCATTTTACTTCCTAACTCTTCCACAAGTACTTCCCCAAAAGGGACAAAGTTTTCCACCTCCAGCAGAAAAACAAACTCCAGGAAACAGGGTGGAACAGCAGCAGATTCCACTCAGAGGAGGAGAACATGACATGGCTCATGCATTCATTTTTAGAGTAGTATTTGGGGGGGGATAATTTTACACCAAAATTCCCTGTTCCAACACTGACAAACACAGAGTTCCCTTTCTGCATTTCAGTCTCTACAAAATCTCCACTAATCTGGAAGATAATATTAAGGAGGAAAGATAATATTAAGGAGGAAATTCCCAGATAAATTCAAGTCAGAAACCCTCTGAGCTCAATGCAGGCAGATTCTTGAGCTCCACTGCAGTCCTCACACAGACTTACACTGCTTGCTTTGTTTGATATTGGGGTTCTGTTTGATTTTAAGGAGCAGCTTTTTTTTCCTGCTTTTCACATTGCTCCATGGCTAGCTAGCAAGGCCAGACACAAACACATCACCCAGTGCTTTCACAGCCAATTCCCTCCCACCAGACCACAAGCTAGCATGACCAGTTCATTACTCCACAGAAGCAGACTTTGGCTTTCTGAGGAAGTCTCTTGAACCTCTGTATTTTCAGCACCTGTACCACAGCCTTTGTTTGCTTAAATTAATCACCAATTCCAAGATCCTCAGAAGAGATTTCACTTTGGTCTAGAAGCACCAAGTCCTCTCCTGTCCTTTCTAAGCAGCAAAACAACTGCAATTTGTACCTAACAGAAACAGAAGGCACCCAGTGGCCTTCAGCAGCAAAGAACTGTGTTTTTTGCAGAGCATCTCAAAAAGCTCTGCAGATACCATGCTAAGTGTTTCCTGAGGGCAGGCAGCAAGGGGATCAGGTGCAGGAATCAGGGCACAATCATGCTAGGAAAGCTGGATAAGGTAACTAGAACATAAGCTCAGAAGGTGCCTGCTCATCCAGTTAGGAGCTGAGACTCATGTGCCGGTTCCTCCAACACTGCCTCTTTTGCTCTGCTTTGCAAAGAACAAACTTCCCAGAACTTCCAAGTCAATCACACCACTTTATTAACATTTGTTTTTCCCTATCTACAACTTCTCCAGAGAACTGCAAGAATTTTTCTTTGCCATGAACTGAGGTGAGAAACCCAGTGGGAAGAACACGGTGACACTGCTATGCCTTGACTCAGGGCTCTCCAGTGCTCACACGTGCATCAGGTCACTCAGAGGTAACAGGATTACTCATGCTAATAAAAGCCTGAATCAGAGCTTTACTGGCTGAGGTGATCCCTGTGCACAGTGCCCCTGGGATATGAAATTAAACTAATAACTTGCAGGTCTTATCACAGATGCATACCTTCACTGAAGGGACTTTTCCCCTTGATTAAAAGCAGTAGTTTTAAAGGAAAAGTTGCTCCACTGACATCTCTGCCACAAAATAAACCTACTTTAAAGCCAGTGGGCTTAAAGTCAAGAAACAAACAATTGTCATAGGGAATTACTTAGTCATAGGGAATGTTTCAACAAGTAGGAAGCAAAGCCACATGCCAGCCTTCCAAAGGAATCTCTACCACCTAGCTTTTGGCTGTCCTGCTGCAGATGTTCTAGTGGTTGGAAAATCTGCAGTTGTCACAGAACAAAACAGTAATGACATTTGAATGATAAAATTGAGAGGAAGTTACACAGGGTTCTACTCAGCCCTGGGGAAGTCCCACCTGGAGTACTGTCTTCAGTTCTTGGCTCCTCAGTACAAGACAGACGTGGAGCTCCTGGAGCCAGTCCAGTGGAAAGCTACAATGATTGGGGACTGGAGCATCTCCCTTCTGAGGAAAGGCTGAGGGAGCTGGGTTTAGGCAGCCTGGAGAAGAGGAAGCTAAGAGAGGATCTTAGCAATGTCTACAAGTATCTGAAGGGAGAGTGGCAAGAGGATGCAGCCAGGTTCTTCTTGGATGATGCAAAGCAATAGGACATGACCCAATGGGCACAAAGTGGAACACAGAGTCACAGAACCACAGAGTGTTAAGAGCTGGAAGGGACCTTGAGAGACCATCTAATCCAACCCCCCTGCCACAGCAGCATTCCCTAGACCAGGGCACACAGAAGCACAGGCAGTTCCACCTAAAGATGAGGAGGAACTTCACTGGAAGGGTGCCAGAGCACTGGAACAAGTCACCCAGAGAAGCTGTGGAGTCTCCTTCCCTGGAGATAGTCAACCCTGACTGATGTGCTCTAGGGGACCCTGCTGGAGCAAGGAGCTTGGACTAGCTGACCTCTGGCAGTCCCCTCCACCATCAACCATTCTGGGTGATACATGAGTTAAACTTAGGTGATCAGCCCAACTGGGAGAGTCAGCAAAAGTAGCAAACAAGCTGATACCTCCCAAATCTTGCCTGTAAGTGGCATTTAAAGAAAGAACTGAACTAAGAGGTATGATAGCATTTCTTAGCAGCTGGACACTTGTCTTTTGCAGGCAACAGGTAAACCTTTTGCTTTCTCTCTGCTTTCCTAATTAGATGTAACTGTAGTCACCCAAGATCGTTATTTCAACAGACCAACAGCAGCATTATTATTCACAATAGCTATGGAATGAATCATTCTAAATCCTCATGTACATAAGCCCAAAGAGCAACACACAGAGAAATAGAAGTTTCATCAGATGTTCTCATCAAAACATCTCAAAAACACCACACAGGGGTCATGAAATTGAGGAAATTGCTTCCCTATTCCCACCAGGTGTTTGCTGTAGCAGTTTTATCAGGCTCTTCATCATGTTGCTTAAAAGACAGTGAACTCCAGACATTATATATTCATGAGTATTATGCTTTGTGCTACTCAGAGGCAAAAATAAGTCATTGAATTTGTTTATGAAAGCCTGAAGAGACCCCAGCACACTCAGAGTTTCCTCCCCACTAATGTAATAGCTCCCAAAGAGCTGGATCCATTTTGTGGTTGATATTTCTAGAGTTTATACTTTGACCATCACATAAACAAGCAAACAAAAGACAGCAACCAGATAAAATCTATTCCCACAGCTCTCCAGAGTGTTCAGGTTGATGCTTCAGGGAGAGAGCTGACCTACTCCTCCCCAACTGCATTTCAATCCCCAACTGCATTTCAATCCCCAACTGCATTTCAATCCCCAACTGCAGGACCAACACAGGACTGCTGCTGAAGCAACCCCAGTGGCCACATGTGCAATGGAGGCTGCAAGTCTCCATCCCATCTCAAGCTCAGCTCAGAAATGCAGGAAGTGACTGTTGTAAAAACTCTGAGCACTACAAACTTCTAGGAGATTTCAAATTAGCTTTCATATTCTTAGCTAAGAAGCTAAGGCTTTGATTTGCCCTTTAGAGTAAATTAGAAACTGCAGCAAAGAGGGAACATGTAATTACACTAGTGAACAGTTACTTTGTGCTCTGCAAGGAGAAGATGGGATTTAGCAGAGGGACATGTATGATGTACTTAGGAAAAGCCTCTGATAGCATTTGGGGCACAAAGTGATTTCATTATGGAAGTGCAAGACAATGAAGAAGATCCTGTAACCCAAGAGTGTGCTAATGGAGCTAGGTAGCTTCTGGCACAACAGGAGCTGGCTTTGGAAAATAGGTTTCTATTTTAAAACCTGTTTATTCTCCTTTTGCAAGGAAATGTATCTCAGAGACTGGGTTTCTGAAAGCTCTGCCACAGTAAAACTGGCCAAAGAGTGACATGCAGTACTAGCTCTTCACAGAAAACAATCAAACCAGGTGCAGACTGCAGTCATGTAGGAAAACAAAAACACAGCTAGACATTGTGTGGTCCTGGAGGGGCAGAGAACCTGCCCCAACAAACTGAATTGTCATTTCATTTTCTGTTCCCTTCTGTTTGATGAGACAGAAGGTTAAGTGTGAGATATGTTCTTCATGGTTCTAAGAAACCCCACAGATCTTCAGTGGGAGCTCACTACTCACACAAAATCCATTTCAGTTCTGAAGGAAGAGCTGCCCAGGGCAGCACATATTGATCAGTCTCTGCAGGGATAAGGTTCAGAAAAGCTTTGGAGTCCTCACCCCACACCACTGGTGGTTTAAGCAGCAGCAGCAGAGAAAGCCACAGCTCTCCAGTGGATGTCCCCTGAGAGATCCAGTCTTGGCTGCCTCACACTTCCCCCTTCCACACCCCTTTTTCTCTGCCCCATGAATCTCTCTCTATCACACACTTCTCCTTTTATAGCTCTCCTTCCTTCCTGCCTCCTCTGTGCCAGCCAGAGATAACACTGAAGGAAACAGCCTTTTGGACTGCTTCAGTTCAGCATTTTAGCCCAGTCCACCTCCAGTGACTCCAGCTCCAACATATCCAACCTTTGCTCCTAACCCATTTCCATGCACAACTGCAACCATTTCAATACAGAACAAGAATTTTTGCCACAGTGGCTGGCTGAGAACCTGGAAAGCAACGAGATGATGTGCTGCTTTGATCCAACCCCCAGCAAGCACTGAAGCTTTGCTCTGTCAGCCATCTCCCTCTTGGGCAAACCTCCTCTGCAGTCACTTAACATCCTTCTGACAATCACAGCAGCTATTTACATGCAGCAACTACCAGAGAATCGTGGAATTCTTATCTGCCATAATAAACAAGCCCTGAACACCACCACCCAGCAGGAGAGCATCCAGCTTTACACAATACACTAGGGAAATGGCCCAGCAGTCTGCTTTACAGTCACAGAGAGCTCATTTCCCAGGCAGCCTCAGTGATGCTAAACTTTCTTGGGGTGTAAGGCAGGGATGTAGCTCAGCAGGACAGAAGGACACATCAGGGAGGACCAGATAACAAGTGGGGTTTTGTTTGTTACCTGAAACCCTCCAAGGGTGTTGTGTCCTTCTGTCCCTCAGGTTCTGAGGCCAGTACTGACCATGCCTTACAAAACACAGCAGCTGATAAAGTGAGAAACAGAAACTTGCTCAAGGTCATCCAAAGAATGCAGTAGCTACAAATAAAGTCAGCATTTCCAGATCAGAAAGAGCTGGAGATTTCTCTGAAGCTTTAACTGGAAAAAGTTCTCAATTAGAACTGGAGGGAGGAAAAAAAAAAAAAAAAAGGCTGCTTCCCTGGGCACTGGAATCAGCTGCTGGAGATGAACCCAGCTCCCAAACCCCCAGCACTCTGCAGGTCAGCTCAGAGCCTTCTTCAGACAAACACAGCTTGGGTTCCAACCCAAAAGAGATCAGCAGAGCCAGGCAGTGAAGAGAAGCAGCCAACAGTGAAAGGTTAGGCTATACCTGTCCTCTCAGCATGCTCTTTTGTAATGAGCATCACAATCACAAGGAATCAAGGAACTGACACCAATTCACTGACTCTCACTGTAAATCATCTATGCTTACATTTCATTCTTCCACTTGAAATTCAAGATGCAAGTTTCAGCAGTGCATCCTCACACACAGGCATATTCTCAGATGAATTCTAAAGTACTAAGAGTTAACATTTCAGAGTGTCAAAGCCAGAGAGAAAAGAAGATATCAGTAAACAAAACCCACTTGGTGTCCTCAGGAAAACAAGAGAGAACTAAGGGTAAAAGAAGGGATGTGACTAATCTCCTCACAGGCAAAGAAAGCAGACTTGGTCTCCCAGGACCTAGTTGGTCCTTTTAGGAAAAGGGGAAGGTAGATCACCATGGCAACAGAGTATTTGATGAGATACTTTAGTAGTGCAATATGCTTTGCTATGAACAGAATGGCTAAGGAGAGCAGCATTCCTCTTCCAGCTGAAGAGAAAAGCTTTCAGCAAAAGCATGGAGTGCATTTCTGTTTGCTCCAAGTGCCAACAATGACAAACTGATGGTGCAGAAGACACCATGGATATAGGCTACAAATGATTATCAAAGCTACCTGATGAAACATCTGAAGACTCCCACAGCCCATGAAAGCAAGCGATGTAAAGTGATGCACCAAAACAGCTGAGGCTGCAGGGACACAGGGCCACTCAGGAAAGGTGTCTTCTAGGGGTGACAGTGGCAAACACACTGCAGCTGAGGGCAGGAGGAAAACAGATGAGAGAAATTCAGATCAGAGACATCAGACTAAAACAAGGAAAGAGCACAAAAAGGGTATCAAAGGAAATGAAAGACCATCCCCTAAAGAATAACTCAGAAATATCTCTTTCTGTATAAGCAGTAGCCAAGGAACTGGCAGCTAATGCTGGCATGTGTGTTCAATGGCTAAGCAGCCACAAAACCCAGCCTTCCTGCTGTTCCCTACAGAGGAAGAGGAGACCAGTTAGAGACTGCTGTAAGATATGGCTGAGTTTTTTTATTGCTCTAATGATAATTTACCACCTTGTTTCCTTACCAAGATAGCCATTCAGTAGTTTGCTGTTTTAGGGAAGGCACCTAGAGGAATGCTGTTAACACTGACTTGGTTCCAGCCACTTATCTCCTAGATAACACTCAGTCCCAGCAGAGGTGACCAAATCATCCTGCTAAACCAAACACAGCCAGAGGCACCTGGAGTGCCTCAGAGCCCAGAGAAGTCAGCAGCAGAGCAGTGGCTGTTCTGCTGCTTCTACCAAATGCATCTGTTACCAAAGCAGGGTAGCACACAGTAGCAGTAATATTTTCAGCTGCTCACACTCTTGAATTTTAAATTAATTGCAAGCACACAGGAAAAAGACCTGGGGGGCTGCTGCAGACAGCTCACTGGAAACATCTGCTCAGTGTGCAGAGGCAGACAAAAAGGCAAATGGAGTGCTGGGATGCATAAATACAATGACAGCAAGCCACAGCCAAAGGCCTAGTGTCACAAGAGAAATTAAGGATCAAAGATACTGTATTATCCCAATACAATAGCTCACACCAGCTACAGGAAAAGAACTAAAACCATGAGCTGTAGGGGAAGGCATCAACAGGAAGGTACACTGGAAATCAAGCCAGGTTACACAGGGATAGAGAGAAGGGGCAATGATGCATGAAACAGAATGGGGAAGGAGCACACAACAGGGTGGTCCTTTCTTCTCCCTGAGGAGACAGAGCAAGGAACATGGCCAAAAGGTAACAGCTTCCAAAGTAAAAGTACACCAGCTAATTCAGACAGAGGGATGTAAAGTATTATGTGTTTCCATGCTCAGTATAAAACCAAAGCCTTCTCAGTTAACCCATTCACTGCTTGGTAATACTGAACATAAGACTCAACTAAAAGCTCGGATAATTGCAGTGGCAAACTGAGAACACTTCCAGCTCTTTCAGAAGACAACCAGAGACTGCCTGAGACCAGTGTCAAAGCAAAAACTCAGAAGGACCTCCTTCAGAGGGAGGTTATTTTCTTTTGCCCACTCAATAGGCACTCCCCCCCATCCCAGAAAAGATGAAGTTCAGCATCCCTCCCAACAAGACACAGCAACACAATCTCCCTGCTCCTAGCACCTTTCCCTAAAGATTTACTTCAGGAGTTCTCTCCTTGACCCAGAGTTTGACAAGAAATCCCTGTCAGACTCCTACTGCCATCCAGAATGTTTCTCCTATCATCTCCTCAGTTCCTTCTTCTACCACCTGACCCCAGACATGCTGTTAACCTGCCTAGGAATGAGAACTGGTTCCAGCCTTATTGACTGTTCCCAGCCAGATATCATCCTTGCCAAACATCACAGATTTATTTGACATGTTACTGCAGTGTATTCCAACCACACTGAGGAGGAACAACAGGTGAAGACAGGAAATAAAACAAGAGCCTTTTCATTCACTATTCCTGGGGCAAGAGCTTTTCCGTGTGCAGTGAAAGGACAGAACACCGCTTCCTTCTGCAGATCTGTTTTCCTTGAACAGAAACTCCAGTTGCACTTTCTAAAGCTCCCTGGAGCTGTCAAACTTATTCCAAGGATGTTCTGGGAATAAGAACCATTGTCTGAAGTTTGGTTACCATGCATAATACACTAATCAAAATATCAAGCCAGGCAGGATCCCATCACCTGCAGCCCTCAGCCCAGTACCACTCCTTTACTGGTTCCCACTAGCAAACAGTCACATTTGAGATGGCCAAAGCCAAAACAACAGCAACAACTGCCATTCAGCACCCCAGTGCTCCTTGAGTTCCCAATTTGGTCTAAGCAGTCTTCTTCCAGCTGCTGCTCTGTTGCCAGGCAGAGGGGAGCTGCAGCCCAGTGCTGGAGCATCTACACCCAGCCAGGAGAGGTTCTTCCCAGCTCTTCTCATCCTGCTAAGAGCAGACAGGCTGCAGGGTTCCCACATTTGCTGGTTAAGCATTGGCCCAGGCTAGTGCTGGAGTTACCATCCCTGGAGGGATTCAAAAGCCATGCAGACATGGCCCTTGGTGCCATGGTGGTGTTGGGACAGTGGTTGCACCTGATGTCCTTAGAGGTCTTCTCCAAGCTTAAAGCCTCCACAGTTCTATCTGCAAACCAAATAGGTCTCACACTCCTGGATGTTCTTCTGGATTAAGACACAGGTCACTTGAGCAGCTATGGCCTAGTGATGTCAAGGGACTGATGTTTAGGTATCACTTGACCACTTAAAGCTTTGTTTATTTGGCCAGATACTTGAGCCAAAATAGCTGCAAGTTGAAGCAAGGCTTTAGTTATACAACTGCTTATTTACTTCCTGTGCTGCAGCAAGGCTGGCTTTGCAGGACAAAAAAAGGAAAATCAAGACCACCAGCTATGGCTGGGCATCCTTAGTTTGAAGCTTACACTACAGAGCTTGATTTTTGACAGAAACTTTATTCTAGTAAAAACATCCTCCACTCCATTTCTCTGCAAACCTTGCCCTGGCAGCACCAGTAAATAAAGCAGCCACTGAAGGCTCTGGAACTTCAGTATCACAGAATCATCTGAAAAATCTAATGCAATTAAGCCATTAAACTTCTCTAACAGAAACCAAAATGGGGGGTTTTTTGCTGAATAAAACATCTGAGGTTCATTCACTGATATGATCTTGATGCCCTACTTGTTATTTCTATAACCAGGCAAAAAAAAAAAAGAAGCCTGAATGGAGATTAAATAATACATGAGATTTTTATCTAAAGACAACTAAGCCTAACTGCTACAGTAAAGCTTTCATCACTAGGAACATCTTTGCCAAGAGGATTTTTGCTCTGCAGGCAATGTGGTTGGACTTAAATCAGAAGAAGTCAGTCATTTATGTCAGTCTATTCCAGTTCTGCTTTCTACTGAGACAGACTGGAGACCTTTTCCCAGCATGGTGAAACTCCTGTTTTCCCACATTTCCTTCTCCTCCCTGCTCATGATGCCAGTCCTTCACTGTTTGGGTATGGATACTCCACCTGAACTCCTCTAAGTAGTGTATGTGAGATACAGGGATCCAAGAGAACCACAAACACACACCTGGCACAAGACTAAGGCAAACAGGTCAGAAATAGTCATCTTCTTGCCCAGGGAAGCTTATACACACAGCTATGAAACCACTGATGCCTTGTGATTAGATTTTTCCACTCAGTATTTTACCATTCATAATTTAGACTTTGGGAGAGTCTGTGTGAGGAGGAAGAGCTGGGAAGCTCCTAGAGAAAGGGGCTCCACACTTGACCCTTGAGAGGACAAGAGGAAATGGCCTCAGGTTGCCATGGGAAGGTTTAGATTGGGTATCAGGAAAACCTTCTTCCCTGAAAGAGTGGTTCAGCATTGGCCCAGGCTGCCCAGGGCAGTGGTGGAGTCACCGGCCCTGCAGGGGTTTAAAAGCACACATAGTGTGGTACTTAGGGCCATGGTTTAGTGGCATGGGGGGGCACAGGGTGACAGTTGGCCTTGATGATCTTAGAGGTCTCTTCCCAGCTTGATTCTGGGACTATTTTGTTTTGCAGGTGGGAGAACTTCCCATGTTTTGCCTGACTGTAAACATTCTGATGCTCCTTTCATCAGCCTTAGCCACACAGCACAGAAAAGAAACTTCTTTTTGAGAGAGGTATATGCCTTTGACAAGGCCTCTCTCAGCTTTTCATACTAGCACTGCCTTTAGAGACTTACAGTCCAGGTGAAAGATTCTGCACACCCACCTGTCACTTCACCACCCCAAATCCCAGCAACCCTCAAGCACAAACAGGCTCTTTTTAAAGAGCAGCACTTCCTCCACTCCAATGCTGCTCTGTCCTTTGCCTTCCCATTCCCTGAAGCAAAACTCCTGCTGCCTCCCCACGCTCCCTCAGCAGAGCTTCCCTTTTCATGGCATGTTCTGTTCAAGAGCCTGAAACATTAATTAAGCCTAAGAGCCTTCAGAGGCTGGAGCACAGCTATAAAAAGGTTTCTGAGTCGAGTGGCTACTGAAGGAACTGGCAGCTGATCAAATTTTCAGGAGTTCTGCTCCCTGCTTTATGAATAAATCAAGGAATGATCAGGGTTTTCAAGTCCCCAGCACTATTTTAGCTCTTGGTGCCTCATGTACATATTAACAGCCCTGTTTTAGGGATTCAGCAGCTAAGCCATAATGAACCTAAGGGGATCCTAGTAGCAAAACCATGAAGGAATCCAATCCCATCCCTTTCAGCCAGAGGATTACAGTGCCTCAGTTCTTGTTTCTCTTACTATATATACTTATACATTTGGCAAGAAATTAAAAGCTGGCTGAAACACCAAAAGGTAATTCTCTTTTCTACCTAGTGCAGTATCTAAGTGATGAATATTTTGAACTGGGGAGAGCTTCCCCATGGCAGGTTAGCTTGGAAGCCATCCTGTACTGGTTCATTTTAAGCACAGCTTTTTGAGACAGTCTCTGAGGGAAGCACATTTCAATGCAGACTGGGGCATATGACCCCTAATCAAAAGAATGAAAAATGAGAGCATTAAAACTCATAAATTCATGATAGTTCAGTATTTTACTTTATGGTCATCTCAGCCCCTAGCCTAAAGGAGCTCAAGGGACTTCAGAAAGTCAACTATGTCACAGTCACTAAGAGCACCTAGTCACTCTTCCCTGCAGAGGAGGATACTCTAGGCAGGAAGACTGGGGAAAAACACAGTCTGAGTGTAATTAATCTATCTCTATATATGTACAATTAAATCTGACATGAGTAAGAGCCTTATAGGAATTACCAGAGCTACCATAAATTTTACATATCTCTTAGAATTGCCTCCAAGGAGGGAAACCCTTCAGGGGAAACTGCACTGAACTTTTCTGAACAGCCCTTTTGTACCAAATAACTATTCAGTTTTGTGATTTTATCTTCATAGTATTCATAATGCTGAAAAATTAACACTTCCCAATCTGTAACTACAGGAGAAAACCACCAAATTATTGGATACAAACAATACAGAGCAAGGCTGAAGATTTCCAGCACAGCCAAGTTTCAGTATCCTAAGACTTCACAAAAATTCCACTGGCTTCTCCTTACAAATGCAAGACTGCAGCTTCCCACTGAGAACTGGGGCTTGTTCACTCTGCTGGAGCTACAGGAAAAGCCCATTCCTGCAATCCAGAGGAAGCACTAGGCAGTATGACTGGGAGCAGGAAAAGCACTTAAAGAACTTGCCCTTTGCCCATGTAAACCTCAAGGAACACTGTAATGCCATGGTTCCTCAGTTACTCCACTGCATGCCCAAGAGGATAAGGTGCACACTGCTCACTGCTGGCTTTAACCAGAAGAGCTGCCCTCCTAACACTGCACCTAACACCAGAGAAAGCCCAGCCAGCATTCTTCTGTCCCCTTCCATATTAGCTCCCAACACCAGGATGGGCAACCTCCCCACCCTGAGAGGTCCCACAATGAAACATGTTCATAAGGCAAGGCAGGGAGACAAATACCACAGGTCTTGGACAACCAAAGGAGCAAAATCAAGGACTGATCCCCAAGCATGAGATGATCACAGCTTCTACTACACACAGGAGCTGGGTAAGGCATCACCACAGAGCCCTGCACCCTGCCAGCTTACCTCCCTGCTGTTAGCTGCTTCCCAAAGCTTTACACTGTACCCTCAGCAAGGCAGCTCTCACCTGGGTGTGGGAAGAGGGCAAGCCACAGCTCTCTTGGATTTGAAATTGGGCCTGAACATGACAGTGCTCCAGTGATGCTCTGGGGCTCCTCTGAAGCACTTTGTGTGCCTCCAGGGAAGAGCTCTCCCTGCAGAGGAATCCAGGCCTCCACACTGGAAGAAACAGGCACCTCAGCTTCTGAAGCAATAGGCTGGCTTTATTTGAACAGTGCTGGAAGAAGAACTGGTTCCTGGACTCTGCAAGCTAGAGCTCTGTATCTTGGACAGTCAGCTTGCAGGAGAGCAACACCCTTAGATATCCTCTCCAACAGTCTCTGTCCTCTCCTCCTCCAACCTTCTCTCCTCCTCAGCCTCTTCAGATGGCAATATGAGGGGAGCTGTGGTCCAGGACAGGCATCCCCCCCACCTCTAGCCCAAGCAGCTCCTTGTCTCTAACTTCCAGTTTGTGGAGAACTGGCAGTTAGAGTTGGCCATCCCAGCTGGGCACAGCTCCACAACATCTTGAACCCCAACCTCCTTGTGCTCTTGCACCAAACATGAAGCTACACCATAATATCCTCTCCAGCCCTCCACAGGCACTTCAGTTATGAGTTTGCTGGCAACTGCACAGCACTTGCAGGCTCATTTCTCCTCTATCTGAGATTTGCAGAGACCCAGAAACTCCCCAGCAGCACAGACTCGCTGCCACTGACATGATCTACTCCTGATAAGGGACTTGTGCTTCAATTGCTGGGGAGTGGCATATGGCTCAAGAGTCCTTTAACCCCTGGGGTTAAGGAGTGTAAAACAAACCCAAAGAACGCCAAAGATGGGGAAGGTCTCTCAGAGCTATTAAGTACTAAAAGCAGAGCCACTGCCTGGTGACAGCAGGCTGAAAATGACATTTCAAAGTGGAAACATTTTCAGAGCAGTGCAGAAGAACAGAAATGGAAGCAAGCACCCTTTATAAACACTGCACTTCAGTGTCCTCATTAAACAGAGAGGAACAGTGGCAGTGTGTAAGCCTTAAGGTCAGCCCCACTCAATTTTATTTATTGAGACTCCAGCTACTAGCACAAACAGTTTGAGAGCATGGAGCATCTGCTACTTCTGAGATGAGTCAGGGTAGGAAATTCCTCTCCATCTTCTAGGAAGCAGTTATGCAGCCAATGATTGAAGCACTGCTCTGTGTTTGCACCCACACAGATGAGGAGAACTAACTTCAGTCAATAAATGCACATTGTATTTACCAGACTGACTGCAGAGGTCAACTAAGAGATTACAATTAGAAAAATCATTTGGGGAAAACAGTTCCCAGTTTCATTGGAATGCAACAAATCTTGTCAAGATAGAAAATGACAGAAGAGAGTGGGACAAAAAGAGACTCATTTCAATAAACTGAATACACTGGAGGAGATTTTGAAGGAGGAAAGTAAATAAAACAGAACTTCAGCAGCCCAAAGCACCAGCCCTGCATCATTAACTGCATCATCTCTTACTGCATCTGTCCCTCCCCAAACTTCAAATGCTCTCAGGTCTCTGCCTCCAGCTTCTGTCTTCTCCAAAACCACAAAGGATCCAACTCCTCCTCACCTTCTCATTTCTCTCCACTCCAAAACACTCCACATGCCTCATTTCCAGCAGGCATGCCTCCTTCTCCCTGTCCCCAGCTGGCCTCTACCCTGGAAACACTTCAGATGGGCTCTGCTGACAGCTGGATCCTTCCCACTGCAGAGCCAGTTCATTCTCTTCTCCCTCTCAGATGCTCAACAGGCCCAGGAAAGCCTCTCAGGAGACATCCACAGCAGCAGCAGCCTCTAGATTGGCTTCAGGAGTAAACTGTCCTGAACTGGATAGCATCCTGGTTATGCTCACCCCTTTACCTTCCAAACAGCCTGCCACTGTGATCTGTAGGATCTAAATTCACCCAAGGCCTAGGTTTGAGGTTAGTCAGTCAAAAGATACAGATTTTAAAAGCCAGGTCAAATTGCCAGATGAGCTCCTCATGAAGGAACAACTTCACTGACAACACAGAATTAGTTTTTACTTTAGCAAGTCCTGAGGAAACAAGCCTTTTCCTAGGCACAAATTCGAGATCCAAGCCCAATTTTTAGGAAGTTATTTTATTTTACCAATGACCAATTTGGACATTTTTTGCTCCATGGTCAACAGAACTTCAAGGACACTAGAAGGGTCCAGGATTCCTGGGAAGATTCATACACTGGTTGTGTTCTTCAAGCTATGATGCACTTTTGTTTCTGATAACTAGAGCTCAAACACTGGTGTGCAGGTAGCAAACTAATAACACTTCCAGATAAGCCCTCAGGCTCCTAGAATTACTGAACAGCAGCAGTCTCACCTTCAGAGAGTACAGGATGGCCTTCTAGAATTACCAGGACTCTTGATAAAAATCCAACAGGACAAAAGAGAAATTCCACCTCACTTTTGAATACCTGAAAGTTACATCCTCCTCTGGCAGTGGAGTGAAGTTAAACCAAACCCACCACCAGGCAGCACTCCTTAAACCCTTAGGCTGAACTCTTTGGAAGGACAGGAGGTCACACAAGAGCACTGACCCAGAATAGGAGTCACTGGCTTTTCACCATGAGAGTGACTGCAAAGAGAGTTACAAGCCCCAGTACCTGAATACAAAAAGCTGTTTGCTATCTCAATTACAGTCCATAAGAGGGAGTTTGGTCTCACTGAGCACTAGTTCCCAGACTCACACAGGCTCCTGTACAGGCATGGAGCAGTCATTAGCTCTCTTAAGACAAGACACCTTCTGCAAAATGGGACATCACCTCATTTACTTGTAATATTTATACTGACAATTAATTCCTCCAAGCATGAACTTCAACATACTTCCACAGGCAGCTCAGCTGAATGTGGGACTCCACTGGGTTAGTCTGCAGAGCTATTGCCATAAATTAGCAACAGCATGTCAGCAAGGACAGACGACTACTAATCCTTAGCACCTGGATGTTGACAAGGGCTCAATTACCACAGCAGCACTGGAACAAGAAGTGCAAGAGCAAGTTCAAGGCAGCAACTGAGAACTTTCCCTCCCTTGTAAAAGTTGCTTATTGTGCCATCAGTGGCATAAGCAAGTCTCCTGCACCAGGGGCCACAGCTGACCGTAACACAGACAGTTAGCACTCCCAGAACCCCTTGGCCAGCACCAGACACAGCCTAGGATGATTTTTCTTCTTTCCAGCTGTTGAATTTTCTTTAAAAGATTCCTGAGCAGGGGATTTTCAGATCCCACCTGCTAAAAAGCTGCTGAAATTCTTAGCAAACCTTTACAATAAAGTTCAGGCTTTGTGCCAAAGTACCAGGTCACTACAGCTGGTAGCAACAAAGTAAGGCCCAGACCTGCACTGCAGCAACTCACAGCTGCTTTTAGTTCAGGAGAGCATCAATTTGATCAATATTTCTTCTCTTTTCCAACATCATCTGACCCTTAATTGCCAAGCAGCATTCAGGGAGTATCACAGAATATTAGGGGTTGGAAGGGACCCCTGGAGTTCATCTAGATCATCTAGTCCTGGTAGTCATCCAAACTCAAAGTACAATCAACAGATGTCAACATGATCAGATGAATAGATCCAATCCCTGATGTCTAGCTGCAATCAGTGCCACACAGAGGAGATGAAAACACAAAACCTGAAGATTATAACCCAAACTTCTACATATGGAAATGCATTCAAACCTCAGGTCCCTCCTGCTTTCCAAACAAATGCAAGTCCCAATTCCCCCAAGCAAGAGGAAAGTGCAGTAGAGGGGAAGGCCAATGCATAGAGAGGCAAAAGTGTTCTCTAACACATGTTATGTTACAGGAGGCTCTATGGAAACACAAAACTAATTCCTCACACAGATCTGAGATTCTGAAGCAAAACTCAAAGGTAGTTGTTGGAGGAAAGCTGCTCAGCAAAATGGCCATCACATTGGTCAGGTAGTAAAGTGTCACCTGCACACCTAAAAGTTCCTATTAGTAGAAGAAGTGTGTATAGTGTAAGCAGAGTGATGTAGCTAAGGTGTGCTTGCACCACTCTGCCTTGCTTCCTTCTCTAGAAAGGGGAAGAGCATGGTTTCTAGATAGCTTAAGTGATGGAGGAAAGCACAGCCCCACTGCTCCCCTCACTCACAGGGCCTGATGAACTGATTCTCCAGAACCAAGAAGAAACCTTGGATACAGCAAGATCTCCAAACAGGGAGGACTGCTGGGCACACAATGGCAGTCATCACCTGAAGAACATCTGCAGAACTCATGCAGAGACCTGGTTGCCCCAATTTGCTTTTCAGCTGATGGTGCTCACAAAGCCCAACATCCCTGAGGTGCCCTTACACAGGGTACAGAAAGAGCTCAGCATTGAACTGTTCTCAGTATGACACTGTGCCCCCATTAATTCTAAATTACACTAAAAAGCATCAGGAATCTTATACTGAAGTTTGAAATTCACCTACTCTGGAGGAAGGAAGGATCCAGAGATTTTACCTGTGTTGGTGTTGGATCAAGAAGGAAACAAACTGGCCCTTTCCAAAGGGTACAATTCAGCTAGACTACTATACACCACAGAACATGCACAGCTCCACAATGCTCCTTAAAAGCCCCTGAGGTACATGTGCACAAATTCTTCAGTGGAAAGACCACCAACTGTCAGCACTGCATCATTCATGCCTCTGACAAGAGCTGAATACTCCTGTACACTACTGCTGTGTGAGTGTTCCTCAGGCAAACAGAACCATGTCCATGGCAGGTTAGGAAGGACACAGAGGCAATCACCCCACAGCTTGCCATCTGCACAGTCATTACCCAGCCACAATGCTGCAGACATGCCCAGCACCACTTCCATCTGCAGAGTGGAAAACAGTTTCCAAAGCTGCCACTGCCATGTCAGCATCCAGCTTCAGAAGGAACACATGAGCTGAGGGAAGGAAGCTGCACCTCTGCACAAGAGCAGAACTCTTGGACTGTGTTGTCACCAAAGATGGGCCAATACTCCAGGAGCACTCCAGGAAGTACAGCAAAGGCCATTTCATGGCTGAACCATTAAGACATTTAGCCATTTATTTCATTTCTAGCTCTCCTTCAGTTTTACAGCCCTTTCAATCATACATCCAACACAAAGACTAAGGGAGAAAAGAACTCAAGTGTGCATCCTGCAGCACAGCACTCCAAACAGCTTCAGAGAGCATCCCAGCAGAGACTGGACTTCCAGAGTAGGAGATAAATGAGCAGTCAAAACAAACCCCAAAGGCTCTGTAAATCTCCAGGGGTAACCCAAGGCAAATGCTAAACAAACTTGGTAGATTTTCAAGGTGTCCTTCAACAGGCTGTGTTATCTTCCAGAACAGGGACAGGGTGAGGACAAGCACTAAGGATGGGGAACAAGATGACCAGTACAAGAGATGTGCATTGAATTCATCTGCAGCACATTTTTGACAATCAAAATATGTCAGAACTGAAATTAATTACAGGCCTGCAAGTGTTCTAATGCTCAGCAGCTGTTCCAACATATTCCACAGCAAAATTTGGGTTGTTTTCTGGTGTGTATTTGCCCTTGCAAGTTCTGGGGGGTTGGGCTCTGGGTTTCAATCAGTCCCAGCCCAGACAGCAGAGCTTCTTAATCACCTGCTCTAAGTTAGACACTTCAGCAAATAGATTTGGCAGCCTCACATTTGGGTTCAAGATTTCCATTTGAACCACCAGAGGTTTCTTGATTCAATTCAGTAAATGCATCATTTGGCACATCATTTAGGAGAGAGGATTCCATTTTAAAGCTGCTTTTGAAAACAGTGGAATATGCCAGATTACTACCTAAAGATTCTGGAAAAGCTACAAGGAATTTAGCTCCTGTTCCATATACTCCTGCCCCTCTTGGCCTGGAAATGCCTCTTAGCCCTGTCCATCCTTCCAGAGTTGGTTTATGCAACCAGTAACTGAAAGCATTCACCATCAGACACTGGAGACTCCAATGCACTTGAAACAGAAAATGGGAGAGAGACACCACCACCATCCATGGCAAGGTAGACAGAGTCTAACAGGAGGCTGGGGTGTGAACTGGTCTTTGGGGAAAGGAAAAGACAGCAAGAGCAGCAGATCTTTCAAGATAACAGGAAAAGAGAAGTTTGGGTCATAGTGGAAAAACTGGTCTCTAGGATACACCTGTTCTGCTGATAAAGGAAGCCCTGCTCTGCTCTGAGCTGAAGTCTTCAGACTTTCATGGCCAGATTGAGTCAGCATGAGACAGCTTAAAGCAGTATAAAAATCATTTCAAAACACATTAAGAGCAACTGAGGACAGCAACCACATGCCCTGGTACCCCAATATGGCAGCATTCCAGTGTCATGGTAGTGCCACAATGTTTATTAAAGGTCACCATAAGCCTTATCTGCCTCTGCTCTTTCACTCCCAGAATGATAGCAGGGTACCCTCCCCTGCACACCCAAAGCTTTCCATCTCCTCTCCTCACCTCTGTTTCAAGAGCTGTTGTGACAGGTCAGCAGATACAGACAGCACTTGAACTCCAAACACTGCTCACCAGCCTTTCTGCAAGGAGCTGATGGTTTCACAGCTGTTCCTCACCAAGGGCAGCAGCACAGCTTTGCAGCTGGCAGTCTCACCAACCACCAGGAGCCCATGCAGGATCTCCAGGCTCTTTCTTGCTACTTGAGCCTGAAGAATGCTACTTGCTACAGAAAGAGCATCCATGCAGCACTGCTGCTTGTGTGGCACTTACTGTGGCAGGCAGACACCCTCCATCCAGGAACAACTTCCTTCATTTTCCTTCAGAAAGCCTAAATGCAAATGGCTGTGCACTGGACTTGGGCATTGCTGAGGTTTGGGAGCCTTTAATGACATCTAACATCAGGGGCAAGAGGCAAGGAGCCAGGAGAACATTGCTGGATGTGTGCAGAAGACTTGTTATTTTTAACAGTGCATTTTAAGATCAGCAACCCTGAAGCAAAATGGCCAGAACATTTTCTTCCATCAGTGTCCTGAGAGCACACCAGGAGCTTTCAGAGGGGGGATGTTTTATGCCAAGGCAGCAAAACAGACTGATCCCAGGGAGGGAAGCTCACCCACTGTGGCAGGAAAAAAACCCCAACATGGGAAGGTAAGTTTATTCACCCATAAAGCTGAAGAGCTTAAAATGGAAACATGCTGTATGTCTCTCCTCAGGCCAGGCTGAACAACTGAACAATCATGAATCACTACTACAGCAACTGACTGAAAAACACACTGCTGGAAACTGATGGTATCTTGTGTGTCTCCCTCCTACCCATGAAAAGGTCCTTATGACCACACTCTTGCATGCTTCTGCAAGGAGAGAACCAAATCAGATGCACTAGCTTTACTTTTCTCTCCCTGTTTCTCCAGCTACAGAGACTGATCTCACCCTTCCTGGCTACCCCTGCTATGCCTGAGGGATGCACAACTGCAGAAACCCACAGCAGACAGAGATCCTGGAGGAATGCATCACTCCCAGACCTGAGTATACAAAGACTTAAAGGTTTAATGAATAAAACTGGGGTGAAGAAGTCATCTATGTTTAGTGTATTTTGGTCTGGAAAAAACTAATTCTTCAAAACAGTGACTGAAAGCTTCATTTACCAACCAGTCTGCTTCAGAAGTGAAAAAGGAAAATCCATTCACAATGAGAGAGAAGCTAAAAATAAACAGGCAGCTGCAATTCCCACCTTCTGCAGCTAGGCAGAAGTGCTTCATTCTCCCCCTCCCCAGGCACAGGCACACACACTCACTTCCTTCAGCATTGCAACATCAGAAGCTGAACTCGATGCTAAGAAGCCACAAAGTCCTGCCCAGGATTTGAAGTCACACCCCAGTAATTACAGAAAAGAAGCTCTTAGCACAAGAGGTTAAAAATCAATTTACTTAACTTCAATTTTGCTTTGAATTCCAAGCTATTTTGTCTAGTCATAAAGCAGAGCAGCAATTTTCATTCTCTGAGCTTTGCTCCCCACACCCTGATGAAAAACAGTTGTTTAAATCTCAGTGTAGAACATCAGCATGGTCACTTATCTGCCACCATGCCAGTTCAGGGATCACCCCCTGAGCATGCAGGCCCTCAGGGTGAGCACTGAGGTGTATCTGAGCTTCACTAGTTGGTGTATTAGAGGAGAACAGCAATAGTGGGAGAAGGGGAAGAACAGAGGAAACCAAGGGGAGTGTAGCAGCAAAACTGAATGACACAGACATCCCACTCCAAAGGGGTCCCAGACATCAGAGGAGCAACAAAAGCAGCAAAGATCTTCCAAAGTCTTTGGCAGCTTCCAGTACAAAGGCCACATGTTCTCCTCAGACCTGCCCTCTCCAACAGAGGCAGCACACACATTCATGAACAGGAAACCCCTCTGCAGAGCAGAGATCTCCCTCTGAGAGGACAGAATAAATCATATGCCAGTTCTTCAGAAAATGTTGTGCTCTCCAAGTACCCTGACAATAAAAGCCAATTAAAAACCCACTCAGAGTAGAAGATGGCTCCAGGTCATAGAGCTCTGGAGGGAACATGACCTGTTGGGCACAGCAGCCTGGGCAGGGTGTGCCACATACCCAAACAGGAACCAAAATCTTCCCTACTACAGAGCAGCACAGCTCCCTGGCCACCAGTTAACCACCCAAGTGCAATAGCCTGGTTTGAAACCTCCCTTAAAAAACCCCAAAACAACAAACCAAACCAACCACCACAACTCCTCTGAGTTGCTGGGCCCAACCAGGCCAGACCACCAGTGACTGGAAGGACAACCATGGCTTCACTGGCTCTGCCAGAGCTTCCTCAGCTGGGGGAGGCAGGTTCCACCCTACATCCCGTTCTGCTAACAGCAGTAGCTCACCCTCGTGGTTCTGCAACCTCCTCAGGCAGCACTAGGAAGTTCCCTTTGCCAGGCACTCAAGATGAGAGCCACAGCTCTTCTCACACCATCTTACCATCTCCTACTTCACCTTGCAGCTGCAGGAACAGAAAAGCAGAGGATCCAGAGGGAGCTTCACGCAGACACTCAGCATGCAGCTGAACTTCACAACACTTAATTTGTGAATGATGCCACAAATTAAGCTGCTCTTTGTTTAAGGCAACTGGGAAGACAGAGATCATAAATATGAAAGTTCTCTGACTTCCTCTCTATGCACCCTTGAGACTCTTACCCACAACTTCACTGGCAACAGCTGCAAGTGCTCTTTGAATGGGGAGGTCCTGCCACCAGGAGCCAAACGTTCTCTAACTGAGATGTTTTATTCTTTACACATCCACCACAAACTCCCTGGAGGGCTTTGGAAGCCAGGTGAGCTTCACTGTGCTCAGAAAGGGTTTCTGCTGTGCTATACTACTCACCTAAACTAAAGATCTTCCTGAAGAAACACAGCAAACAGACAGAAACTTTCCTCATTTGTATTAACGAAGCAGCCTATATGAAGAAAATTAGGATTTATTGATGCTTCCTTTACTCATTTTAGGTTCATGGTTATATACTGCAAGTAACTCTCCCACTTCATGAACAAACAGGACTTCAATTATTAAGAAATAACTTGCCACTTTCACATGAGTCCTGTCAGATTGTGCATGACCTGACATTGTACACCTGAGGTATGAAACAGAGCTTTGTGTTTGGCAATAGCTGTTTGCTAAGGTGGCATCATCTTCTAGTCAATATTGTCAGTGCCCACAAGGCAAACACTCTGCTTGAGGTTTTCCCCCACTTCTTAAGGCAAGAATACTTTTCTACCTGGGCTATAACACACTGAACAACTAATACCCAGCAAAATAAGGCACAACAACCTCTCCTGCTTTATAGCACATATCTGAACACAGAACCTTTTCAGGTATAAAAAAGCAGGTGTAAGTAACATAAAGCACTGAATTTGGGTCTCCTAAAAAAGCACTTCAGAAAACAAGGTCAAATACAGTGGAAGAAGGGAGTGTGAATTCTGATCCAAGTCTCCCTCTGCACTTTGCAGCCCAGGAGAACACAAGTGCTGCTAGACTCAGCTGATGCACAAGAAACAGAAAGTGAAACATTCCTTTACTCACTACTCAGTGCTGTGAGTATTGGGGAGGTTATTATTTTTCAAGCCAGATAATAGTATAACTTAGCAGCACTGCCCCTACTTCCCTAAGGGGAAGTTTCTACCTTCCAGCCCCATCCCCACCTGCCTGATGCTACCCCAGACCTGGCTTTGCTACACATGGGTATTCTGCAGCCAGACCCATTCCCTAATTTGTATCAAACTCTGGTAGTGCAAAGATTTGTGCCAACACAACTCAGGGGGAGAAAGCAGAGGCCCAAGTAACAGCTTGTTTTAATGCAGCAGGAACATCAGCTTAAAATTCAGGTTCATTTATATGATCACAGAGATGAAACTCAAATAGAGATTTAGAATCACAGAATCATTAAGGTTGGAAAAGACCCCAGATCATCAAGTCCAGCCACCAACTCAACTCCACCATGCCAGTAAACCATGTCATCAGGTGCCATGTCTACACATTTTCCTGAACCCCTCCAGGGCTGGTGACTCCACCACTCCTGGGCAGCCAGGGCCAATGCTGAATCAGGCTGTCAAAAGACAACCTGAGCTTGAAGATCAACAAATCTTCAGAAGCTTCTAAGATTTGGTTTAAGCCTTTAAACACTACAGTAACAGCAACTCTAACAATACACAACAGTTCTGGTGCCCAATAGATTTTCTTTAATGTTTTGTTCACTTTACAAAGTGAAAACACAGCAGAGTGAAAGAGTTAGGCAGATAGACAGCAAAAATTCAGCTGACTAGATTAAGATTTCCTTTGGCAAAAAGGTGCTAAGGGCTCACCAGTGGCAGAAGAAGTAATCATCAGCATGTTAAAGGCTGCAGCATGACCTGCATGCAAAACCAGCCGTGAAGCAGAAGTGAAGTGCTCAAGGCAGACTCCAACAGGAATGCATATGCTCTAGTTCTGCTCCAGCAGCCTGCATCTAGCCAGGGTGATGGCAGGGGAAGGCAGGAACAGCTACTATCATAGCTTCAGATATTAAGACTCCATAATGAAGGGTCTCACAATAACCCAGGCTTAACCAGTTCTCTCATTGCAAGGGCCTTAACCTTAATAAGCTCCTTGCACATTCCTGCAGTGTTTTCCACAGATCTCACACCCAGCACAAGGCTACTAACTGTGCTCTCACAGCCTTGGGAGGCAACTATTAGTCAACCTTTCTTTTCTTTCCTTTAATTTAAATACAGATAAACTGAAGCAGGAAGCCAGCAAACAACTTCCCTGTGGATACCCAGCTGACTAGTGGCACACAGAATCCAGATCTTCCAGATTCCAGCCTTGTCATCAGCCAGAAGGCCACCATGATTAAGGAAGAAATTAGTCTGGTCTTATAAATAGCACTTGAATATAAGCCTTCTTAAAATGTTTGCAAGGAATTGACCTTGAACACCAGCAGAGCTGCACAGGTAGCCTGGGGCTCCACAGGCAGCATGTCAGTAGAGCAGTGCTCTTGTCCCTCTGCCTCCCTGGATGCCTCCAGAGCCTGGATCCAGTACAAACTGTGTTAACAGATCAGAACACAAACTCAGCCAACCACCTCTGCCTGGCTGGGGCTCAGCAGATCAAGAAACAGTGTAAGACTGCTCAAAAACATAAAAACTTTTCTTCTAAACTACTTAGGTAGCCAGGAAAAAAATAAACTCCAAGCCTTAGTCAGCAACCTTCTGCTACTTTATTCCAAGGTACCACATGATCATCTGGCTGCAATCTCACCTCAACATCCAGCTGGAAACATGAAATGTAGAAAGGGTCCTCAACACACCTGACATCTGGAGCACTTGTCCAAGTTAATCCTCAGTCAGCCTTTAGGATTTGAACTGCTCCTGTTGTATATCACACAATTATCTGTAATTTCTGCAGCTCTTGAATGCAAAATACATAGGTTAGATGTATTTTCATTTATGTCATGTTCATAGGGTGCCTCAAAGAACCAGGTTCTGTTCTGGATCACAGCTTCCAACACCTGCAGCAGGTCTAATTCCTGCACTACCTTTCTTGCAGCATAATAGCAAGCCCAACATTGAGTTTCTAAGAAAAAAGCCTCTCCTGTCTGCTTCTGTAAGAGCCTAACTTCATTTGAAATTACATCCTTTCTGGTAAGGCAACCCTAAAAAAGTTGAGAATTGAAAAAGCAGAGTGCAGGTAAACAAAGCAAAAATAAGACTTTGGGGAGTAAAAATGCAATTCCAGTAGTTACTCACTTATTCTGGTTTTAGATAGCTGCACTACCACCTCCCACCCTCCTGGGCCACCATCAAGTGTTGAACACAACCATTACAACCTCAACAGGAGCTTTCAGTCTCCAGGAAGAGCTGGAAGTGGAAAGCTTGTTACCTTCCACAGGGATCCTCTCCAGGAACAGACACCAAAGAGAAAAGCACACCAGAAAGTCTAAGAAAACAACTGCCTGAGCTGAACAAGTTGGAACCTCTAAACTTGCTATTCTTCCCTTTAGGAGTAAAGTGTGCTAACAGGCAGGAGAGCCATAAAATCCTCCTATTTCTGGCTGTCTGCTTCCCAAATGCCATGAGCTTCTAAGGCTTCAGCCAGAGGCTCCCGTGTCTGAGAGCAGAGGCAGCAGCAGAGGCAGGAGTCACTGCATGCTCCCCAGGATGAGAAAACTCAGGGCATCAGTATGCATTAAAGCATGGCCTGACTGTGGCAAACAGGATGAGACCTGACTCTTACCAGAGCCTGTTTCCATCCCAGCTCACATTTAGCTCTCAATTATCTTATCTGCTCTGCCACTCACATACTTTCCAGATAAGAAATGTTTTTCCTCTCTTTTGAAAGCAGCTTAGAGTCTAACCAGAAACCACAACCAATGGGAAGATGACAAATGTCAGAAATAAAAATTCCTTTCAGGCTAATACTTTTTAAAAACTATTCTCTGGACAGGGTAAACCTGGGAGCCAGAGTGACTTGACATGCTGGGTGTTTTACTAACAGCAGTGCCTGCTGCCAAGTGAAAGAGACTTACTTCTAGCCTTGGGTTTACTCATGTGGTTTAGGTCAAGGATCAGTTCATCTGCAGTTGAGAAACTGCTCAAGAGTAGGGGGGGGGGGGAAAGCCTGTTGTCCTTTTCCAGTCTATGACTAAGAATGAGGCAAGCAAAGGGAGGATCTAAGATCCTGAAAGTGATGGCAACAAGAGGTCATTAGTAAATTCCCTCAGCGATAGACACGACTTCCTTGTGTTAAATAACATCAGCTCTGAGTGATGTACAAATCCTTCTCTCTTCTTCTTAAGGGTACAGCACACTTCAACTTCACCTGAACCACTCAGAACAAGCTGAAGGACAGGAAACCTTGAACTGAAAGGCAAACTGACATCAAGCAAACTAGTAAATAAGACTAATTTGATTTTTATGCAAAGTTGAGAATGTGTGTGTATATATATACAGATAAAAATATATTCTTTCTTACATACATATTCTTCTATTATGGATCACTGGCCTAGCAAAAGCAGTAGCACATTTGGCATAAAGTCTGTCTGAACCAGTACTTCAATGTTTACAAATAGAAGGTTTTCATTAGAATTGAAGACAAACAGATACCATTCTAAGGTTTCCACACAGGTTCCTGCTTACTGCTTCAGTCACTCTTTACAAAGCTTAATCAATGTACCCTTATGCCCAACCATTTATTAACTGTATCACCTGGGAGCTTCAGCTACACTGCAGTAAGACCTGCAAAGCCACAGCAGAAGTGATGCCTGCTCTGAAAAGATTCCAATCATCTGCAAGATGCCTAGTGGAGAAATGCCAGAGAGCACAAGGAAATACATGGCTGGAATTTATGATCTCTGTACCTGCACTTTAGTACACTTTCCCCTGTGAGCTGGAAGGATCAAGGTGTACATTTCCTCCCTCCACCTGCCTTACCAGAAGTACCCTCCACAAGTCACATAGACAAAAGAAAAAACCCCAAAACACAGAAGGAAAATGTCTTGGCCAGCAAGAATGGAAGGAATACAGGTATCTACCCATTCTTAATACCTCTCCTTCCCATATAAAACCTGAGATCCTTTCTGTCTTAAGCTGCCATCCTACAGAGCAAGACTGAACCCTGAGGAACCCAACATCCCTCTGGCTGGGTGAGCTGTCAAGGCAGAGCTGCTGCAGCAAGAGCCAAAGCTGTTCAGACAGTCTTTAAAAAGTATCCCATCTCTTTTAGTGGGACAACCAAGAAGTTCCTAGCTTCACTCCAGTGCAATGGGCACATACACAGTTTTTTGGAAGAATGCTGTTTTCATTTGAAGAACTACTCTGCAACCTTCCCACCCCACCACAGCAGTGCATCCAACCCAAAGCAGCAGCCAGAGCTGTTTACAAAGCTTTCAGCTCAGCTTCAGACTGAAAACCCAAACTCTTTCTGCTGTGTAATAAATCAGTGCTCTGCATTTAACAATTTTCAGCAGTACCATATGCTAGGTAGTCCCATATGTTCCATTACAGGGAAGAAAAACATCATCTCAACATGAATCATCAGTGACTGTCTCCTTGTAAATCTGGCTTCAACACTCACAGCCTTCAAGGGCAACCCTATCTAGATCTGCTCAATTTTAGCCAGACTCTGTGCAACAGAACTGCAGGTCACTTTAAAATAAAGGAAGAAAGAGTATTGATGTATGAAGTGAGCACACTATTTGCATCTCTCCAGAAGCAGACTCTCTATGCCCAAAATCCAGCACATATTCATCAATTACCATCTAATGAAGACACCCTGCTCATAAAATGATGCTAGGATCTGGTAGTCATAGCACCTTTCATCCTAAACTCCTTCACTTGTGTGGAAGTACATATACTGCATAGAGGATTCATTCCTCCCAGTGCTGAAAAGCAGCTCCCCTGGCACATGGCACCTGCCACCTTTGCACCACAGGCATCCTGCTTTAGGAGAAAAGAAAAGAAACAAAAGCAAGGCAAAGTCAAGCCACACGTGTGTTTCAGGCTCCGGGGAAATGCAACAGTGTCTAAGTTCCTAGACAGGACTTTGGGGTTAACATCTCCACTCCAAGTGACCATCTTTTAGATGAAGTCCAAACAGCTTTCACCCTCTCCCCCAAGACAATGCAGCACACAGCATAAAGCCCAAGCAAAACCAGGAAGGCTCAAACACATGGCACAGCAGGGCCACCACTTGCCCTTCTTTTGGGGAGATACCTGGGCTCTCAGGTAAGCCAGGGGCATCCCTAACAGGGACAGCAAAAAGGGGTGCAGAGAGGGAGGATTTGCTGATCAAAACCTCTAAAGGCAAGCTGCTGAGACTGCCTGATCTCAGTGAGCAAGGCTCTCTAGCTCTGCCCTGCTAACACCAATATCCAGAAAGCCAGGCTGCAATGAGTGCACCAAGCTGTGAGAGTGCTCCTTGGGAAGCCTTTTGCAGCTCAGCAGGAAAGCATGCAGCTGAGCATTCCCACCTAACCACTGGCTTCATGAAATTAGAAATAAACCAGAGTCCATTTTGACCTAATATTCAGGGTGGGGAAAAAATAGTAATTACATCAACACCAAGCTATTACCTGTTGAAGGGCAGAAGTGCTTCCTTCATTAACAGGGTTAGCAAACTTGTTTTGTAAGCTCCCTAGATTAAATTTGAAATTTCCCTGCCCTTCCAAATTAACAATTTCTTACACAAAGGGAAAGTCCAAGAAGACAAACACAAGGATGAGTATGTAAACAAGAAAACTTCCACATTGCTCAAACCAAACCCATTCTTTGCCATTCTCCAGAAGATCAACCTTACCCTAGCCACCCAGGCAACCTAGGAGCAACAATTGTTTTGAATTCATTTAAACAACTTCCTAAAAAAACCCAGAAAGTACTTCAGGTTTCTCCAATCTTAGAGCAAAACCTTGCCAAGCATTTTTCACATTTCCAACAGGAAGTAAAAACAAAAATCTTAAAAATTAAAAAGAAAATAGAGCACACAAGTCATGTGCAGCTGAGGAAGGAGGGAGGGGGTTGACCTGGAGAAGAGGAGGCTCAGGGGAGACCTTCTCACTCTCTACAACTCCCTGAAAGGAGGCTGAAGCAAGGTGGGGGTTAGTCTCTTCTCCCAGGGAACAAGCAACAGGATGAGAGGAAACAATCTCAGGTTGCATCAGGGGAGGAGGTTTAGGTTGGATATTAGGAAGAATTTCTTCACTCAAAGCATAGTTCAGCATTGGCCCAGGCTGCCCAGGCAGTGGTGGAGTCTCCAGCCCTGGGAGTGTTCAAAAGAGATACAGATGGGACACTTCAGAACATGGTTTAGTGGTGACTTGGCAGTGTTAGGTTAAGAGTTGGGCTTCATGTTCTTAGAGGTCTTTTCCAAAGTTCATGATTCTATGGCTCTATAATCCAGCTCTATAGAGTAAGGAGAACATGTCATGCCAGCAGCACTGCTCTTGACTGCTCTGAAGCAAGGCTTTGTAGATCCAACAGAAGCTGCCACAGTATCAGAAATCACTAGGAGGGCACTCAGATTTCCCCCATCCTTCAGCAGGTCTGGAGATGGATGGCCACACCCCATTAATTTCTAGTTCAACTTTCCTCCTCATTAATTAGGAAGTGAGGCTCACACAGATTACAGTTCTTGGCATGCAATACCAATGATGATTTTAAGGGGTGCACACTACATGATCACACTTCATGTGCTGTAAACCAACCAGCAGATCCAACTGGAAAGCCAGAAGGTGGCTACCTATGTAAAAAAGAGGAAGGGAGATTTCCTCCTTTTCCCCCAAAATACCCCAGGAACCCTGATTAACCAGATCAATACTTGCTGAAATATTTTTCACTCAAATTCAAACAAAGCTACCAGAGTGATTTCAGAGAGTGATAAGAAGGCAGTGCCAGGAAAACTCACCCAGCTACCCCTGAGAGAACTCATGAACAAGCAGGTGCAATGCAATTGCATCATTTTTATTACTCAGCCCTGAGCCAAAGGCAATCAAATCATTCTGGTTTAATCAATGGCCTTCAAATAAGGAAGTAGGCTGAAAATAATAAGCATGAAATAAAGGACTCCTTTGGGTTTACTTCAATTTTCTCCCCCTTGTATAAAAGCACATCTCTCAAAGCTGAGCATGTGCTGAAATGGACATCTAGAAAAGCCTCCTTCTTGAAGTGCACTTTAAGAAATGGCATTTTTATTCACAGAGGTTTGCTGTAAAAGCTGTGACTGAGCCCCAGAGAGGCTCTGCTAGAAGAATCTGAACTGGCAAAACAACAGAACCCTTTCCTATTTAAAAACATTCAGCTTACACACTAAGATGTGTCTTTTCCCAGTAAAAATCAACAAATAAATACAATTGGAAGTGCCTCCTGAACACCTCCTCCTGCCATTTGTCCTACCCTGAATGTTGCAGCATTTGAGGAGGCTGCAGAACCACCTGCAACACAGCCCCTGAAAGGAGAAAACAACTGGTCTGTGTTCCTGGCCCCAACTGGCTGTCCCCACCCTTGGGGGAGCAAACTTCACTGGTCCTGTGCCCCCTCTCCCCTCCTCCCCAGCCCCAACAGCCTGGCTCAGCCCAGCAAATCCAGGTTGACTCTGGACAAACAGAGTTTTCTCTTCCAGGCAAGTGCAGCCAGAAGGGCCAGAGCCCAGTTCTGTGGAAGGACCACCCCATCCCTGCAGCACATGTTGAAAACCATTGAACAGCAAAAAGCCTGTTGGTAGCAGCTCCACATTTAGAACATACATCAGTAGAAATATCTCATCTCTTGAGGTTTTGACTTGCAAGGACCCTTTGTAACCAATAATCAACATAACACAGCAAAAGGGAAGCACACAGAGAGAATCACTGTAAGGGATACCCACACAGAAGAATTAGCTTGCAATCTGAAAACCTTCCTGTTGGGAAGTGAAGATGGAAACAACCTAGCTCAAGTTTGCCTCAAATCAAATGCCAGAGGAAGTTCTGTGATGAGTTACAGGGTAAATAAGAGATCCTGATTTGACAAAACCTGAACAAATTATCCTCTGATGCAGATATGAACAGTTTGGAGCCTCACTCTGAGCACAGAAAAAAACAGGTTGTTAGGTATTTATGCCAATTTCAATGTTAGGAGAGAGTTTGTGAACAGGTATTTACATTTAAAACACTCTATATTGTTACTCCCTGAGTTACTACCTATACACTATGTACAGGAACTCCAGTTACTCCCTGTTACTAATCTTACTCCCTGAGAATTCAGAATTAGGTAGCTATCAGAAGAAACACAGCCTTAAAACACAGAGAGAGGAACAACCATGGTGTATCATTTCTGCCCACAAACAGCCCATTATCAATGCACACATCCCAACACATGCACTCTAGTCAGTGTAGTACAAGAGTTACATTCAACTACTGACCACTAGCAAAGTTAAGTGACATCACTTTAAGCACTGCAGCATGCTAAGCAGTTGTTGGAAATACATAAGCAGACCCTAGAGAACAGCCTGGAGCCCACCTATCCTCAGCCAAACACAAGCACCATGGACTGTAGCCAGTGTCATAGCCCTGCTGTGCTCTTCCTCAGTTAACTTTCAACCACACTGTGTACTGTGGAGCAGCTTCTACAGGAGAGGTGAGGAGCATCCCCCACTGAGCCCTAACCTTCAGCTGCTTTCAGCATCTTCTTTAGATCACTGTCCCATGAGGTGGGCAATGAGATTTGAAATCCTCTTGGACACAAAGTGGAAGAGAGCACAATTCTCCCCCAGCAAGTCCTCCTGCTCAGAGGCTGCTGCAGCAAGAAGGCCATACCAGCACCACCTGTTTTGCTGTTTTTGAACAAACATGGCAGCTGCCACCAGACTGTGCTGAGCCCCAGTACTCCACACACCAATGGGATCAGTGTCCAACTGCTGAAGCACAGCCCTGAGGAGAACACGCTGGTTGTGGACAGCAAATCCCACACTGAGCTGCTCAATTCTGCCCAGGCTGTGACCAGGGATAACCTGGATGCTACCAGGGCTACTCAGTGGCTACTTAATTTTAGAAGTATCATAGTTATAGGATTAGGGAATTAGTTTTGCTTACATTCCTGGAATTTAAAGAAAAGAGACACAGACAAGGAGATAGACATAAAACAATTCTAAGGGCTTGGTACTTGCCTAGTGTCCTCCTTCCTTCTCCTTCCCATGCAAATATGAGTACTGCTAGATGTCATCCAGCACCTACAGTAAATCATTTCTTGATGTCATTAAAAGAACAGACACATCTGCTAAGACCAGACCTACATAATTACTTCCAACTCAGTTTAAAGAAAGCTGACAACAACCGAGCTCCCCTTTTCCCTTGACTTTCAGCAGGCCAATACTAATGCCGTTCAATTTACTTGCTCACAGACAGGTCTGAAGTGCAATCTTAACGGTCAAACACCGTTTATCCGAGCTGTGATAGTGTCCCCAGCTTGCAGGTGAAGGAAACGCCATCGCTTTCTCCCCTCTCTTCACCTCCCTTCTCCCGCCGCAGCAGTTTCCCTTCGCACAGGTTGCTGTTCATGAGCCATAGCTGCTTTCCTGTAGCTCTAACTTCCCACAGAGCTCCTCGACCGCGGCCAGCAGACTCGGGACAGCTCAGCACACAGGGGAGCTGCGTGACACAAGTCCTCCAAAAACCAGCACGACCTGCTGGGAAGGTGCTGCCCCCCCCAACCCCTAATCCACCTCAGAGAAGCACTCTCAGCCCCGGCGCAGGAAGACCTCAGCTGGCCAGGGGCTCGCACACCCCTCACGACCCCGTTCTTCCAAACCCTGAGGCAGCCTCCCCCGTACCCAGGCAGCTCGGGGGGAGCGGGCGGGAGGGCCCCGCCGCAGGCGAGCCCTCAGGGAGCTTCACCCTGAGGCACCGCCCGGGACACCCAGCACCCCTCGGCTCAGCAGCGAGCGCCCCGCGCCGCCGGGGCGGCGAGAAAGTCCCCTCTTTTTTGTCTTTTAAGCTTCAAACCTCCTGCCAAGCCTGGCGCTGCCTCCCTCCCCTCGCCACCCCGGCAGGACCCTCCTGTCACAGGCGCAGCCGTCCCTCAGCCGGTGCCCGCGGCCCCCGCACCTCACCTGGTGCCGGCCGGCGGCAGCGGGCCACGTCTACGGTGCCCGGGAGAGAGGAAGGAAGGCGGGAGGAGGGAAGGAGGGTGTCCGCCGGCCCGTCCCCGTCCCTGCCGCTTCCTGCCACGGCCCCGCCGCCGCCCGAGGTGCGGCTCCCCCTGCCAGGCGCGGCCAATCGCGCGACCGCTCGGCGATCGGCTCCACGGCCTGCCCGCCAAGGGCGGGAGGGAGGGATGCAGGCGGCGATATCAACACTCGGCATTCCAGCCTAGCGGCTTGGGCCAGGCCGCGGAGCGGCACCGCCACCTCATCGATCACACGCCCTGAAATATCGACGCTCGACTCAGCCGCCTGCGCAGCCTCACCAGAGTTCCGGAAGGTTGTGGGCCTGTGGCTGCCGTTAACGGCTGGGGCGGGGCCAGGACCTACAGCAGTCTTAGGCGTGGGTGTTGAGGCCTATAGCGTTTTCAGGTGTGTGTCTGGTTGGTGAGGGGGGGGTCTATAACCACCTCAGGTGTCGGTGTTAGGGCTTATAGCGGCCTCAGGTGTGGATGTCGAGGCCTAGAACAGCTTCAGGTGTGGGTGCAGATCTGGGGCTTATCGTGGCTTCAGGGGCAGATCTGAGTCTTTAAATCCCTGTAGTCCGGATTAAGGGAGCTTTGAACAACGGCTGTGTGTTATGGGACAGGTTACAGCAAGAAGAGCTTCCTATTAACCAAAAAAAAGAGTCTGTTTTACTAGTGGTGTTCCCTAAGGAGAAAAAGCCTCAAAGGAAAAGCAGAAGCTTTAACAGTAGTTAAGAGGTCAGGATTAGGAAGGGCTGTGAGCAGAGATAGAGTAAGGTGATTTCATGTTGTTACTGCAATGGGTTTGAGGTTCCTTACAGCCTCTGAATTCAGAGGTAAACACTTTTCTTATTACTGTAGAGGCTCAGAGTGGCTTATTCTTTTGTAGAACCACAGAGTGATTTGTGTTGGAAGGGGCCTTAAAGGTCATCCAGTTCCAAGAACCCCCTCCCAGCCTCCGACATTCCCCCCCCACCTTCGGGCAGGAACACCTGCTAGACCAAGTTGCTCAAAGCCCTGTACAGCCTGGCCCTGGACACTCCCAGGTATGGGGTATCCCCAAATGAGCTTTATCTTCTGCCAGTACCTCATGTCATGTCATTCTAACTTGTTTCTGACAGCTGTTCTCCTCCTGGGCTTTTTTCTAGGACCATCAGCACATATCCCCTTGAAACTAAAGGTGCAGAAAGGTAAAAGCCATGTGTTCCAGGCCAAGGGTGTTGGTATGCATTCAGCTCTTCAAAGGCCAAGGTACTATGTTACAGGTTTTCTCATTGCAGTCATATAATCCATACAATAAATGAGTTGCCATGATCTCTGTTTATAAGCTGGGGCTTTGTAACCTTTCTTTTCTCATATTTCTTCCAAATGGAAAGAAACCCAGCATGGCTTCTGTGTCAGCTCTTCTATGAACAGCTGATGCTGACAAAGCAGGAGGCAGAAATCTTGTCTTCAAGCTGAGTGAAAGTGTATAATAAACAAGAAATGAGTTGTCATGAGAAAAACAGCTTTGACAAAAACATGAGCCAAGAAGAAGAGCTTGACAGGGAGGTTTAAACTTTCCCTGATCACTCTTTGGGTCATAGACAGTTAAGTTTCTGCATTTGTAAGGGAAACATGGCATTCCTTAAAGCTGAACCTCCTCCCTTGGGTTTCCACTGGATGCCTGAGAGATGACAGTAGAGGGTGTCTCCAGAAGACTAATATTAAACATGAGGAATTAGTACAGAGGGAGCAACAGCAAGTGAGGTTCCAGTTTTGACCACAGAATGAGCTAAAGAATTTTGCATCTGCAGCTGTATGCAGTTTGTAACCAGCTGTACACAGCTCCCTCTGTTCAAAGGGTTCTCCTCTGCCTTCACAGGAGCAGAGGTGCCTGCCCTTTGTGTGATGTGAAAGAGGCTGCTCCTAAGGGGTAAATGGGCTTCAGACAAACAAAGTGCTGAGGCAGCATAACTCAGGATAAATTAACCTTGGAAGAGCAGCCTTGCTTCAGGCACACTTGCAATTGATTTACAGCAGGAACCAGGCTTGTGGGGGAGCATATATGGGCTAATATAGAGTCGTAGGGTGACTGAAGAGACCTTAAAGACCATTAGTTCCAACCTCCCTGCCATAGGCAGGGATGCCACCCACTAGACCAGGGTGCCCAGGGTCCCATCTGACCTAGCCTTGAACACTGCCAGGGATGGGGCATACAGAGTTTCTCTGGGCAATCTGTTCCAGTGTCTCACCTCTCTCACAGTGAAGAATGTCTTCATAACATCTAACTCTCCCTCCTTCAGTTTAAACCCCTTCTCCCTTGTCCTATGCCCATGTAAAAAGTCTCCCTCTTTTTTTTTCAGCTCCCATTAAGTATTGGAAGGCTGCAGTAAGGTTCCCCTAGAGCCTTCTCCAGGCTGAACAACCCCAACTCCTATCAGCCTGTCTTCATAGGGGAGGAGCTGCAGCCTACGTGGGCAGATGGAAAAGATGCAGACAGAAAATGGGGAAGGAAGAGGGAAAATAGTGTTCATAAAGCTATGAGGAGACTCTGGCTAGTTCTGAGGAAGGGCCTTAGCCAGACCCATCTCTATTTTTAACTCTGTGACTAGATGACTTTAGGAAAGTTACTTGAACCGTTCAAGACAGGTGCAAGTCTGTCAGGAGAGGACGAACCCACGGGCATCCAGTCTTCTCATGCCATGTGACAGCCACCACCACACCCTTTCCTGTTCACCCTGTGGCCATAGGCAGCCCTGCCAGCTGCTGCTGCCCTGAGGAAGGAGTGAGGCAAAAGGGTTGATGTGGGAGATGCTGATAACCCCTAGACCCAGCATTACTTGGCAGTGGTGAGCAGCTCTGGCCTTGTATCTCCCATGTGCCAAGTCAGGATCCATCAAATGGGACCTTGAGCTCTGGGAGCTGCTCTTGGTAGTGTTGACTTTTAGCTGTGTCTCAGCCTCATCTGCTGTTAAAGGTAATATTGACTTAGGTCAGAAGGTATCAGGTGTATGTAGTATGGGTGTTCCAAGTTAAAAATTGTCAGTCAGGGCAAACAGCTCTTTAGGGTGAGCTCCAGGAAAGCAAAGTGCATCCACTGCATTGTTACCATTCTTTTGGGAACAAAGAGTGTGACCTGGTGCTGCTCTTGGCTGCTGAGTGCCCAGTTCAGCGAGTTTGAAAAGGTGCTGTGGTGGTTTTGTGTTCAGTCTTCCCTGAGGGAAAACCTCGTGGGTTCCCTGTCTTTTGGTGAGGTGTGTGTATAGTCTCAGTGAGTCAGTAAGTTGAGCATTTGAGGAATGCACCTCACAGCTGTTAAGGTAAAGGTTTGGTGTGGCTCTGCTAGAAGCAACAAGACTAATTAGGCCTTCCTAGGTGACTTAGAGTTGCAGAAAAAGGCTACATGAAATATTTGGTTTGAAATTATCAATGGGAAGCATTTTCGTATAGAATGGTTTGGGTTGGAGGTGACCTTTAGGTCGTCTAGTCCAACCCCCCTGCAATGAGCAGGGACATACAGAGTGGGATCCTGTTTCAGTAGCATGTGAATCTTGCTGCAAGATCTGTATCTTATCTCTTAATTGTGTCTAGTCAGGAAGATAACCTGTACCTGGTGGATGTGAGGCTTTCATAGTGGATCTGGACACTAAAGCTGTTGGCATGAAGCAACTGCTTCACCTGAGTGAACGTGAGCTCATGGGACTGTGGTGGTGTGTTGTGGAGAGTATGGAGGAAGTAATTTCTGTATTAAAATAAAGCTGTTCAGGAGTAGTGTGTCATCCCAATTCTTGTCCCACCACCACGATGCCCTGCTCCTCTCCTGGTGAGCAGCAGCTCCGCTCTGTGCCAGTGTCCCGCGATACAGGTGTTTCACGGTCATCCCGGTGGCATAAAAGGGATAATTGGGGTCTCTGGACGTCCAAGCAAAGCCTGCCAGAGGCAGCCAACAGCGAGCACAGCTCAGATCCTGCCCTGCTCTGCCGATGGGGCCGGGACCCGAACCCGACTCCCCCCGCCAGGCTCCGCCCCGCGGCCCTCGGTTAGGTGCCGCCCGCCTGCGCCGGCCGGAGGCCGGAAGGGGAAGTGGCGCTGCGCGTCCTGGCGCCGTTGCGGGCCCGTGGCGGCGGCGGCTGCGGCTGCGTCCCGTCGCTATGAGCGCGGCAGGGCTGGTGTCTGCCACGCCGCCGGCCCCCACCCCGCCTGGGGCTCCCGCCACCGCCATGCCCCCCGGCCCCGAGTACTATGAGGAGGAGGAGCTGGAGAGCGCCGAGGAGGAGGACGGCGAGCGGAGCGCTCGGGCCCGAGACTCCGATGAGGGTTGGTAGCATGGCGAGCTGGGCCGGAGCGGCGTGGGGAGGGCCCGGGGGTAGGGATAGTGCTCCGGGAGAGTGGAGAGCGGCTCCTGAAGCGGCGTGGGAGCTCTCCCCGGGGTTGGGGGTTGAAGAAGGAAAGTGCGCCGGCCAGGAGTGCTGAGGAGGTGCGGGGAGGTGGTTGGGGTCAGGTTTGGTGAAGTGGTTCGGAGCAGAAGGAAAACGCGAAGAAAACAAGGGCCTGTTAGATTGCTGAGGTTCTTGGAGGAGGTGGAGAGAAGTAAAGCTGCTGGAGAGGTGAAACTGAAGTGATTTCTCGGGTGACGAAGGGGTTATGGGAGACGGAAGAACACTGAAGAGGTGGGATTGAGCGTACGGGGCAGTAGAGTAAACGTAGTGGAGCAATCTGTTGTATGAAGCTTGGTTATATTTCTGTGCTCTGAAGAGAGAAGGAGGCAATTAAGGTAGAAAAAGCATGGAACAAAGTAAGGGAGTGCAAGAGGATGTTAAAGGAAAGAGGAGTTTTGTAGAAGAACCAGGAAAGCAGTGGAGAAGAGGAAATGGAAATAAACCCCAGAGCATCCTGGGGTGTAGGATGCCCAAAATAACAGATAAGGGAGGTGAAGAGTGGCCCTTCAACAGTGCCTGTTGCTCTGTCAGCCAGAGCTCTCTATCACATGTGGTACACCCGGGAATGAGGTACTGAGCCACACCTGTAGAGCCTTACAAAGGAGGACAGCGTTCTGGTCACTGGGGGGGTGCGGGGGGTGGTGGTGGTGTCACTGTGGCTGCCCACAATTAAACTCAGTATGAGAATCCTTTATGGTCACCTAGACATCTAAGTATTTCTCTTGCTGTTAAATTTGTTTCTTTTATCTTTGGTGTGTTGAATTTTATCTTAATACATGTAAGCTTAAACCATTAGTTCAAAGTTTAAGTAAAATCTGAGGGAGGTTTGATTTCAAGGACTGGTGTGCCCCCTGTCCATGTATAGGGAATATAGGCATAGTTTAGGCTTTACAGCTGTATCTGCCTGCCACAACTCCAGCCTGGAGACACTGAGCCCTCTGAGGAGAAAAAGTCATTAATTCTTGGCTACCCATGTCTTAGGAATGCCTGAAAAGGCAGAGCAGAAAGCTAGCTGTCCCATGCTGGTTTAATTTGCTTACAGTTTGTATTAACTGTTCAGCTGTGCTGGCCTCTGTTACATGCAAATGTTGAAGTACTCTTGTGTGATATGTAGCTGAGAAGTCAAGTTCAGATCACAGGAGGTAACTTTATCTTTGGAGACACCTTTGTGGTCAGTTCTTACCAGCATCTAGTCCTGGTGGTTTTGTTCAGGTTAAGATGCAGAATTGCTTACAGCTGTTTCAGTTGTTGTCTTCCATCTATTTTATGTCATGGGTGAAACTAGAGGAAGAGCTCTGAAATGTTTTTCAGAGTCTTTAGACTTTGTGTGTGTGAGCAGTAATGTAGAACCTGGTGTCTTCAACTGGGGAGAAATGGCCAGACTTCAGCTGAAACTGGTTAGGCTTGGTGAAAGCTTCATTGCTAAGCTACCAGGGGATTTGCAGAGGTTAACTTGTGGGAAAGAGATGAGATGGTTCATTCCATTCCTGAATTAATCTCTCCAGAGCCCTAATGGGTTGTGTATGAGGTTAAACTGCCTGAAGTTTGGGGATTACTTTTTATTTGTTTCTTTGTTTTCAAATCATTTACTGCTTTGGGGTTTTCAAACACTTTTTTCTTTACCTCCTCTAGACACTGAGGATGCCAGTGAAACTGACCTAGCAAAGCACGAGGAGGAGGACTTTGTGGAAATGAAGGAACAGTAAGTAACCCATTCTAATCACAAGTATGCTAATGTTCTCTTTGGGTGGTTTGGGGTTTTGTGATTTTTTGCAGTGGTTTGGGCCAAGGTTGGGATTTTGAAGTGCCTAGCCCAAGGTAGTAGCTTGAGGAGTCTGTATATTTATGTTTCTTCTCTCCTCAGCTACTTTCTCTGTTGGATATATTCAGGAAACTAAGTGCTGCTACTGTTTGGGACAGAGAATGTGTTTCTGAGAGCAGCTGAGTTTTGCTGGAGGTGAATCCCACTGGCAGGCAGATGCTTTAAATAAAAGAAAGGATCTACTTTATATAGGGCAAGCAAAAAGCAAGATGGCTTTTCAAATCCCTTAAACAACAGGATGCCAAGGAGACTCCAGTAGTTTCCCTTGGTGTTTGGATGTACTTGCAGTATTTTGTGCTCTTGCTTACTGTCAGAGACATGTGTTTATACAGGTCAGGGATACTTGACCTATGTTAAACCATGGATAGGTGGTAAAGGAAATGCAAGTTGGAACAGCACCAGGAGTAGGCTTTCAGGGTTTTTTATAGTGTCAAGATCTAGGTGAAGATATGCTTTCTGTTTCATAAGTAGGGAGCTAATACACAAATCTTCTCCTGTAATATTAACATCCTTCTGGTTTATAAGAAGGGAACTAACAGTTAAGACTTGACAAAGTGACAGGATGATTCTGCTGTAAAGTTCCTGGCATCTGTAGAGCTAAATAGCATTTTAGGTTTTAACATGGAAAAAAGAGAAAAAAATGTATTCTTCCCTTGAACTGTTCCCAAAACAATTGGTTTGGGAGCACTGTACAAGGGTGGCAGGGTTTGTAGGCAGAATGGTAAGCTTTCATTTCAGTAATAGTGTTTTAGTTGTCATTTGTTTGCTTCCTGAAGTGCTTCTGAAAAGCTTTTCATTCTGTGAGCATGTTGTAACCTAAACATGGTGAAATAAACTGTGTGTGCTTGTTTTTCAAAGTAAAGCTGCATGCTCTCTGCCTTTGCAGGATGTATCAGGACAAACTGGCATCTCTTAAGAGGCAGCTACAGCAGTTGCAGGAAGGTAAGCTTGGACAAGGGTAGCTTTTTTCTTCTAAACCATTTCCAGCACTTTTCCAAGGTTGTGGAAGGATGAGGAGGGTTTCAAAAGACAGAGGCAGCATCCTTCACTGAATGCTGGCTGTCAGTCATGCTGCTGAATGAAAAATGTCAGCCACTGCCCATCCTCTTTCCCTTTAAACCCTTGCAGTTAAGCCTCTGTGTGTTGAGGTCTATCTGAATATATGTGCTTAGCAAAATAAGCAAACCAGAAAGCTAGTTTTCTGATTTCAGGTAGTTTCAAGTGGTGTATGGCTCCTTGAGGAAATCTAATGCCTGGGGGGAGAGAATCCATTGGGCATTGACAATTGGTTTCACCTAGGTACTCTTCAGGAGTATCAGAAAAGAATGAAGAAGTTGGACCAGCAGTACAAAGAGAGGATACGAAATGCAGGTAAGCTGAGCTGCTGCACACAGCTTCAGGTGATGCTTTCTGTGACACCTAAAGAAGAACAGTGGCAGTTGTTGTCCCCATCAAGAAAAGGAACCTGTTGGAGCAAAGGGTGGCTCTGCTTCCCAGAGTATAGTGTAGGGTTTTTGGCAGGGTACAAAGCATGGCAGAATCTAAAGACTAATCAACAGCTTTAGTTTTTGTTTGTGTGAAACAGCCCAAGTGACCAAAATACTCCCATTTCTCTCTGGCCCTGTGCCTAACCCACAGGCTCCCACTTTGGCTTGTTCTTTGTGCAGCTTGGCTGAACCTTTCCAGGTGCAGTTTCTGTCCATGTGCAGGAATGGACAGTTAAGACACTCTGCTTTCCCAGAGCTGTGTTTTGTGCCCTGGAACAGTGAATCCAGAGAATTTGCTGCTGAAACTGTAACTCTGTGTAGCTGTGATGTTGAATGGGTTCCTGTACTTTGTGTTCCACTCAGTTTCAGGAGTGGAAAGCCCAAGGTGATGTTTAAAGTGCTTTGCTCTCAGCCCTTCTGGATAGGCTTTGTGTTCTGCAGGGAAGTGGCTTGGGAATCAGAGCTGTTTGCTTGTCCTCCCTCTTTCTTGTTTGGTCTCTTACCAGTAGGTGGTTCTTGGGTACTGGCACAAGGCCTTTTGTAGAAGCTCTTAGGTGGAAATAGGAAATGGAAGCTCTTTTGCCTTCAGAAAAGATGGATGAGGCTTGTAATGCCTGGGCCATTACCCTGGGAAATGGGAGAGAGAGGCAGGGGCAGCTGTGTGATGGCTAATGAACTCCAGCCTTTGGATAGCACCAACTGTCATTCTGGAAGTGCTTGGGATGGTAAATGATTTGCTTGAGGAATTTAAGTGAGTCAGAATACTTCTTGTTGACAGGAATCTGTCCCTCGAGGTTAATCTAACATACACTGGAGCTGCCTTCTTGCAATCTTGAGTTGTTTTTGTAAATTCACTGCCAGTTTGCATTTCTGGCTGGCCCAGACCAGTGCTGCAGCAACAGATTTCCTCCACAGGAGGGCAGATGGTGATAACTTACAATTCTCTAGGAGAAAAGTCCAAACAGGAAGAACAGTCTGGTGTGGCTCTTTCCAGTGTTGAGGTTTTGTTGGCTTCTTGGTTGTTGTTTTTGAGGATACAGAGATATTAAAGCAACAGTTTAGATTTACCTGTATTTGGTTACCTCCATCATACTGCTTCCATCCTTGACTGGCAGAGCTCTTTGCATACAGAGGGTTGGACTTTTATTGGGCCTTTATCATCTTTGATAGGTATAAAAGGTAGAGTAGCACAGTGTTGCCACTGCAGTCTTCTCCAGAGCCTAGTGGAAGCTCTGATCTCTGCAGTAGTTTTTACTGTTCCAATACTGCCAAAGCCTTTGAAACCTGGTGACTCCAGCACTTCCCAGGTGCCTTAGTTTGCTTTTCTTGTCACCATCTCCTGTGAAAACTTTCTCCTACAGGAAACACACAAAGGGTTCCACCCTGTTGTTAGGAATTGCACAAGCAGCAGCAGCAGGACTGTTTCACACCTAGAGATCAGTTTGCCTTACCCACAGGTCTGCCTTGAACTCATCAATGCTGTGTGTTAGAACTTAACCTTCAGTGCTAGGTAACAATTCCCTTGCTTGTTTCTCAGGGTCAGTGATTGCTGAGATTCATGAAGTTGTCTTCAGCTCAGTTTTAGCAGCCATGCATGCAGCTGCATGTTTCAGGCTTCTATCTGAACAGTTTACATCTGGTCTTTGCCCACTGGGTAAAGAACCCAGTTTGGGGACAACAGTTTAATGAGTACATACACTTTGCTTCACTGCCTCTCTTGGCTCAATGCTTCAATGACTTAAAACATTAGGGAAATCATTTGTGCATCTTTGAGGAGAATAAATTGCATCTTTTTTTGTCTTTCAGAACTGTTCCTCCAGCTGGAAGTAAGTGCTCTTCATTGAACATAGACTTATTCACATGTATTTATTTTAACATATATGTTTATATTAACTGGGTGGAAGAGGTAGAAATCTCCTGTTTCATCAGCTAGTACTTGTGCTTGTTTTCCCAGAAGGCTTAGAGATGTTCTTTCTGTAGCTAGTGTTGTGACCCTTGAGCTGTAGAAGAACCTACTGTTGCTGGCATTTTAAGCAACTTCTGGACTCTTGTTAAAATAGAATCAAATCAAATATTTCCTCTTGGCCTATTGTGTACTGCCTGCACTTGGCTAGCTTCAAAAGGTTGTTTCAGGTGATAAATCACAGTGCTGTGTATAAATCTGAAGAACTTTCTGCTAGGGGCTTGCTAAGTTATGCAATGTTAAAAATGTGGTTTAAAAATCCTGAATTCTTTGGCCACTCTAGTGCTGCTTAGTCATTTGTAGATGGGGTTGTGTTTATGTGTATTGATAATCTTTAGAGCTGGCTGCAGGTCTGAGCTGAAAAGCTGATCAATACAGCAGTTGAAATAAGCTTTTGTGATGCCACTAATTTGAGTGATTGGGTCCTTAACCTTCTTGTTCTTTTGGTTTGCCTTAGACAGATCAGGTAGAAAAGAATTATGTGAAGGAAAAGAAGGCAGCAGCAAAGGAGTTTGAAGATAAGAAAATTGAGCTTAAGGAAAATTTGATTGCAGAATTGGAAGAGAAAAAGAAGATGATTGAGAATGAAAAGCTGACCATGGAATTAACAGGAGGTACAAACAAAACAGGCATCTGTCATGGGTCTTGCCCATTCTGCTGCTGCTTGGAAAAAGAGAGTTTAATACAGGCAGCTAGTGTGAAGGCTTTGAAGCTTTCCAAATGTCAAGAGAAGCAGAACACAAATTGGGCTTTTAATGGAGAAAGCAGCTCATAATAAAATTTGGTGACCTGAATTACCACCAGGTGAATCTGAGAGTGCCAGTGGAGCAGCAGAGTGGCTAGGACAGGCTTCCTTATGTGCAGGGAAAGGAACTGCTTTCCTTCCTGTGATCTGGCAAGGAACTCCTGGGAGGTGCCACAATATTGACCTAACTGGTGGGGCCAGGCTGTGAAGTGTGTCCTTTTTCCCCCTCCAGTAATAGGTGGTCAAGAAGTTGAAGAAAGGCAAATAATAAAGGTTGAAATGTGCTGCTAGAACCAGAAGCTAGATTTGTGAGCTGCATTTGTGTCCAGACTCTAAATGATCAGACTTCCTTCATCAGACCAGTTGGTACCTTTGGTGCCTTGGCAGTACTCTCTGCGGTTACTGACACAGTGGAGCTAATTAGAGGTGTAATTAGCCTCGTTCACAAACTGTGTTGCTGTGATACCAAACCAAAAGCCTGGTTTGATTCTCTTTTTAAGAGCAGCTCCCTCACTTCATGGACAGATAGTCCTGGTTGTGTGACTGAGGCCTCTCCACAATTAGACCTTCTTAAATAGTGTCTGCAGAAGTTACATAAGCTAATGATGTCAGCAGTGTGCAGAGGCAAGAATTAAAACCTGTTTGGACAAACTCAAGAGTGCTCTTAGCTTTCTACAAACTGTTAGTGCTAATCTGGTCTGGAAGGCAGCTTGAGCTCTGCTCTTTCCCTGACTTTTTTGTTCTAAATGATGAAGTCTAGTCTGATCTTACAAACTGTGCCTCAGCTTCAACTTTCCTTTTGTTACCCTGTGCCTGTGTCTGTTCACTGCTAAGCTGGGTCACAGTACTAATCTTGTAAACAGATTTTCATGAGTGGATTGGGCTCTGACTTTGGAAGTCTGTGTGCCAGGGTTCTAGGAGTCTGATGGATCCCATTTCTGTCAGTGGGGCAGCTCTTACCACCAAGATTTGGATTTGCAGAGTTAAAGGGAAGCTGAGGCGGGGTAAAAAGAAGTATTTTATGGTTGGATTTGGGGATCAGATTAATCCTCTTCAGGGAAGTGTGTCCCCCTTTGTTGTGTGTGCTGAAGAGATGAACTGTTTCATCCAGTACAACTCCAGGGAAAGGCATGGAAGGAACTGGAGAAGAGATCTGTTCTCTCTGTCAGCACTTCCTTGCCTCCTCCTTTTCCAGCCTGGCAGAAGTGCTCTGTGATTTCTTTAGAATGAATGGATTGTGTTGTGAACATAAGCTGGAGGGGAAGGAAGAAGAATCCTGAAACTGCTGAGGACTTCCTGGGATTTCAAACCTGGGGAGGTTGAGCATGTGCAAGGATACAAGCTGGGATGATGATGATGAGCAGCCTTGTCTGGGAGTGGTGGGAGCACTACAGTGTCATCAGGGTGCAGTAGTTGCCTCCTGCTCCAGAGCATTGTGTATTGTGGTTCTTGACTGTTAAGCCTCATGCAGGACTGTGAGTCAGCTTAAATCTCTTCAAACTTCAGCAAGTTTTCATGACTCTCTTCAAAATCTTAACAGTTCTTCAGATGCTTAACACTAAATATAAGACTGAAAACCTGTTTGGTCCTGGCTTGCAGCTGACTTGTTAGGACTGAGATACAGGAGGCTAAGACAAAGAGAAGGAAGTTGATCTTTCTGCCTTCTTTCCATTTGAAGCAGTAAAGATAACAGCTCTGTGACAACTCCTTTCAAATGAATTTTGGAAAGAAGGAAAAGCCTTTGTGACTTGGCTGCACATCCCTTGGAGGAAGTGCTCCAAACCCCTTCTGAGGCCTTGCAAATCCTCTTAATAAACAGGAGGAATGGCTTCTGTTCAACCCAGTAAGTTGGGTTTAGTGCCTGCAGGGCTGTTAATATTCAGTGTTTTCCAAATTGAGCTGTGAATACTAGAGGTGAGGTTTCCTCTGACCTACCCTTGGTGGGTGCATGCACTTCATTTCTTTCTTTTTTGAGAGGCTTTGATGAATACATTTGTTCCCTTGCTGTCTGTCATGTTCATCCTTTTCCCCCTTGAGACAGAGAAGAGTCATTTGGTGCATTTTGAACATGCTCATGGGTTTTAGCATCTAGAGGGAGCCAGAGGCTTCAGAGACTGAAATGCTCCCTAGGATGTGATTCAGAGGTACTTACAGATGAGCAAACAATTCTCAGTGGGTAGAGAGGGGAGATGATGTGTTTAGCATTTAAGATGTGGTTGCCAATTCAGATAAATTCATAAATTAAGGCATGATTTGTGAGTTGAAGTAGTTCAGTTAAGACTACCTGTAGACATTTGGACAAACTGTAATTTCAGTTAATTACTTGATGATGAGACTTGCAGTTCAGTTTGAAACAGAGTTTTTTCCTTTTTCCCCAGTGCATGTACTGCAATTTTTTTCCTGTCAGCTGCTGCTCTGCATGTTATTAATTAAGTTCATTTCATTAATCATCATTTGAAACATTTTTAGATAATCTGAATTTAAATACTATTTGTGTTTAAAATTGCTCCAGCAGACTAGTATCAATCTTGAATGCAGTAATTACCTGCATTCCTTTGACAAAGCTATTTCTCCAGCTTGAAGACAAGAAAAAGAGCAGTTGATTTGTAGCTGCTGCTTTACATGCTATTAACTATCCAAGTTTTGGTAGCAAAGAACTCCATGAACTTGGCCTTTTAAATTGTCTGTTGAAAAGCAGATAGCATTGGCACTAAAGAAATTTGCTCTGAACCCATGTTATCTGTGCCTGAAGCAGCTGTAAACTGCCCCCAAACCAACTGTGCCTCTTCCAGCCAAGAGGAGCTGTACCCATGGCATTGCAGGGCTGCTCTTGAGCAGTGAGTGACCTAGTGTGAAAGAGAACTTGTATTCACTGTCAGCAGTTGCAGTTTGGATGCTGGAAGCTATCACAAAAAAGAATCCAATTTGCTGTGTGAAAGAGGAAAGATTGTGTTTGCCTTGTGTAGAAAGCTGCTGCTTCTTCCTCCTTTCCCTCTGGCCTTATCAGCTCTCCCATTTCATTACTCTCCAGACTCAATGGAAGTCAAGCCCATTATGACAAGGAAACTGAGGAGAAGACCAAATGATCCAGTTCCTATCCCAGACAAGAGGAGGAAACCTGCCCCTGATATCCTTTCACAGAGTCAGTGGAGGGCTATTGTGTTTGAAGGCAGTGTGCTGCCTTCAGTGCTTTCTGTATAGGAGGGAAAATGAAATGAGGTGCTGGGATCAGATTTTAATCTAAGAAACTCTGAAGCACAGTTTGCCATGTGAAATGTGTGATAAACTAATGCAACACAACCAGGCTGGGGGATCCCTTGGCATCCTAACCAGCTGCAGTGTTGTAAGATAACCTACCTGATTTGATTTCTTCTTTTTGGTCAGGGGAAATAGTTGGAATTCTTCAGGCAATTTTTTTCCACAAAAGAAAAGGTTGAAAAGAACATGATATATAAATGCTGAGGTAATTAATTCCATAGGAAGTCAGTGTTTTTTTTACAAGAGCCAGAGCTGTTTTCATTTCAAGTTGACAAAACATTTGATGCAAAGGTCATATCAAACTAGCTTTTCCATTCTCATAAAGGCTTCAGCTCTCTAACCCAGAGAGGTGCATAGCAAAAGCAAAGAGTGCTACATTTGTTCTTGGAATAAAAAACAAAATCCATCTTATTTTTGTATATCATGAAAGAGAAACCATGTGTCTGTAATCCTTCTGCTTTATTGCATGTTTCTTAAAATGAAACTGTTCCTTGGCTTCTGGCAGCATGTTTTTAGCTCCTGTGTGGCACTGTTTCTATGTGTATATTAAATTCAGTTGGAAAGGAAGGCAATGATATTTGCTTTGCAGAGGCTTATTACCTTCTCAACTTGTATGGGCTTAAATCAGGTTTAAAAAATCTTCCCTTGCACTTCTGAGTGACTCCCATTTTCTGAAGGCAATATCAAACCTTGAAGTTGGAGAGTTCATGTGGGATGGTCACAGGCATCTCCAGCTTTAATTAACCTCTCTGCTTGGAGATTCTCTTCACTCTTTCAGGAAAAAAAGAAGTCTATTAGTGCACCTATCTCATCCAGAATAATTGAGTTTCATAGAGAGCATGGCCTGCTAATTGAGCAGGATACAGCAGCCACAGCATGAAACACTCTGCCTTTCCTCACTGGGGAGAGGATTGGAGTCCATCAGAACCAAAATGCAGCCTAGCAATTGTTAACTTTAGTTTAATACTTCGAATACTTTTGACTTAACAGCTCTTTTGAAGAAACACTGGACATGTCTGAGCTGGAGAGAGGGTCTGCTGCTGTCTGGGTATTGTTTTCCTTCTGTGTGCTTGACCTTCTCTTATGTAGCAGTGAGAGACAGGGAGTAGAAAAGGGAAGTAGGAAGATGGGATTGGGAAGCTGCACAAAATGACAGCAGAGCTCCAGTTAAGCTATAATACAGTAACTGCTGTCTTCTGAGATTTGGGGTTTGTTTTCAGGTGAGTGGTAAGCTCTTATTTATCCTCATCCACACAAGGATATGTTTTGTGCCTCTGGCTTTATTTTCTGGTTCCTCCTTAAGGGTTTTTGCATGGAGCTTTCCACTCTTCTCCTTACCTCTGTTCCTGCTGACTTGAGTTTCTCTTTGGTGGGATTTGGCCCCATTGTACAAAATCTGGTGAGTCTACTTGAGTTCCACAGCAGTGCAAGCTGGGAAAGCACTGAAAACACTAGGGCTTGCTGCCTTCATGAAGTAAATGTCAATGCACTAAAACGTTTTTCATTGATGGTTATGTCTGAGTAAGTTAAAATGATTTGCACTCTATTTGCTGCTATCTGTGAGGCTCTGTGGAGATGGACTTGTATTAATTCATGTGATTAAAAAAAGCTCAAGTATAGCACTGACTATTTACAGAAACCTTTTGCCTTGCATTTAGTCAAGTGAAATGTTACTGACCTTTCATTTGTAGCCTTGCTTGACAAGACCTTATGTGAACCTTAATTCTGAATACCTCAGCTGAATTACTTGTTGACTGATGAGCAGATAATGGAGGACCTGAGAACACTGAATAAGGCAAGGATTGCTGCTTGATTTCTCTCTTTGTTTTTAGGGGAAAGCATTAACTTTAGCTTTGTCTTTAGGAGAGCAGAGCTCTCTGGCTTATGTGGGACTATTTCATTGCAGTAGGCTTTCTGAAGTAACACTGTCAAAGATGTAGCAAGATGGTATTTCCTCCCTTTTATTCTAACAGCTTTAATTAACCTAATTAAGATGACTGTCAGCTAAAGATGTTACCCTTCTCTGAACCATGTGAGGAGCTATCTTAAGGAGTTCCTGCCTCTGCATGGCTGAACAGATGTTAACGTGCTTGTCTGAGTTCACAGCCTGCCCTTGCTTTAGGCTGTAGTATGNTTCTTTTCCTCCCCACTGCCACAGTTCTTCAGCAAACAGGATAGGATGCAGGGTGTAAGTTTATGGTTTCTCTAGATTTGATTAACTTACAGCTTTTGTCCTGAACACTTTAAGGCTGCTTGTTAAGGTGTCTGAGGATGGCAGTGGAGCATGGGGTTTGTGCCAGCTTTTGAGGTGTCTCTAATGATTTCTCTCCTGTATTTCATGTACCCTGAGAAGTGCTGGATCAGGTTCAAAACCAGTGTGTTTAGATGGGTTTTGGTTTGGTTTTAGTGGATTACCTGAATGCTCTGAAGTTAGGTTTGCAGACCTGCTGTAGCACAGTGGTTATCTCCACCTTTGGCTGTTCATAGCATGCTGTTGTGGTTATGTTTTATGCCACTTAGCACTACCTTTAAAAGAAAGTATTTCAAGTGAGACTATCTGAAATTGTTACTGCAGACTTCTGTGGCTCATGTCTGATCTCTAACACTTATTTGCTCTCTTTCCATGTAGCTTAAATCACCCAAGAGACCAGGTGAGTTAACAGTTGCATTGGAACTTGTTCAGTCATGCTGTTCTGAACAGAGCATTATGCTGTAGACTGATTGGATAATTGCTGACTGTAATTTGACTGTATAATTGTTTTGACTGTGTAATTGCTGTTCTTTGTGTAGCTGCTGTGGTGAATGGGTGCTGTGTGAAGCCTCTTCATCTCTTCTGAAGTTTGTTGGGGTGGGAAGGGAGGCATGTGGCTGAAATACTTGGGCATGGGAGAATCTAACTGTGGGAAGAGGTTTTTCTGTTCTATTCAGACACATCTGGGCAGCTTACCTGCTTGTCAGGGGATTGAGAGCATAAGGGTTTATGCCTTCAGCTCCTTAGATGTGTCTTTACACTTTATTTCAAGACAGAGTGGTACTAACTTGCCTAAGTAATTCTGACCCTGTTTAACTACTTCACTCTAGATGAGAGTTAAAGCCAAATGAAGGACATACTGTCCAGCACCTAGCTATTAAGATTTTCAGACAGATGTCCTATTTGAGCACATGTTCATTTGTCTGTTCATTCATAGTTCATTTCTGTTGAAGGCAGAGGTTGAATTATTCATCCCACAGAGAAGATTTTCCTGGTGGAAATCTTGAGTTTTCTGTGCTTAACTATTTCTGTTTAGTACAGCCTGACTGACTGCAGTCTGTACTCAGATGTGCTGTGGTGTGGTGGGCACATGCTGGTCTTTAAACAGTGTCTCTCCTGTCCTCAGCCTCTCCCTCCTCTCCTGAGCACCTCCCAGCCACACCAGCAGAGTCTCCAGCACAGCGCTTTGAGGCTCGGATAGAAGATGGAAAGCTCTACTATGATAAGAGATGGTGAGTCCTGGAGATCTCTGGCTTAATCAGTGGGAGTTTTAGGTTGTGAAGAGACAAAGACTGCAGAGAGGAATTGCTTTGATAAAAGAGTTGGAGGACAAAATGTTTTGGGGCAGAATTACCACTGCCTCCAGGGGCTGATCCCTGTGACTTTGGTAAAGCAGAGGTGATAATAGTGTTTAGACCTCATAGACTTTCAGGAATGTCTACTGGCTGGGATAAAAGGAGATTTACATCTCCATGGAGTCAGTGGTGCAGATTGTGACACTTGCAAAACGTTTTTCTCCAAGCTGATGTTGGGTCAGGGAGCCAGCAGCAGATGCAGTGGGAGGTAGGCAGTGCACAGACACTCTGTGACTGCAGGGCCAGTGGAGAGCACTGGCCCACTGTTCCACAAGGTGGCAGAAGAAATGTTGTGCACCAGATGAGCAGAATGAGAAATGTTTCTTATAAATCCAAAATAACCTTTAAAGAGCAAATCCACATGGGAGAAGCAGCTTCAGAGTTGCTGATTGGATTTAGCTCAGTTAAGTTTTATGGGTGTGGAGCTGTGCAAGGCTCACCAAACACAAGGAAAATGCTAAATTTTGCAGAGATATCTCAGTATGTCTTAAACTTAATCCATGAGACATGCAAAAGTGGATAATCAAGGAGGCAATCTAGTTCTCCATGAGCTGAAAGCCATTTGCAAGTCATATGTTTATTTGTAGCCTCCTTTGCTGTTCTGGTGGCTTAGTGACAAGTGACAAGGTTATAATTTTGTTATGGCAAATGATAGATGGAAAGCTTTTCTTCACAACAGGCAGCTTGTCCAGTTGGTCAGCTTGGCCTTCTGCTAGTCTTCTGCTAGTGAAATCTCCTCAGGGTTTCAGTAATGTAAACAGCATTGACAGAACCTGCTGCCTGGAGCTTAAAGTTCTGTGAATTGTAAACCAGGCATGAGCAGAACAGGCTGCTCTGTCACTTCACAAATCAGTTCATTTTCTTTTGCTTTCATACTTTTTTCTTCTGTCCAGTGACTGTTCTCTAGCATAATTTGAATGAATAAACAGTTACTCAGGCTTTTGAAGCAAAAAGGAAAGATGGAATCTGGAGTAATGTCAGTAAAGCTCCCAAGCTGCCACCAAACTTAAACCCAGGAGAGCTTATGTGAGCCCAGGTGAATCTCTCAAAAGCACAAGCTCTCTCTGAAAGGTATCTGGTTGGAACATAAAACACTAATAGATATTTCTATCTTCCTGAATTGAATTCTCAGGGGGGGTCTCACTATCAGGAATTCCAGCTGTTGTTTTTCCTGTCTTCCTTCTTGTGCTGCTTTAAGTATTTTACATTTTTGTGGCTGTAGGATTAGGTTTTTTGATTGATAGTAGTAATACTGCTGGAAAGTAGCAGCTATTTTAAAAGAATGCAGTAACTCTTGCTGGTGGGGGGGGAAATCTTTTCTGAGGTGTTTTAAGGCTGTAGGTGCTGGCATGCACCAGAAATAATGACTGGCAGCTCAAAAGTGACTTCTTTCTGTTTCCTGGCAGCAGGGCCATTATCTCAAAAATGCTGAATGTTTAAGGCTAGTAATGGACTCCCTAAGGTCTTGCAAAGACATTTCACAAATGTCTCCAAAGTGGAGACTTTGGATAGGGAGTTTCAGATGGATGTGGAATTAGACTTCACTCTTTTGATCCTTACTCAGTTTGCTCCATTCCCTCCACCCCCCCCCATCAGATCCTAAAATGCAGCTCACTCTTGGTTTTACCCAAACATCTTTTTGCTTTTAGCTTTCTCTGCATGCAATAATGCACAGGGGTTTCCTTCCATCTTTTGAGGGAGATGGAGTTGAAGATGACTGTCCCCAGGGAGGCAGTGTCAGCACCATGCCTGGTGGAGTTTAACCAGCACCTAGATAATGCTCTCAGGCACAGGGTGTGATTCTTGGGGTGTCCTCTCTGGATTTAAGAGCTGGACTCTATGACCCTGTTGGGTCCCTTCCAGCTCAGCTCATACTGTGATATGATACTATGAAAAATCTTGGCCCTTCAGCAAAATATCTTGTAGCAGAAAGTGGGATTCTTTCTGCTTGCCTGGCTTGTCAGCAGTGTGCTGTGTTTTACCTACTGCAAAAGCAAGAGTTGTTTCTTTCTCTTGAAAGCCAGATTCCACTGCCTTTCTCATCAGCACTGTTTGCCTCAGTTCTAGCCCTCTGTTCCCCTGTGGATATATAAACTTGGCAAAAGGCTGAGACATGAACATTTAACTGAGATGTACCAAGCTGCTGTGCCTTCAGCTGACTTGTGCCTCTGTGTGCATGGAGCATGAGACAGCTGAGACAACTCTTCAAGGAAAAAGTGCTGAACCAACTTGTTACCTTTCCTTTTCTGTGCACCAGTGCTGTAGGTTTACTGATAGACAGTAACTTGTGATGTGGAATCCAGGAGCTGAAGCCAGCTTCATGTGTGTCATCAGCTTTGGGCTTCACTGGTAATGAAAAACTGGAAGAAACAGCTTGGAGTGGAAGAATTATTTCATTATCAGTGCAGGCACAAGTGTCACTTCAGAGTTGTCATTTGCAGTGGTGTCTTCTGTGCTCAGAATTCTCCTTGCTTAAGCAATCAGAGCATGGCATGGTAGGGCACTTCTGGACTGAGATGCTTAGGTCTTGATGAGATCTGTTTTCTGTAGTGGCTTCTACTGTTCCTTTCTGTCCATTAATCATCAGCTGGGATCAGTACACTGAGATTTTTGGCTTGGATCATTGCTACTGTTGCATTGCCCTGGAACCCTTGACATCCATTCTGTTTCAGTGAGGGAGAAGGAGTAATGCTTGGGCACAAGTGTCTAAAGTTGCAGGGTTTGGGGGTTTTTATTCCCTTGGCCAACCCATGGATGATCAGTTTGTTTGGAAGGCTGAAAGCTGACACTTCTGTTCCTGTTACTGGCAAGCAGTGTGAAAGCTCTGAGCACAGGAGCCAGTAGGAAGAGATTGTGGAATAAGCTCTTGGGGGGCTTCCATATTTACAGCATGCTGCTTGTAGGAATAGTGGTGTAAAGGTTATGCAAATTATGCATTTTGACAAATGGCTGTCAGCCAATGAGGCTGCAGACAGTTGCATACTGAGTGGTTATTCTCTGCAGTCATTCTGCAGCTTGGGTTGCCCAGTTGCCTGTGATTCACACTGTCATTAGGGTAAAGGTGGAGATACAGTTACACTTTGCTAACTAGAAAGCATTTTGCTCCTCTCTTGATTATTTACTTAGACATCACCTCTGTCAGGATCATTTGTTCTGCCTGTGGAACTCTCCCAGGCAGAGTAAACAAACTGGGCAGTTCTCTCTAGGAGACTCTGTAGCATGTGCCAGAAGCATGGTCTGCAAAGAAGGTGAGAGCATGAAATGAGGCAATTCAGAGAGAGGGGTGTGGAAGTTTTGACTTTGTTGTATGCAAAATGCACTGAGGAAATATATATAGCATGACTAAAATATAAGCTAAAAGGGGGAAAAACTGGATATGCTGAGTCATGGCCTCCTGTACAGGTACATATAGCTGCTTACAGAGCCAGTTACTCAGTGCTTGCCATTTTTGGGTGTTTTCACCAAATAAGGCAGTATTAGAAGTTTGAAGACTCTGTTTAAGCAACCAGAGACCACTCTGAGTACCAGTCACTTTGGGGGTGGTAGTGGTGCACTAGGAACTTTTGTTCTGGGGAGTGTGAATGACTTTAGAGTATCTGTGGTTTGCTCTGTCACATTTTATCAGGCATAATAGAGAGTTGCCTTCTAAAATCCACGTGTCTGGAATGGGAAGGGCTAGTTTGGTTCACTCTGGAAACATGGGCCTGTTGTTAGTCAGTGTTTGCCTGTCTCATGGGTTGGTGCTCTGCCCCTCCCTCTTCAAGATGTGCAACCTGTTTTCAGTAATCTTTGGACAGCACTGGACCTGAACTGAGAGAGCTTTGTGTGTTCTGAAGCATCATTTAAATGCAAAGTGTGTGTGTGCAGAATCAGAGCACCTGCTGGGCTGGCAATGATGGGGACAGTGGTGTGGAAAGAAAGAAGAGAGACTTCATATTTACACTCTCCAAATGCTTGTTGAGTCCTAGCTCTATCAATCTGATTACTGTGTCTTTTCCCAGAAATGGTTTCATGTATGGGTTGGTTTGCTCTGGTTTTGCAGGTACCACAAGAGCCAAGCTATTTACCTGGAGTCCAAAGAGAACACTAAGATCAGCTGTGTGATCAGTTCTGTGGGTGCCAATGAGGTAATGGCCTGCTTTGGTTTGCTGGGGAGGGGGCTAAAGCTGTGGGTCAGCACAGGCAGGGGGGATGGCTCTCTAGGAAGGACTGAGAGGGAGTCAGCATTGCTTTCAGAAAAGGTGTAGTTGGCTGGTGTCTAAAAAAGCTGAATCCAAGATAAAACTGAGTAGAGAGATCTCTTCTTGAGACAGATCTGTGATGGGAAGAGACTTGCTGTGCTTCTGAAGAATGAGCCTACATTTTGCAAGCAGTAGCTTGGCAGGCAGGAAAAATGGAGGGAACTGGCCCACTGGTTCTCAGTGGCACTGCATTCATCAGTTCCATTTCCATTATCTCAAGAACATCCATGCAGTTATTAATTCCAGATTTAACAAACAAATCCCATTGGGAATTGAGAAGAGGAAAACTTCTGTCACCACTTTAGTTGTTAGAAGCAGAGACAGTTCCTCCTGCTAACCTGGGCACATGTTGTGAAGTAAGCTGGCAGCATTCATCACTGACTGGGGAGATGGGGCAGGCAAGGCATTTGGTTGAGGTAGTTTCCTTGTGGCTAGTGGTTAAGGCTTGGAGAAGCCACTGAAGGGAGGTGCATGGCAAAGGCTGAGGGGAATCTTGCTGCAAAACAAGCTTAGTGCTCCACCAGGGCATCACTTGGGCAAAGGCAGCAGTGTCTTTGCTTATAGATTCCAGACCCTTCAAGGAAAGAACTGAATGTTTCTCTCTCCTCTGCTTTAAACCCACTGCCCCTGTGTGGGGAAGAGGGAGCAGCATCCTTATATGGAGGGAATTCAAGCTGCCAAATAGATTGTGAAGTCTCCTTTTCTGGAGACTCAAAACTTGCCTGGACACCATCCTGAGTCATGTGCCAGAGCAGGGAGGAGAGACTGGGTGCCCTCTGATGGTCCCTTCCAACTGGAACCATTCTGTCAGTCTGGGAAATGCCAGACCTCACCAAACTTCTCTTCCTTCAGCCAATCAAGTAACTTTAATTTGTTTTGGCAGCAAAGGGAAAACATTTTACTTTGAACAAAATGAGCTGCATATGGAATATGCTTTGGATCACAACTGTGGCCCTGACAGTAACACTTGTTCCACAGAACAGTTGGTTAGTTAGATAAAGTGACAGTAGTGTGCTAATGACTGTGGTGACAATATAGTGCTGCTGATGTGATTAAAGTCATTACTGCTAACTTGGAACATTAAAACTCAATCTTTTGGGAACATCTTGCCTGAAGCCTGAGAGAAATGCAGTCCATTCATGATCACTGTGAATTCCACTTGAAAAGGAGACAATAGCTTTAGTTTGGGGTTTGTGGAGGGATTTTTGAGAGAGACTGAGGAGCAGGCATGGCACTTGTTTGCCCTGTGATGGGTCATTGCAGCAACACAAAGCTAGGATAAATACCTAACAGAGTACTGCAGTGAGAAGGTGCTCTCTTAGGAGCACAACCTGCACTTCTCAGAGTCCAGCACTCTTGGTTGCCAAGGTATGACCTTGCTGGTTCCTGCTTGAAGTTAGAAACTAGAAGGCAGGCCTAGATTTGAAGTCTAATTGTATACTCTAGTCAAAATGTGAGAGTGTTTCTAAAGGAGGTCAAGTTACTCCAATGAACTTCACTTAAATCACTTGCACAGTGTCTCCTCACCAGCATTTCCATTCAGAATGGAAGAAGTTAGAGATATCATGGCATACAGGTGCCTTCTTGTGGCTGGGGAGAGGCAGTATCTCACAGTGTACCAGAGGCTTCTTTGCTCATATGAAGCTCTACATCAGTTTTCTTAACCTGAATTTGGATTTTGTAATTGGCTGTGGCCTCCTGACACCAAGTCTGAGCTATTATGGTCTCTCTTCAAAAGCATATTTGTGTCCAAAAATACTCTAGTACTAAGAGCTGAAGAGCTCTTAATTTTTCATGCATTTATTTTAGTGCATTAGAATGGTAAAATGCAGGAGTTTTGCTGAGGTTTGCTTTCTAAAGTACAGATATTTGGGTCTAAACTTCTTGGAAGTGATCTTGATTGTTTAAAAATCCTGAGGGGCTGCCTTCATGGCAGCAATTTGTCCTTTGGAACATGCTGTGTATCAGCAAGTCAGGTGAATTCTTCTGTGTAGGTGCTGAAGAGAGAGGCCCTTTTATCTTCAGACACTATTTATTTAATGTACATTGTGAGAAATGCTCCACAGAACAAAATCTGAATAAGCTTTTCATGTGACTAATGGGTCCTTGTCTGGGCAAATCCCAGGGGAGATAACTTTATGATCTGTGGCTCTAGAGAGACTTACTCTTGATTAGGGAGAGCTTAATGCCAGAGTTCTCTTGTGAACTGTAGCAGACAGAAACTTGCTTTCCTGCTGATGCTTGGAAAGAGTCATTTTTCTTGATGACTGTTTTGAGCAGGAAGTTAAGGGGTGTAAAGTTAGGAGCCTTCCTTTGTTTTCTACTCAGCTTGTAAATGCCTAGTGTGGGGAGGGAGAAGGGATGAAGCTAAATCCTCTGTGCACCCCGAGTAACATCGAGGTGTTCAGATCTGCTGAAGAATCCCTGGGCTTAGTTTGTCTGCATGTTGCTTACTGTGGGTTTTCCTTTTTCCCCCCAGTATATCACCCTGCCTTTTTGTTTCCTTTGCAGATCTGGGTGAGGAAAACCAGTGACAGCACAAAGATGAGGATCTACCTGGGCCAGCTGCAGCGAGGTGTCTTTGTGATCCGGCGCCGTTCAGCTGCATGACTGTCTGCTCTTCCTGGGCCTCTTGGGGTTTCTAACCCAACAGCCAAACCTCTGCTGGGGAATGGCACTGTTCACTCACCTTAGCAGCAGAGAAGGCTGCCTTGACCTCTTCTGAGACTCTTTGTGGCTGGCCACATAATCCCCAGTAGTCCTTAAATCCTTAGTGATACCCAAGCACTGCCCTGGACTCTCTGGAGTTTGGCATCAAGCTTCTGTTTGCTTTCTTTCTCTTTTGGGAACTTATTTAAGAAGACTTTGCATCATACTTTTTTCATTGTTGTTTCCTGGTGCATAGATGGGACTGGTATCTTGAAAGCCAACATAACATTTGTGTTTTGAATCAGACCAGTGAAGAAGCTTGTCAAGACCTGAGGTTATCTTGTTCTTTTTGGGTTTGTTTTCCTGCAAGGCTCAGGATGTTGGACAAAAGGGGATGAATCTTGCCAGATTCCAGCTGCAGCTGAGAGATGCATCTGTTACACCTGGGATGCATCACTTCTATTGGATGAACTGTTTAAAGACTTGAGCACTGAGGCTTTTATGAGGGAAGTGTGAACAGCTTAGAAACTGCTGGAAATCCAGTTGATTTTAAGGTAGTTAAACAGTCACATGTGGTTAACCAGAAGCTTCCATTTCTCCTCACATTAAAAATCTCTTCAATAATCAAGCAAAGAGTGTATGTATTTGCTGAAGTTGTTTCCTGAAATAGGTGAATGAGTCTGTACCAAAGGGTTAATTAGCTGGACGTTGCAGATAGTGAGACTCTGGATTATTTGTGTGAGTATAAGCACCCAGATGTGTCAAAAGGTAAATTGCACTTTCTTTGCTGATGCTTAGGAGTAACAGGCTATGCTGGGATCCTGCTGATGGAAGATACTGCATCTGTTATATCTTCAGAGAAGTCAGGTAGAGAGTAGAAACCAGCTTTGACATGCCTCTGGCTTATAGCTGAAACCTTAATTCCTTAAATGTCATGCAAAGGTTTCCCTTTTGAAGGGTATTTTAATTACTGGAGATAACACTGAGTTTCCACACTTGCCCTCTAACAGCACATTATGAAAATGCTCACTTGTATTAATATGCTCATTTCCAGGGTGGGTGGAGATCTGACTGGCATTCCATTGCTATTCCCACTCTTGTGCTGATGGCTGAAGCCAGCATCACCACGTGTGACTGCATTGGCATGAACCACACAGTGCACTGGCAAACGCTGTCAGATCTTTGCCTTCTGTGCAAGAGAACCTTGTGCTTCCTTTGATTACTGGAAAAAAAAGATGTTATTTCTGCCTTTATTGGTATCTGTCATTGAGGCATCTTTTGGTTTTGCTTTTGAACTGCCTTCTTGTTGAGCATCAGCTGAGCCTTTCTTTCCCATCTGGATAAATGGAGTATTTTAAATGACTCTTTCCTTTTCTTTGACTTACTGCAGTTGGGTGGCAGTTGCATCCCACTAACTGATGTGTGCATGGATCTAGAGTGGAGAGAGAGTTGTGGCTGAGTTTCTGAGCTGTTGCCTTTGTGGCTGAGATACCTTCCCTGTTTTTCCTGTGTTTAGAGTTTCAGCTGGAGCTCTGGTGAGGGAAGGAGAGGGCATCTGTTTGCAGCCTTAGTCAGGTGGGAGTTGTCAGGTTAACAGCATACTTACTAGAACTGCATTCTCTGCACATGTGACAGGTTTTTAATGAGGTGATGATGTTCCAAACAGGATTTGTCACTGAGCCTTAAAGCATACATCACAGTTCTTATAATAAAAAATGCTAAGTAAGTAACAGGATTTGTTTCCTGTCTACATTGTTTTATCTGTGGAAACTGCTGGAAACTCTGGGTCACTTTTGGGGTGGGATCTTGCCAACCTGCTAGCAGCAGGAGATCTCTCTGCTGCTGTGATGGAACCTGTTCTGAGCTTGCTTTAAAGGTTTTGGTAGAAGCATGGAAGTGCAGTTCTCTTAGAGCCAGTCCTGATGCAGGTGCATGTTGTGTAAGCTTAGTTAAATAGCTCAGACACCACATCTGAGTCAACATCATCTGCTCACTGTTGCTGTTCCTGGGCAGAAGTGGGGAAAGAATAGCTGCTCTCCCAGGCAGAAGCCTGTCTTTCCATCAGCTGTGGGAGGGAGGGAGGGTGCTGGGGGTGTGACAGGATGGGGGCCACACTTCTAGTTCACAGCCTAAATGAAATTGGAAGAGTCTTCTGGAAGTGAATGCCTGTGGGACTCTTACACCATTTCCCTCTTCTCTAACCCCTGCTGTGGACACTCAGCTGTGCTGAGAAAGAGTTCCTGTTGGAGTCATCTTGTGGTGGTGCAGAAAACCAAGCAGTGTAGCCTTGGCATGAGAGTTGTAGTGGTGAAAAACAACCTGAGAAAGAATGAGGACAGTGAGCAGGCAGGGGGGAAACTGTAGCTGTATTGGCTGGGGAGAGCTGCTGCATAAACTGATACTGGTTCAGGGAAGTGCTTCAGCATGGAAGTTCAAGTCAAAACTTGTTCTCAGACTCCACTTTTTCATGCCCATCTTGGATCTTCAGGAAGGATGCATGAGGGTTGTACAGTTTCCTTCTGTCAGTTCCTTGCCCACTGCCAGGTCCTTGGTGCCCCTGGGTCAACCTTTGAGCTGTAATTTCTGCTTTTGACAATCCTGGCTGTGGCTTTGTAGCCCTCTGCTCCAATTCAGCTGCTACACTGGTGGTGTTTTAAGGCTTTTTCATCCTTAGTCTCTTATTTTAATGAAATGAAAGTATTTCTTGCCCTCATTGATCACCATAAAAAGTAGCTCTGTCTCCTCTAACAAAGGACATGACTCTGGTGTTTTTTCAAGCAGGCTGTTGTGTAATGGCCTGTGCCACTTCCAAGGCTGGAAGTGACAAAATGCAGTGCTTGCTTGTGCACTCAAGGCAGCAGCACATTATTTAATCCTAGAAAGATGCTCCAGATGTGTTGTGGTGAGGATGAGGCGTGTGGAGATGGAGAGTACAGATGTCAGCTGTGGAAATGAAGATTTCCTGCCCCTGCTTGGAAAAACAGAGACAAGTTACTCAAGGAGATGGATAAGGTCTTGCTTAAATCCTAAGAGAAAATGGGCTTTTCTGTCTGCTGTTTTGCCTAATATCAGTCTTCTGAAGAATTCCAACCCTCAGTGGACAGGAATGGCTTTGCTACAGGTAGGAAAATAGTAATTCTCATGCACAGCCCTTGAAGTAAATTTTAGAAATGGTTTCAGCTCCTGGTTGCAGGAACTTGAAGGGGAGGTGAACCTCCTGCCCCAAACAAGCTCTTATTGAGGGTTCCATTGCAGTTGGTGGCTGACTCACATTAAGTATTTTGTGTATTGCCCTGAGACAGGGACTGTGATGTTGATCAAGTGGAAAATAAAAGGATGTTCAAATGGACTGGAAGCCAGATCAGTGAACTAACTAACAGTGGCTTTTGGACATCACACTCACTGAAAGGTTTCAGAAGAGGCTTTTTCCTGGGGTTGAATGCTGCTGACAGAAATTGTCTTTTTTAGCTCACATGCTTTGCCTGGAGTTTTGTGAGGAGACCAAGTGATTTAGCAAGGAAGTCTTGCTTGGTTGTTATTTTTCATGTTCTTTGGCCACTTAAGGAAATAAAGCTCAAAAGAGTGAGAAATGGCTCTGACCTGTGTGAATAGCTGAGGTCTCCTTCCTCTTTCAGGAAAAGAGAAAACCCCTTTTGGACCCTTGTGCCACAGAAGTAAAGAGCAAATGCTAAATGAGTAAGAAAATATGAATGGATGTTTAAGGGTTGCTGTTACAAGTTCTGGTTTGTCCCATTTTAAAGCTAAACATTTAATATATCTTAAGGTATTTAGAAAAAAGAATATTAATTGAAACCCCTTTGCTGCAACTTCCCATGTCATTGAGTTAAAGAATTGCACTGTTTTAATGTAATGTTGAATTTGGGAAACACCTTGAACATTTAACATCAGCTCTAATCTAGGGTGCCAAGTGTCCTGCAATACCTGGAGTAGCTGGAGTGGAGTCAGTGCTGGGCTTTAAATTTCTCCTCTTGATGCAGCAGTGCTTTTCTCTCAAATACTTGTGCTTTCAGTTTAGTTACTAAATGCATCTAAGGAACTGTTGGGATTTGTGTTACTTCAGCAAGAGTCATCAACCAACCAAAAAAAACAACACAAAACCCCCCCCAAAACCAAAGACAAAAGACTTTTTTTCCCCTCTCTCTTGTCAGATGTTAAGAAATAGATGGAGGGGAGAGTGCCTGAGGAGCCTTGTCCCCTGGGACCAGCATTTAAACAACATTTAGGTGACAAAAGCCATAAATGCAAAGTATTTTTGATGGTGTGTGCTTATAAGGAGATGGGGGCTAAACCCCCTGGGTGGAAACAAGACAGAACAGCAACACCAGAAGAGTCACTGAAACCTTTGGTTCTAAACCAGCAATGCTTTGAGCCAAGCCAGGCCTTTGGAGAGCTCTGGAACCAGAGATCTAACCTGCTGGAAACAGCTGCTGCTTTGTTTAATCAGTCTGGAATTGGAAAGCTAGCAGTTGTCCTGGGCCTAAGGTAGCTTTGCCATTTCTCATTCAGTTCTGATTTGTATCCACATGTTCTGCCCCAGATCCTGAGAGGGAAAAATAGAATAGTAATGAAACAGACCTTTTCTTTTTCATTTCACTCTATTAACCTTCCTTATTTCTCTTGAATTAGGATTCTTTTGGCAGTGCTGATTGCCTGCAGATCTCTGCCATTTGGATGGCTATGATCTGTAATGAAAACAAATACAAATGCAAATCAAGGTTAAAATTGGTGTCTTAAAGCAGGGGTTCTGCTTGATGGTTTAAATCCTGTTTGGATTTCTTGACTGAAAGGTGTCCAAGGGAACAAAGTGATGGCACTGACTGACTGTGGATTTGGAGAGCAGTGGGCTTGGGACGCGTGGCTCTACCTATGGCTCTACCTCCCTCTGCTTGCCCCCTGAACTGAAAAGGTAGGTGGAGTGTTTTGTTTGTCTGATTGGGTTGTTTTTCAGGGAAGTAGGGGATGTCTGTCAAATAATTGATTTCTCTTGAAATAAATAGTTGAAGGTAGCTGCTGATTATGTTAAAATACTGAGGAGTTACTCATTGTGTGGAACAAATACCCTTTTGGCCAGGAACTGATTTGTACTTGGGGACATGGTTTAGTGGCATGGTGGTGATTAGGATGACAGTTGGACTTGGTGATCTGGGAGGCCTCTTCCAGCCTTACTGATTCTGTAATAGGCAAATATTGTTTTTCCTAGTGTGATTAGGAAGCAGTGATCCAAACCTCATGCATCATGAGGCATTGGGTAATGGGGAAAACTTTGAACACTGATGATGCTAGATCATGTAATATAGTTGCACAAAATAAGTAGAAACACAGGAAGGAAATATTCTGGGAAGGGTTTCTGTGGTGGTGAAAATCTCATCCACTGAAACTGGGAATTACTGAACCCCTTGGTTTAAGAATGTCCTGCACACATAACTTGAGAGTCAGGGATGTGTGCTCTGTGATGGTATTTCAACACTGGAGTTATTGATTAGGTCTCATTTTGTTCCAAGTATGAAGCTTTGCAACTCAAAGGGAAATGCCATGGTGCAGCTGGCAGGATAGTTACCAGCCCTGGCTCAGTCTACTGCTCTTGTTCTCCACTAAGAGAATTCAAAGCTATTGACTTGTTTCCTTTTATTGAAATGACTATTTTGAGGAGAACTCTGAAGTCCTCATGAAATACAGTAATAAAGTGTCTGTCCCCTGGCCTGCCTGAACATGGAAAACTTTTGTCCTAAGGCAGGGATATTTGGGCAGCAATCCAGTGAGTGGCTCTGCCACTGAGGATTTCATCCACCTGAGGAGGTAGAGGTGCTTGCTTGTCCTTTCCAGGCACTGTGAAGAGGAGTATTTAGCAGATACAAATTCTGAGATGCAAAGCTGCAGTGTTCCTGGACCACTGCAGTGGTGTGGCTGGGCAGGGCTGGTGCAGATTGTGGGGAGATTGTTTGCTGAACTGTTCTTGGAGAGAATGAGTGGGATTAGTGTTGTGAGAAGTTTCTGGAGCACTCAACAGCACTTGACACCTCTCTGTTCCGAGGCTGGATTTCTCAAAGCAGTTTTGATTCTCTAGGGTTTTGATTTAAGAGCCACAGGGAGGCTGAAAGCAGCAGCACATGTTCAGGACTGGGGTGTCCCAGTCTCTTCTGCAGGTGGCTGCTCTCTGCTACCCCAGTGCTGAAGACCTTGGGGAGCATATCAATAGACTTGCCTTGTAATGGATGTTAACAACCTTAAATGCTGGCTGTAGCCTTCACAAGGTGTGCCTGTTCCTGCTTACCCTTTGATGTAACCAAAGGCAGTAATCTGCAAAGCTTCTGAGCAGAGGGGGTTTTCCCTTCCCACCAGAGATCCTGACAGGTACTCCATCTCCATTATGCCTCAGCTCTTTGGTCTATCTGTCATGTTCCTGGGCTGGATGACAGCAGTAAGGTGCTTCTGGTGGGTGCATCTCCTCCCTGTGTGATAGGGATCTAGTGAATGGATGTGGCCAGTCAGCTGAGCAGAGGCACAAGCCCAGGAGGGGCAGTCATCTTCTGGCTCCCTCAGCCAGCTCACTCTGTTCCAACACCCTGTCTGGATTTACTTGAGTTCAGAGGCAATGCTACATTTCTATTTTGAATTGATTGACTATAGTGAGCATTTTTACTGCTGCTGGGTCTTTTTGTTGCCAAATTCCTTATGGAATCAGTGCAGTGTCTCAGCTGAAGTACAAGGTGATGTGTGGCCAGGCAGGTTCTGTGTGCTTGCTTTATCACTGGGGACTGTGGGATGTGATGCCTATGACCAAGGAGGTCTCCTGGTCCTGTGACCTTGTCTGTCACTTGTCTTGTTGCAATATTCACTCCAGTGAGCTGATGTGCTTCTACAGGGCTGCCAACAGAAGCACAGAAGTGCAATTATTGTTCATCTGAAAGTGCTTGTTCAGCTCTCACCCCACTTCCCTGGAGTTCTGTAGGAGGGAGCAGGTTTGTCTCTCGAGTTCCTGCCCATGCCCCTGCTGTAATGGGGTGCTGTGGAGGGTGGTGAGGGTGAGTTGTGCCTGCTTGCTTTTGCTCACTGGGTGCTCAGCCCAGTTACCATCATCAGAGCACAGGGAATCTCCTTCTTCCAAAACCAGGGTTGTTACCTTCAGGAGGAGCTGCCCTCTCCAGCTCCTGGCAAGGCTCACTCAATGGGGCTCCTGAATTGCCTTGAGCTTGAGCTAAATGCTCCAGTCTTTTGGGATGTTGTTACAAAGGAAACTGAAGAGGCTATGGGGTGGTGTCAGTGCTGCTCCTGCACTAGTAACTGGTTTTATGAGCCTCTTAAATTGTTTTGGGGAGGACCTCAGTCTCCTCCATGACGTTATTGTCCCTGTTTACTGACTTATGTGGCTGGCTGAAGGAGCAGTAGTGGTGCTGGGAGCAGAGCAGCCTGCTGTGAGCACCAGAGCTGTGGTCTTCCCCTCCCTGAGGGGAATGCAGAAGGCTGCAGCTCAGCCACGGGGTGGCTGCACATGACTGTGGGTGGTTTGGAGGCAGAGGCTCCTCAAGCCCCATGATAGCATGGAGGTGAGTAACCACAAAGCTGTTTGCCTTAGTGAAAAGGATTTGGTTTTCTCAATAATAGAATGGTTTGGTTGGAAGGGACCTTAAAGATCATCTAGTTCCAACTCCCCTGCCATGAGCAGGGACACCTTCCACTAGACCAGGTTGCTAAAAGCCCCATCCAACCTGGCCTTGAACGCTTTCAGGGATGGGGTGTCTGCCACCTATCTCTCTGGCCAACCTCACTACCCTCATAGTGAAGAATTTCTTCCTTATATCTAATCTACATCTGCCCTCTCTCAGTTTAAAGCCATTACTCTTTGTCCTATCACTGGATGCCCTTGTAAAAAGTCCCTCCTCAGCTTTCCTGCAGTCCTCCTTTAGGTACTGGAAGGATACTATAAGGTCTCCTTGGAGCCATTTCCAGGCTGAACAAGCCCAAGTCTCTCAGCTTGTCTTTGTAGGAGAGGTGCTTCAGCCATCAGATCATCTTTGTGGTCTCCTCTGGACCTGCTCCAACCACTTCATGTCAGTCTTAAGCTGAGGACTCCAGAGCAGGGCCCAGCACTGCAGGTGAGGTCTCACCAGAGTGGAGCAGAGGAGCAGAATCCTCTCCCTCGACCTGTTGGCCACACTGGTTTTGGTGCAGCCCAGGATACAGTTGGCTTTCTGTGCTGTGAGTGCACGTTGCTGTGTCATGTTGAGCTTCTCCTTAACCAAGTCCTCCTCCTCAGGGCTGCTCTCCATCCATTCTCTGCCCAGTCTCTGTGCTTGGGATTGCCCCAACCCACGTGGAAGACCTTGCCCTTGGCCTTGTTGAACTTCATGAGGTTCACACAGGCCCACCTCCAGGAATGGGTGGAATGGAGCACTGAGATCATGCATTCTCCCCCAGGTCTCTCCATCTGCACCTCACTCAGGTAAACCTGTGTGTTTATCTCCTCCCCTCCTGTACTTGCTGTGCTGCCATCCTCTCCCCTTTCCAATTTCACACTGACATGCTCTTGACGTATTTAGGAACCAACTCTTGTGTCAATCCACTAAAAAGCAACCAAATATGTCCTAGAGAAATGGTTTTCTCCTCTGTCTCCTGTTGCTGTGGCAATCTTGACTGCTGAGCAGAACGAGTGGAAGGAGCCAGTGTCAGTGCAAAAGCATCCTGCTTTCCTGCATGGGCAGTGCTGTGAAGGACATGCAGTGCCTGCTGCTGCCTGTTCTGACAGGGATTCTACCCTTTTTATAGTGGTTTTGATATGCAAATCTCCAAGGTTTGTACAGAGAGAAGTAAATGAGAACTCACTTGATTATTCAGCTGGGGAGGCTGAAGGACAGGAGTGCAGTGATCTGTTGAAGACTGAGAGCTGTGTCCATTACTCAGCTAGAAATGCCTGTCTCCTGCCTTAACTTGCCCTGCAGTCCAGAGTATAGGCTAACTTAATCTTCCTTAAGCTGCTGCTCTAGCCTTTCAGTTATGTCAGAACTTCATCTACACCTCTCAGCACATAATCCTTTCTTCAGTGTTACCCTCTTGTCTCTTCTCCATCCAGCTGGTCAGGCTAAGGCTTTCTCCAGAGCAGGTGACCAGGTGATTTTTGGATGATGAGTTACTACTCATCAGCTACATTTGGTAGCTGACTGTAAGAAGCTAGCTGCAAATCCTAAGTACAAATGTGTTAGCATAAACCATTGGAAGAGAGCATGTTTGCCTTTGCAGTAGGTGGAGAGCATGGGGATGGTCTGGTAATCAGATCTGTCTGTAAGCAGCTGCCAGATGGCAACTCACTGGGAATAATTAATCAGTTGCTTGTGCAGGATGTTGAGCATGGGAGGACAGTGTCTGTAAAGATTCTAGCAGAAGGTTTCTATGTGAGAACAGCTCAGAGAGGACCTGAGCCCCCTGTAAAGGAGGATTTTCCCCTCCAAGATGGAACTCTCTAACTAGAATCACAGAGACAACTAAGTCCATCTTGCTGGGGATCATGGGCTTTCTGCCTACCACCTTTGGCTTTCCCAGGGCATCATGAAGCTAGAGGTTTGCAAAAGGAAGGAAGGAAAGCTGGCTGACAGCTGTGGGCTTGGATTGGCTGTGAGGGCTTTCTGCCCCCAGCTTGGGGAGAGAGAAAAGTGTTAAATACATTTTAAAAAGCACATGCTTGTAGGTCTGCTCTGTTGGGAGTGTTGAGCTAAGGAGCAGGTCCCTCAACTGAATTTTCTCCTTGGGAATGAATGAGCTGCTGTAAATGAGCAGCAGAAAGATGATGTGACTCCAAGGGCCAGTGTCACAGAGGAGCTGAACATCCTTTCTAGCTCTGTGGTAGCCTGCAGGGCTGTTGGCTATTTTGGGAGGAGTCATGGCAAAAGTGGTTTCTGCAGATATCACTCACTCTCCCAGCACACCTCGAGTTCTGGGTGTGAGGGCAGAGGTAAAATCACCTCTGTGTGATTTTTGTACTGCTTGTCTCTCTCTGTGTTCCCAAACTGCTCCTCTCCAAAGGCAGCTGTCTCAGCAGGGAGGGGGAAGCAGGAGCAGACATGGTGCTGGCAGGATGAGGCTGAGCAGTGAGTGGAAACCTCTCCATTCCTCTAGACTTTGAGGACTGTGTGTACAATTAAAAGTGAGGGGAGAAAAGGCACCTGTACCAAGGATTTGTCAGGCTTGTTCCTGGCAGATAAGTTGGTTTTATTGAGCAGCTTGACATGCACTTCCATGCAGTGTCTAGATGCTTGTCTAGTGTTTACTCAGAGGGAGAGATTTTCTAGCCACCCTAGAAATTAAATTTTGTGTAATGGTGCAGTTGCTGAGGGAAAATGAGTGTGAAGGTGCTGTCAGGATGTCAGGCTGCTCTGGAACAAGACTTGTGCAGAAGACAAGTGACATTAGTGTGTTTGAGGATGTTTCATTTAGAAGTAATGAAGTCCTCAGCCCTTTGGGGACCTGCTAATTGAACTGAAGAGGTGTGAAGCCCAGAAGGGAGATACTGTTCACACCTGGAAAGGCAGAGACACTTGCAGAGGGAGGGGGTCAAACCAGGTTATTTCTACTGTAGAATTGCATCAGAAGGATGTGAAGAATTGTTCCAAAATTACATTCCTTTACCTGAAGCATTTGAGGGGAGTTGGTTTTGTATGGTAAGACTAAGTGGCATGCTTCTAGCTGGGAAAGGGACTTGGGTCTGAGTTTTAAATTGGAAGGTGTTCAGGGAAAGGAACAACCACCCTCTGCTCTCTGAATCATCATGCAATGACCACAGAAATAAACAATGGGAAAAAATGTCAGGAGACTTCTGCAGGCTCCAGATTCATAAGGCTGCCAGACAGTACACTGTCTCTCCTCTAGGAGAAAAACTTGCTGAGGAAATATCTCCTTGCAGAACCTGAAACTGTGGTTCCTTCCCAGGGACAGGGTATTTGAATGGAGATGTATTTTCTGCACGAGACACTGGGCCTGGAGTTCCTTCTGATAACTTCCTTTTGGTATTAAAATAGTTGTCCAGATAATGCTGTTTCTCTTCTGAAGGCTTCCAGGCTTTTACAACACTGCAGTAATTATTCCATTTATCAGTAATTGAGGCAGGGGACTGTGGTTGCTGCAGCCCACGTTCAGCACTGCTGGCAGAAGCTTGCTGCTTGTCCCAACCTTCCCATAAGCAAATAAAAGTACATCTGTTAATCAGCCTTCCCTTGCAAAACCTATTTACTTCAGAAACACTAATGCTGAGTTGTGTAACAGTGGGCAGGGAGGGTGAGTTGATGGTGTTCACACTGAGGTTTGGCCTTGCTTGGAGACCTGTTGTTGGTGTTGGGAGTCAGCATAAACAGCATTTAGAGTTTGCTTTTTCAGAGGAGCTGTCTGTAACTGTAGAGGTGGTGGGTAGTTTGGCCTTGGACCCCTTCACTGCTGCCACAAGCTTGACAAGGTCCTTTGTCATTCTCCAGGGAAGCTTTCAAATTCACCACTGTGGTTTTGAATTGGCTTTAAATAAAAGGTGGTGTGCTTCTGAAGTGCCCTGCCCAAGAGCTCTAGAGCACTCCATGTGCAATCCCAGCAGCCAGCAGACGAAGCTATTAAATGTGAAGTGCCCATGCACAGCTACCTGGCAGAGAGCTGCAGGAGAGTGTTTGCAGCTGAGTCCCTCAGAAATAGGCTTTGTCTAAAAAAAAAAACAGCCCTCAGCAGGTGATAACTCTGTTGGAAAGTCAAGGTAGGTCTTGTTGGCTCACCAGCTAAGGCATTGTGTAGCTGTGTGGTGGGTCTGAGCCACTTGAGTTCCCAGCTTGTGTGTCTAACAGCCTTGGGGTCTTAAGTCCTGAGAGTAGATATGTAGCCTTGAGAAGCCAGACCTAATTTTTTCAGTTACATTTGCAGAATGAAGCCCCATAAGGGTAACTCCTATACTGCCTCTAAGCTTCTCCAGCCTCCATCTCCTGCCTTCTCTGCAATTCTGAACACGTAGCTTCATTTTACCTCTCAGCACCACACCAGCTGGAACAGCTTCTTCTAGGGTGGGAGTCCTGTGTGCAGGCTTTACTGAGCAAGGAGAGTACTTGGAGAAGGATGTGCAGTTGCCTCCTGTGGCTTAGAAGGCTATATCTATATTTTTAGGGGTGTTTTTTTTTCTTTCCCCATCTTACTGATGTAGGAAGGGAAGATTATGGCACTTGATGATTTAATCAACATAATCTCCAGATAAAACAATCTTATGTTATACTACTGGGAGATATTAATTTATGCTGGCTTGCTTCTCCTGAGGTAAATTAAATCATTAGTTTTAAGACTGGATTAGATGCACATGTTCCCTGCCTCTTAAAAAGGCAGTTCAGTAGTTCTTAAAAGCTTCTTGGCTTGGCATTTCTTGGGAGTCATCAAGTCCTTTCAGCACAGGTGTCATGAAAAGTGGAACAGAGATGCAGTGCTCAGAGGTGCAACCACCAGCCCTCTGGGGGTAATTAAATGCCTCTGTGCTGACAGAGCACCTGCTAGTGCCTTGTGCCTCCTTCTTCACCCAACAGTACTATTGGACCAGCTTTTTAAAGTAGTGAGAAGGTTTTGCCCCAGGTCTGGGGAACCAGCAGTTGTTCCTTTGGTCAAACCTGTACCTAGAGCATCCTCTCTCTGTTGATGCAGAATTGAGCTGTTCAGTGTGTGTTGGGTGAGACCTGGCCAGGACAGGTGGCTGGTGTCTACATCCCTCTCTCACTGGAGAGAGAGTAAGGACATCCAGGATGACTTGGGCTTCAAAATATGCCTGAGCAGAACTGTAGCACAGGCAGTGGGTGACCTTGGAAGTGCTATCAGCAGCTATGAACTGGCTGAAAATTCCCTAAAATACATAAGCCAACCTCTGAGAGTGCCCAATAGAAAGGTCTGTGCCAAGATACGTGGGAGATGTCACAGCTCTTTCATACCAGGCAAGGAAATGGTCTGCCTCTCATCATGGAGAGCTGTAGCAAGGGTGTAGGAGAAAAATTTAGATGCCTGATGCTAGTGGCCCCTCCTGGAGTCCCCTGATTTAGAGCAGATGTGCTGAGCCAGGCCAGCATGGCTCCTCTGCAGTACCTCTTAGGAAGATCCAGTGCAGGGATGGTGGCTCCAAGTGTTGAGGTGCCCTGTCTGCTTGGATAGCCAGCAGTTCTGGTGATGAAGCCAGGCCCTGCTGCTGAGACAGATGGGAATGGCTCCTTATGACCCAAGGGGAGGAGAACTGACAGAGGCAGTCATAGCTATTTCAGGGCTATTAAGGATGTGATAATGAGGCATTTCTTGCATCATTTTTCAGCACTTCACTCCCCCACCCCCAGTTCAGCCCATGCATTAGCACTCTCCATCACAGGAGGACAATAGATGCTCTGCTGGTGCTGTAACTCCATATATTCTGCATCTTGGCATCAACAGGGCTGGTGCCTGCACAAGTGGAGAGAGTGAGGAGAGAAGATGCCGTCCCAGAAGGCTGGCTCAGTCCCTCCATCAACAAGGAGGAGATGCTTGATACAGGTTTGATCAAAAGAGCAGTTACTGGTCCCTTGGACCTGGGGCAAAGCCACATCACTCAATGAGTTGGTAAAAGAATACTACCAGGTGAAAGAAGGAGGCACAAGGTGGACCTTGGTCCTGTGGGACACTCTCCAGCCAGCTATGGGCATCAGGTTATGTGCTTGTGAGGAACCTTGTGCAAGATGGTCTAAGAGCCCTCAGGGAAGAGCCACTGCTCAGTGCTATTGCACACACTTCACTGGTGCTATTTTCCTTGCTACAGTCAGTCCCCATGTCAGTTCTGCTTGGCCCATCTCTTGGATGGTGAGCTCTTCCACCACTTTGCTTTGTCTCTCTGGATCCCCAGGCCATCTGCTGCACAGCTGTTGCTGGCTGGTGGTGGATGTGCTGGGGGCTGCTCCAGTCAAGCAGCTTTGGCTTTCTCACAGCCAGACTCGTGCCAGGAGAAGTGGATGTGCAGGCAGGATTTTCCTACAGGGCAGAGCTGGCTCCCTCCTGGGGTGGGGGAAAATTTCTGATTGCTCCTGAAAGTGAGTCTCAAAACTGCAAGAGAAAGCTTTAACTCTCTTCTTTTCTACAAAATAGCAACTGCATCTCCATGGAGGTCAGAAGAGGGGTGAATCCACATGGCTATAAATCATGTGGAGGGTGGGAAAGCTGTGTGCAGTGGCCTGAGGCAGCTCTTTCTTGTGTAGCTCTTCTCGTTATGCTGCTGGACAGCAGTGCCTGTGCAAAGAGCAAGTCCTTCTTGCTTCCTGATTCCATTTTTCCTATTTGAATATATAGAGGCATTCTTCTGCTTGAATATTTAGAGGCAAGTGTCTCTTCCTCTGGATAGTACATTTGCAGCTGATTTATTGTGGGATGCTTTAAGTGCTGGGATTAAATGGTAATGCAGATGTGCTAATGCAGTCTTGCTTTCAACTGGGCAGCTACTGGAGGTCTGTAGACATCTGGGGAATAAAATCAGCTGTGTAGTATGGCCCTTTGCCACCCTGTAGGCTAGCCTTTGGATGCCTCCAGGCTGTTCTCCATTGCCACCTCACCACTGGTGCCCTCAAGAGGCATTCTTGAGGCTGAGCTCTTGACCTTCAGCTTACTGTGATGGAGGAGCCCCTGTTCCTGTGTGATTGTGTGTGTGTCACCAGCTTCTTCTGTGTTTAGTTTTGAGGGCTGTGAGTTACCCCTGGGTGTTACTGGGGCGGGGGGGGGGGGGGGATGGATACAAGGCAGAGATCACCTTCCTGCTGCCATGCCACAAGTTGGACAGGCAAGTGCCTGTGTTACTGGGAAAGGAGATGAGAAGATCCCCAACTGGTATTTGTTACTTGTGACTGCAGACATCAAGGATCTGCTGCTGGCAGAGCAAAAGGGAACGATGCTATGTTTTGTTTGATCAGGCTGTTTTCCCTCTCCAGGTCCTGCAGGCTCCAGGGGGGCTCAGCAGACACGAGGTGCTGCCAAACACTCCCTCTGATTAACCTCTGCCTTGGTGCAGGTTATTCACAGGGAGAGAGGTGCTTTTTTAATTATGAAGTCTTTGTAGTGTCTCCTGCTGGCAGAGGCTTGGGGGCAAAGCTGATATGCAAAATGTTTTTTGACTTGGTTTAATCTCTCTTTCAGGCTGCTGCTGTGTCTCCTGCATCTCCCTGCTAGTCATCTGAGGCTTCTTCTGCTGCCACAGAGGATCAGGCAGATCTGTGTTTGGGAGCAGGGACCACTCCAAACTCCAGTCCTCAATCTGCAGCCTGCAGGAGAGAGCCATAGTTGGTGAGTTTGAAAGGCAGAGTAGGAGAGGAGAGAATCCCTCCCTTCCAGAAGGGCACACTGCTGGCAGCACTAGGAGATGTTGGACCCACAGAGGCTGAGCCACTCCCTCTTTTTCCACCTATGCTGCTGCATAACAGAGAGAGAGAGAGACCAAATCAGAGACAGCAGGATTATTCATTGAGGTGTTTGTTTGAAGTTGAATGGACAGGAATAAGGTTTCAGAACTGTAGGAGAAGAGAGCTTTTTAGCTTTCTCCCTTGCTACAAAATAGCAGCCACATCACCGTGCACCACAGGGATGTCAGAGCGAATCTGTTTCACTGACAACAAGATTGTTCTGTCTAGACTGGGAAGTGCTGCTGAACTGAGTGAGTCTGCAGAATAATTTAAAGCCAAAATACTTCACAGACATTAAATTTAGAAACAAAAACTGGCTTGACACAGCTGATGCTCGATGGACAGTTTGGGTGGGGGTGGGATGGGGGCTGGCTGTAAGATGCAGGACTCAGTGGTGGTGATTGACAGATGTCACTTGATGTGACCCAGTGGCTGCTGACCTGTCACCTCTTCCAAACAAGTTCTTTCACAAGAGGCTCCATCAAGGCATCTGGGTGGCCCCATGGAGCTCAGGGCAGGACTCTGCAATATGTGGATCTGTCTTGATTGTTGCTGTTCCTAGGCAGCCTTTCCCAGGCCCTTGGTGCCTTGCTGCAGCTGTGCTGCTGGCTCTGTGGCCACCTCACTGCCTGACCACCACTGAGGGATGCAGGAGCAGAAGGGGCTGTGTGAAGGGGATATTAGCCTTGCATTCACCATCTGCCTGGAGGGGCTGGCAGCCAGGGCTGTCTGAGGCAGAGAGATGTGGTGGTGCAATTGCAGCCCAGCTGGCATAAGGAATTTGCTTTCTTCTGGCAGAAAAAGATGAAATATTAAAAGCATGCCTCAGAGGCTGGAATATATATATATTTTTCCCTTCCCTTTCTGAGGAGGGCTTCTGCTCAGCAGTGCTTTGGTGTTGCTCAGGGAGACAGTAACTGGTCAGAGCAGGAGGGATGCCAGCATCTAAAGAGAGCAGGGAGTGGGGCTGAAGTAAGGGAGGGAAAAGAGGTGTCTCAGGTGGGCTGATCTGCATAGCCTAGGGTGAATGCTGACACTTCAACTCCACATAGTGTTTAGGGCTTGTGCTATAATGTTATTTGGTTCCTGTTCAATGGCAGGAAGTAAAAACTCTCTTCTTTTCTCTATAGATGAGGGAAGTGTCCCTCTGAAGTAGGAGGACACTTTTGTGTTGACCATGGTCCTTGGATTAGGGAGGACACAGGAGGAGCAGAGGACTCAGCCATGGCATCTCTCAGCTCTCTCCAGAGAAGTCCTGCTGGCTCCTAACTTGCTATTTCTGGCATCCTGGTGAGTCTAAGTGTCTCCAAGTGTCCATGATGACTTTGTGAAGTGGTGATGATGTGAGATTTTTCCAGGGTCCAGCTGTTCAGTTTGCTTCTGCTGATGAACTTAAGGGCAGGCTGTTAAGGGAGCATTTCTGCCAGGCTGCAAGGCATGCTGACATGGAGACACACACATGGTGTGTTCTAACTAAACTTAATCAAATCTAAAGCTTCCTAGTTTTATTTTTCCCAAGCCATCACCAGACATTCTGTGCCTTCACACAGCAATTCAGCCACTGGGTGGGCAGCAGGAACCAGCATCCCAAATGGATGGACTTGTAGGGAGTGCAGGAGGAGAGATGTCTGTGAGAGAGACAGCAAAAAGAGAACCAAGATCTGTGCATGTTGCCAAGTGAGGAGCTGGAGGGAACCAGTTCAGGGTGTTTAAAGCTTTTCCTTCTGTTACTTTCTTTGACATCTCTCTTCTGCTCTTGCTCTGGGTCTGGGCCAGATTCAGAAGTAGCATAGGAAAGGGAAGATGCAAGTTCAGCATGGCAGGGAGTGGGTTTGGAGCGGTCTTGACTTTACACCTCTGCAAACACTGGCAGTCACTGCTGCTTATTTGCTGATGAAGGATGTACCTGAACGAAGCACACTGGGGAGGCAGCCACTTGCTTGGGCTGAAGAAATGGGTCAGCAGTGAAATGAAGTTTGACCTGGACTCCAACTCCAGCTGCTGCCTTGCCTCTTAGCCCTGGGCTCCTGTGTCATTTCTGGCAGAGTGGGAGGTGGAGGCAGACAGCAGAAGGAGATCCTGATATCCCCCCCCCTCCTGCAGTCCTGCCTTCTGCATTCCCCTGCCTGCCTCCCTGCTGCTGCTGCCTCATGAAAGACTCTGTGATTAATTACACTGCTCTGCAGCCTCCAAAAATTTATTTAGGGTTTTATGTTTGCTGCCAGTGCTTACACAATAGCAAATCTGCTGTGGCTCTGTCCCAAGCAGGTGGCAGCTAATAGGTCAATAAAGTGAATCGCCCCATTAGAGCTGTCGAGCTGGGCTGCTAGGAGCCAGGTAGGGAGAGGGGAAAGCTGTGGAGAAGTCAAGACAGATCTGTTTTAGCAGAAATGCATCTGGCTATGTTGGCTCACAGGAAATTGCTCCCTTCCCTGATAGCATCCACTGCTTTAATAGATCAATTTTTCCACAACAGTTTGTCTAGCTTAAGCTTTCTTCTCCCTGCTTACCATGCTCTCCTAAAAATTAGTCTAACAGGGCTTTTTCATCTCTGAGAGCTGTGGAAGTTATTTTCCTTCAAGATTTTCATTGCCTTTTTCTTGGAGTGTGCAGAAAAGGGGAGCTGGGGGGATTGTCAGCTGAAGGAAATGGAGAGTTTCAAACCACAGAAGCAGCCCTCTCCCAGAAATACTGCCCCAGGTGTGTAGAAATCAGCCCAACTTGGAACAGCTAACAACCACCCAAGCAGATTTAGAAATCACCTCTGGCTCTGAGAGTCTTGCTTAGTGCTGCTTTTGATGTCATGTCTTGAGCAGATAAAGCACTGTTGTACCTGCTCTTCAGAAGAAGAGACTGAGGCAGGTGTGGCTCCCTCCCCCTGCCCAGGGACTCTGCTCCTGCCTGGGGGTGGAGCAGGCTCATCTGTCCATCCTGCTAATTCCTAGGCACTGGGAATCTGTTCCTAATTGCCTGGTGCAGACAGTGCCTGTTTCATCCTGCTTCCCAGAAGGAAGGGAAGCAAGAGCTGTGTTTGTGTGGCCGTGTTTCTGTGTGGTCAGTGAGTGGCTCTGAAAGTGCTCTGGGATGCTCTTGGGCTGTGTCAGCAGGACGCTGAGCCTGTGCAGGCAATGGTATCACCTTGTGATTCTAAAGCTGCCACATCCCCTGGGAGATGGACCACTGATGTGTGAGGGGGCGTGTGCAGCCTTGGTGTGCTCTGTGTGTGTGCTTCCAGACTTCATCCTCACTGGAGAGGCAGTTCAGATACCCTCTCTCCTCCCATTTCCTCCCTGTTAGTGCTCTACTGCTGGTTTTTAACGTTTCTGCAGAGATGGTTTGTGTCAATTGAAGCAGGTTGTGTTTATTCTATAACACTTTGTAGCTATCTTGCACTGGATGTCACTTCCCAGTGCACAGTGAGCAAGTCAGCTAAGGAATCACCCCTGGTGCCATTATCTGTCCTGCCTGAGAAATCTGTCCTCTCTGGGGTGGCCAAGCCCAGTGAGTGAGCCAGACCTGCTGTGCATGTATGCTGGCTGTGCTGCTCAGGAGAGAGCAGAGTTTGGGCTCAGAAGCTGCTTGCAGGCTTCTTGACAACAGACCCTCAGAACTACCCCAAGGGCTGCTTCAAAACCATGGCATTAACAGAGCTCTCATGAATGAGGCTTGAGAGTCTCTGGGCTTTTTCAGCACTTTGGGGATTGGGGTTCATATTCTTCTCCCCAGCTTGGAGGGGTAGAATGTTGCTCTACTATTGTGAGCCAAGGGCCCTGTTGTCCTTTCCCTGGCTCAAGGCTGGGCAGTTAAGCTGCACACCAAGTACTGCAAAACTCAGCATTGAAATGGTGACTTCTGATGGGCTATAACCTTCCTGAGTGAGCTGGGTCCCATGTGAGCAAGATCACCTGGTGCTCAGTGCCCTTCAGGACAGAGCAGGGGTGCATGTTCCCATGTCCTGTCACCCAGAGAGCAGTGTCCTGTGGCACCTAAGCAGGACTAAGCTGGGCTAGTAGCTTTGGGTCAGAGATCCTTGTCAGTGGCCTCATCTTCCCTGGAGCTCAGGTGGCTGTGGGAGTCAGGAGCTCTTGCCTTACCCAGGCTAGCTGCCTGGCTGTGTGCTGTCTCTGACAAACAGCCTTTCTCTTTCCTCCTGTTGAATTGCTAGTGCTGCTTTTCCCCTCCATTTCAGGCGTGAGTGCCTCAAGGGGACCTCCCTGGGGTCTGCGAGCCCCTGGAGGTTTGGATCACAGCTGGCTTCTCGTGGAAACACGACAGCTCCCTGGGCAGAAGCAGCCTCCTCAAGCCCTGGTTCTGCTGCTTGCATGAGCTGGTTTCTATCTGGCATGTCTGGTGGCACTGCTGAGCTGTCCAAAATCACCCAGGCACTGCAGATCCAGCCTTGTCTGTGGCTTTCTTCTGGGAGAGGGAGCTCACTTTTAGCTTAGAGCATCTGATGAGAAACAAGTCAGATACCAACGACTGCAACTGCTGTGTTGGCTCTTTCTCAAGTACAGAAAGAGTTCAAGAAAGGTTCCCCTCTGCCACAATTTATAGGCAAAAGGGCCTTGTGAAGCCTGGTGGGGCAGAGGACCCCTCTGGGGAGTAAGAATGTCCCTGAGCTCCCTGCTCTGGGGTCTGCTGTCACCCTGGTGCTGCAAGAACAGGGCTGGTCTCTGCCTCAGCAGTGTCCCCTGCCCTCTGTGGGGCTGCTGAAGGAGCACAGTGTGGGCACAGCTCACTGCTGCAGGCAGGAGAAGGGCTCTTAGCAGGCAACAGTGAACACAAAGCTGCCTAACAGCTTCCTTCTGAGGCCACAAGACTGTGGTAGAGAAAAGTGACTTCTACAGAAATAAAGGAGACTTCCTTTTGGGTCAAGTGCTCTGGAAATGAATGATTTTGAGATGAAAGCCTTTTTACTTGGGTAATCTAGATTCACATTGCCTGGAGGGAAGTCTGCCTTGTGCTGGGATATTTTTCCCTCTGGGTGCATTGCAATTGCTTTTGAAGATGAATTTTCAACATGGAAAGGAGAAGAAAGCTGAGAGAAAGAAAGGGCTTTAAACAATATCAGGGGTTCTCATGGTCTCTTTTAATTTGTCAGTGTGTCTCTCTTGCTGTAACACCCCTGTAGGGTGCTTGTTCCTCCTCTTCCCTCAGTGGTGTGCTCCTTCCCTCAGGCATCTCTATCAGTCCCAGTCTCTGCATTATTTTTTGCCTTTTCTCCTTTCTAGGCCAACATTTTTGCACTCAGAGCTGCTTGGCAGAGCAGCAGCAGCAGCTTCTGTGTCCTGCCCTGGGTGGGGATCACCTCAGACGTGGGCTAGGAAAGGCGGCCAAGCCCCCCGAGGGTCTCAGTTAGCAGAGGCTGAGGAGAGACCAGCCCTTGGCCTCCAGCAATGGCATCAGTGTGTGTGCTAGGAATAAGCCTCCAAATACACAACCCTGGTGTGGCTGGTCCCTGTGTATCCAAGAGCCAGCAGGTTGCCACCCTCACCACAGCTGGTGGGAAGAGATGTGCACCCTTCCCAGCCCCTTCAGATGCAGGTGGGATGTGCCAGTCTGTTGGACCCCTGGGTGTGGTAGCCCTTGGTGCTGTGCTCAGGTGCTTACCAACCTGAACATAAGCAGCACAGAGGTGGTATGTTGTGCTCAAGCTGTACCCAGGGGGCAGAGGCAGGAGAACAGCAGGTGAAGCCCTCTCTGAAAGAGGTATGGAAAGGTTCATTTTCCTGCCAGTTTATCATCTGAGGGTTCTGTTTTGAAAACATGTTATGGCCTGCGGGCTGAAGGTCCCCAAAGCCTGTTCTGGTTTTACTAAGACTTTGGGAAGCATCAGTGCCTTGCTTCTCTGTTTTTTGCCATTTTCTTCTCTGGTTTTTGCTGGTTTCTCTTCCCCTGCCCTGGAGGGATGAGGTGCACGAAGGGCTCTTCACTGCTGCTGTGTCATGTGAAATGCTGTAAAACTCAAGCATTGATTTCTCAATCAAAGGTGTCTGTTTGCTCCTTGGTCTGGGGCTTTAATGCCTGTAAATCCATCTTTCACTCCCCAACCATGTGATTAAATCAACTGCTGTGCTTCAGAGCTTTGAGAAGAGAATGGATTTGGTCAGGCCAACACTGCTTGTGTTGACTCACAGGTGGGTTTTGAACCAGAGCCTATGAGGGCTCTTGAGTCTCAGGTGAGACCTTTGTTTGTGCCTACCTGCGCTGTAGGACAATACTGATCTGTATATGGAGCTTTGGAAAGCTGTGGGGCTTCTTCCAGTCCCAACAGTGAACCTGGTTCAGCAGGTCTGTGGTCCCCAGGCTTTGTGGATTGTAAGCTGAAGTGGCAGTATGTCCTGTCAACAGGTGCTAGAAAAACCTGAAGACTTTTGTTTCTTACTAAAAAAGCAACAGCATGTTCCCATCTGTGCTTCCTGTGCTTTCATAGCAACCCCAATGTTTGCTCCCTCTTTTCAAAGCATTGTACTCTGCTGTCCTTCAAAGGCAGTGTACAGCTGATGGAAGCCTTGCTGCTGAAATGCAGCTCCTTCTGTGGAGGAACAGAACAGCTCAGGGTAGAAAGGGTTGGTTGCTGCTGCCCATGATTGCTCTTGCTGGTAGTGACCTGAGCTGGGATTGCTGGCTGCAGCTCCTGCCTTGGCCTCTGCCTGCTTCATCATCTTGGGTCGATTGCTGCCACTGTTTAACCTTCAGCTTTCCCCTTGCTGAAGGAGGGGGAATGACATGGAAAACCCTTTCCAAAGAGCAGAGCTAGGGTTGCTCTGCAGCCCTGGGAGGTGTGAGTGGAGGTTAGGCTGGAGTGGAAGGGGAGGGCTGCCGAAATCGAGTGACTCCTGGTGCTAATTGTATGCAGCAGATCTCTCTGGAAGGAGCTGAAGGAAGCATATCAAGGATGTCTCAGCTATTCAAGTGAGAAATCAAATTAAACTTTGCATCAAATAGTGGAGCTGCTCTGTGCTAGGAGTTATGTCAAATTCATTAAAGGTTTCTACACACCAGCCCCCCAGGAGTTAGCTGGAGAATGCTCAGTGTCAGGGGGCTGTGTTTGCCTGCTCACCTGGATGTGTTAATGATGTGGGCAGAGGAACAGAGGATTATTGCTTTAACCTTCAAGATACCTGTGTGTGAAATGGGGAGGAGGGCTCTGGCTCCACAGCAGTGTCACTGATAGTGAGCTGGGATGTGTCCATCAGCCTGTACTGAGGAATGCTAGGGACTATTGGGGCTGATGTCTCTCCTGAGCTGGGGAAAAAAGCACTGGTGAGCTGGAGGTGTGGAAGAAAATCCTTGTCCCTGTTGCCTGTTTCCTGATCTCCTGTTAACAGGCTGGGAGATGGAGCCCCTTGGGAAGCCTGGAGTGGGTGGGAGTAATCTGAGGGAGACCAAAATATCAGTGGCATACAGAAGTGTGCATTCAGACTTGCTTCCCATGAGGCACCAGTCCACACTTGCTCCAGGCAAGGGAAGGATCTGGACAACACATTGCTCCCTCCAGAGGGACAGATTGTTTGGATGCTGGATGGAACACAGGCTTGGCATGAGAGAGCCTGCAGCCAAGAAGGAAGCTGTGAGCATGGTGGCAGGGGAGTTGTCTGCTGGGAATCTGTGATGCCATGGGAGTTTGGCTGCAAAGTGATTTCCCCATACAACATAGCAGAGACTCTGAGCTCCCAGGTGACCAAAACACATCCATACCTGCTGCTCAGTAGGAGTGGGGAATGCAAAAGAGCTGGCAGCCATCGGGGAGGGGAGAGGAGAGGAACACTGAGCTTCATCCACTGCAAATGCTGAGTGCCAAAGTTTTCTCTGCCTCATGTGCTAAGGCCCAGCTTGACTAATGCTATCTGATTTGATTTCTATTCAGCTCTGATGCATGCAGTGCATTGCCTTAGAAGCACTCAAGTGCTTGCTTGATATTTAAAAGCCATTTGCAATGCTGCTGCTCTGCTGGCAGGAGAAATTAGTCTGACTCTGGGATGTCCATATCCTGGTGTTGGAGCAGGGCAACCTGGTAACAGGCAGGGGTGAGTCTCCTCAGGTCTCCTGCCACCTTCTAGGTCTGAATTAGGACTCTCCAGCTAAGAAAATGCCTTTCTTCCCTCCTTTTCTGTTGACTTGTAAGAATTTTTAGGAATTTAAGATGCTAAGCCTCAATTAGGCAACACTTATTCATTTCTGGGATGTAATTTATTTACAGAGTGTTCCTATTCACAGCAGCAAGTGCTGTTAATTGCTGCAGCTTTCTTTCCAGCCTAGGGTTTGAGAGACTTGAAAAGCCAGTGAACGTGGCTGCTAGGCAGGTAGGGCTGGCTCAGGGGGAATCCTGCCACCCAGGGACACCAGGAGCTGACTCTGACCCAGGCATCCTAGCTTTTGCTCAAAGCATTCCCTGTCCTTGGGCACAGGAACAGGCCAAGGAGCAGGAATGCCTCTCCCATCTTCCTGGCTGTACTAACCCAACTTTCCTGTGGTGTCTTTGGCTGTCTCTGCTCTTTGGCTTAGTTTGTTTGCCCCTAGTGTGATCTGGGTATCCTCATCCTGCTACAGTGTTGCTGCAAGGCTGAAGGAGCTGCCTCTTTGTGTAGATCTGGAGGCAGAGCTGCAGCAAATCAATGGGGCCAAGAGGAAATGAGGTAGTACATGCTTGTCCTTCAAGCTGCTGGCACAGGGGATGGTATCTTTGCAGCATGATGGCTCAAGGCTATTTTTTCTTTCTTCTCCCTTTGGCATGGACTGTTGCTCAGAGCTGCTGAGATGCTGTACTGAAGCTTTGCTGACATGTGAAGCCCTGTGACTAATTCCTCTACAGCAGGCTGTGCTGTTCCTGTGAGACACCAGGATGAGGTGGGCTGTGGGGCAGAGCTGCCTTCCAGACCTGTGCTTGGAGAGCATCCAGGGAGAGACAGGGGTGGCTTCAACAGCTGCAACTCCTCATTCTATTTTGTTTCCATTTCTGAAAACCTGCGGCTGCTGAGGTTTTTGTTGTGGCAATAGGAGGTGAGCAGCCTCCTGTGTCTCAGGGAAGAGGAAAAAGCTCTCCTTTCTCCTGTCCATGGACCAGTGGGTTGCCTGTTGCCACTTACACCAGCAACATCTTTAGAGGAGAGTCTCCCAGGTGGCTCTTTGGGGAAGGAAGTTAGAGATTCACCAAAGTACTTCATCCAGAGTCAAACCACTGGCTTCACTTGTCCTGCTTTCCAAAGACCACTGGAAAAGGGCAAACCAGAGCTGCTTCTCTTCCCCTCACACAGAGCTGGGGACTGCTGAGGCTGTGTGAGTCTGGGCAGGACCTGTGATGAGGTCCTCGTCTTGCTTTGGCTTCAGAAGCTCTGCTGTAACCCTGATGTTTCATGCAGGCTTAGACAAATTATTGCAAAATAGCCTTGTCTTGTCTTCTGGCAGGCCCCACCTCCCTGCCAGTGTCCTCAGCTCGGGCTGCTAATGAAGCAATTGTTCTCCACGATGGATTTAGCCATCAGCCGTCATCTCCAGTTGAGCTTGCTCTGTAACGCCTGTCGGTAGGCACGGGAAGTGTTCAGCGCTCCCAGGAGCGGCTGGTGTGTGAAGCCTGGATTGATTAGCCATCTGGCATGCTGCTGGGCCGTTTGTTACCAAGGATCTTGCAGGAAGAGCCTCTGATGCTACAGTGAGCTCTGCTGTAGGGATAGTCAGGATAATTTCTGGGAGCTGATGGCAGGGAGTCCTGACTTCTCAAGTGCCTAAAAGCAGGGAATCTGGACCACAGCCTGCCTGCTGTGCTGTCTCCCTTAAATATCCTGGTCCAGATACTCAGGGAGAAGTGTGACCTGCTTCTTCCTAAGCTGAGCATGCCAAGATGCTGATGGAGGGACCTCTGGTTTTATATCTGAAGCCTGGCCTCTCCCTTGTGCATTTGGTAATGCCCCGTGATGTGGTGAGCAAGGAATGTGCCTTCTCTCTCCATGTCTGACCTGTGGAGCAGGAATCTAGCCCTGGAGCATCCCCTGCCCTTTGCAGGGCTTGTGTTCAAATGTTTTGCTGGGCAGCTCCAGAAAATGAAATGCAAATGAAATGGAAAGCTGAGGGGCAAGGGGGTTGCTGACTTCTTCACTGCTGAACTCTGCTGCCTGCAGGAGAATTGTATTCTGGCTGTTGCTTGTGTTCTTCTCCCCTGATTAGCCTGGGCAATGCACTGGCAAGATAAAGGGAGGCAATTTCCTTAGCTCGGCTGAGATCTTATGCATTTCCATGAACCAAAAGGGGAGGAGGGAGCAGCTCAAGCCTTCTGGAGCTGAGGTGCTGCAGAGTTGCACAGCACAATAACCCTGCCAACCCTAGGGGAGGCAGGGCTGGCCCTCAGCGGGTGGAGTGGGCTGTGGAAGGGTTACCAAGCTGCTAAGAACCTGAGTTAATGATTCAGAATCAGGGTGCTGGAGTTCTGCTGCCTCTTGGACCGTGCAGGCAGCTGAAGAGCAAGGGTAGGAGACCAGGTTGGATGTCAGGGTCTAGCAGGTGGGTGGAGAGCAGGAGGTTTTCCTCTTTCTTCTCCCTTTTCTCCCTGGTTTGAGTTACCTGTGTGCACGAGCAATGCAGAGAGTGCTCTCCTGTGTAGTGGTGGTGAAGCTGTCTGGCTCTATGGGCTAAGGGGTGACAGGGGGAAGTGTCTATGCTCACAAGCTCCAGGGTTGTTTGCAGAGAGCCTTGGAGGTGCCTGGATAAGATTGCTATTGTTTCCTGGGTAGGGATCTACCCAGCACTCCCTCCCAACCCTCACCTCTCCTCCATCCCCGTTCTGTAGGGGGCTGCATGGTCCCAGTCTCACCTGATTCCACAGCCAAGTTATGTCCTGACCACAGTCCCTGTCATGTCTCCCAGGCCTGATTGCTGCCCTTGGGCTCTAGGAGCCTCTGAAATCACCCAGGAGTACCATGCACATAACCTCAGTCAGGAGTTGGTTTTCTGGCTGGGGCTGAGGGTTGTGCTGCCTGTTCATGTAAGGGGACATTGCCCTGGCAAAGGGCTGATTGTGGACTGTGGTTTTGCTGCTTCTTAATGCAGTGGTAGGGAGCCCAGCTTTAAATACAGGTAGCTAATGAAAAAGCTTCTCTGAAGAGCATTGTACTTTGCAAGAATAAGTGCCTGCATTGTCAGGGTTGCTTTTAAACCTCTAACCACTGTGTTCTTCAGCACCTTAAGCTATGTGTATAACAAACCCCTGAAATGGAGTCAGGCTCTTAGGATAAGAAGAAAGCACAAGGTTGGAATAAACTGAAATAAGAGGAGCAAGGGAGCTGGTTGAGTGGGACTACTTCCTGGGGAACTGTGCTGGTGGGAGGTCTGTGCTCAGCTCATGAGTGAGGCCTGTGTGTGTGATTAGTGTTTTACAGCTGCCTCCCCATGGCCTTGTTACAGGGTTAGTCATTGTGAATGTCAGTCTGATCAGAAGTTACTGTGACTGCCCAGGAGTCATTAGCACTTGCTATGACATCAGCATGTGTCCATCGCTTCTGCTCTTCTCTTCTTGGACATCTGGGTACATAGGGGAGCAGATTTAATGTATTGGGTTGATCTCTGTAGAGTTCTGAGCTGTGCAAGCCTGGGTTTTGAACCCCAGCCCATACTGTGCTGCCTAATGGCCCTGCTTTTCGTTGTGAGGAAGTGAGCAGAGTTGGCTGGAGCATGGACATTTGTGGGAAGCCACAGAGGCAATGGTTGCCCAGCTAAGGACAGGGGAGCTGGGAGATGTCACAGGGCCTGGCTAGCAGGGTATAGAGAGAACAAGCCTTGCTGTGGCTGGTAGCTGGTGATGGGAACCTGGAAATGGTTTCCGGAGGTGGTGGGATCCTCCTAAACCCTCTGACCTTGGGCACAAGGAGCAGCAGGAGACTGTGGGTGCTGTTGGAGCTGGATCCCTGCCCTTGACTGCAGCACTGTCAAACTGTCAGCTGGATGGAGGGTGCCCAGAGACTCCTGCTCCTTCTTTAACATAAAGAGGAATAAGGAAGGCTACCTCCTCCCTGTCTGCTGAGGAAGTCATGACCTGTGTGTGTGTAAAGGCAGCTCTGCTCTTCATCATGTGGGCTCTCTGGTTGGGCTGCCTGTGACCTGACTGGGGTCTGAACTGCCTCAGGGGAATGCTGCTCCTTCCTGCCCTGTCAGGGCCACAAGGTGAGACTCAAGTGCATGGGTCTGGCCATGCCCACTGCTGCCAAGTCTCTGCCTTCTTGTTCTCTGTCACAAAGATGAACAGAGCCAGCGAGAGTGTTAGGAAGCCAAGAAATCCACCCTGTTTTTAGGGAATGGCACTAACTGGAAACTGCCTCATGCACTGAAGAAGCCTGAGTTCATGACAAAAGCATACTTTAGGTAAATTGCTTTTGTTGACTTGTTAGATCTATGCACGTTGTGGGTATTTAAAGCCAGATCTGAATGGTTTATTCATCAGTGGCATTCGGTTCTCTTGTGCCATGCCCTGTCCCTTCTCTCCCTATGGCACGTCTCTGCAGCAGGGTGGAAGCAAGGTGCAGGGTGCATGTTAGCTTTGGTGTCTGGATGGCTCTGGTGCCCACCTCCCTCTACATCGTGCTGGGAGATCAGAAGGGCTGCAAGGCTGGAGACATGTTTACTCCCCGAGGCCCAGGGAGACATCCTTAGCCTCCAGCCCAGCTCTTGGCATTGCAGGGATGGCCAAGGCAGCCCCTTCCCCAGACACATGCCTGGCAGCAGCCAAAGCACAGCCTTGACTATCTCCTCTCTTCTCCACACTAATCCCATTCAGACCCTGTCCTCCACTTCTCCCTGGTGAGGCTGGAGGCGTGAGGGACCGGCTGCTTCATTTAGGGCTGAATAGATTAGCTCTCCCCCTCGGGAGCCGCTCGCTCAGCTTGCACTCGAGATAAGCAGGGCCGTGTCCTCCTGGCTGGCAGAGTCCTCGGCAGCTGGCGGAGCTGTGATTAGCCTCAATTTATGCAGACTGTTAAACAAACACCTGCAAGGTTCAGGGACAGAGAAGCCAAGTCAGTTTTGCAAGCAAATAGTCATGTTGCATTAAACTGAGATCATCTTTTTTGTGTGTGTGTGGTGCCTCTTAGAGCTCTGAGACATCTCTAGCCCCTGTGAAATTGGTAGGGGTATGAGCCAGAGAGATTGCTGCCAGCAGCAGTGACACTGATATCGTGTGATACTCCAGCAGCGCTGGGCTGACTGCTGTGGGCATGAGCGTGCTTCTGACTTCGGGGCTTGCTTCTATAGCTGACAATTTCTCCAATTGTTCTGCTCTTGATGCTTTCTCTGCTGTTTGCAGTTCTCTGTAGCTCACCCCTAATCTCCTGCTGTTCTTGCCAGCGGTGTGATGGGGAGCGTCGCAGGGGCACTGCTGCCTCGAGATCTATTGGTCTGTTTAGTAAAAGGGCTTAATGCAAAGAAAAGGAAATCCTGCTCCTCCAGGGACCTTGCCTAAGAATCTCATCTAATTAACCTCGGAGGTGATCACTTACAGTGGTGCTGTGTGCCAGCAAAGAGCCCCAAAATAGCCTCCATCCAAGTACAGCTTGAAGGCAGGTGGCTTTCCCCTTAGAAAGCCCAACCAGACCTGCAGCTAGGAAGGGCTAGAGCAGAACCAGGCTGAAGTAGCATTGCCCATCCAGAAGTTTTGACTCAAACTGCAGGGATGTGGTTGCACATGGATTCATGTGTTTTCCTCTTGAGCCCTGGAGGGGGCTGGTCTATGAATGGCAGTGCCTTGGTGGTGGACCTGCCTTGTCTGCTGCCATGGGCTGGAGTACACTTGTGTGTGGGAGGTGGACAGATTTCTTCCTCCTTGGGCATTTCCTCCCAGTCTGAAGGGAATTCTTTCAGTGAAAGCCTTCATTTGCTGCTTCACAGGTGACTGGAGAAATCCTACCCTCTCAGGCAAAGGAGATGTCTGTATTACTGTTGCCCACCACTGTATCACATCTCCTTCCTTGTGGCCACATAGAAGTGAGATCTGCAGTGACCATGCTGGTTTTCCCTCCATCCTCCCATCTTGTTTCCATCATGTCCCAAGAAGTTCTTTCAAGCCTATATTTTTGTGGTCAGTTTGCCAAGTTCTTTTCACCTAGAGAAGAAAAAAAAAACCTAACTCCACAACTTAGTACAGGTACAAGCAACTGGCAGCAGAACTCAAGCTTTTGCCTCTGTGAGCCCATGAGCAAATAGCCTGGCAGAGTAGAGGTAGATGCTTGTCCTCACCTGGGAAAACAGGACTGCTTCTCAGGGGAGCTGTGATATGAAGAGCTTGGGGCAGCCAAGAGGGTAGAAGGTGGAGTCCCATGGGGTGAATTTGGGATTTATAGAGTTGCTTTCCACTTGAATTGCCTAAATTGAGTGTTTCCTTTCTCATTTATTTTCCTAAGGCACTGAGCTTTTCCTTGGCCTTGAGGGAAATGTGCTGGCATTGGATCTGTTTCTGTCCCAAAGTCTCACAGCAATTCTGCCTATAATTTGGGGTCTTTTACATAACTAAAAATAGCTGCAGTGTTGGTAGCCCTGCAGTAAGCTGTTCATTACTCTTACTGTGCTTGTGTTTAGGTAGGTTTGTAGAGATACAAGTTTCTAAAATTCCTGCTCCCTCTCATCCATATTTCCAAGGCTGTTCCTGGGCACAGTCCCTCCTTCCCTGTTCTCTCTCCCTCCTGGGAATAGTGAATAAACCTACAGTGCCTTGCTTTTCCCTGCTTAGCTTCATGGCTAGGCTCTATTTCTGTTTTAGCTGCTGTTAGAGTATCCAGCATCTCAGTCCTGCTGCTGCTTTACTCTCCAGTTAATTACCCCTTCCTTGCTGTGGGCCCCACTGAGCTGGTTGGAAGCATTACACTTCTTGTACCCAATGATGGGGTCTTGATTTCCAGCCAGGGCTGGGGATGCAGACAGGGAGCCTGGCTGTGCTCTGGAAGCTCTCCACCCAGGAGCAGATCCCTGCAGCAGTGATGGCAGCAGCTTGGATGGAAGTGGGATTTAGGTGAGTTGTGGGGGAGGAGAGGGTCTCTTGGCCATCAGTTAAGGCTGAGGCTGCCAGAGCAAACACCTCTATGTGTGCATCTCCCACCTCACCTCTGCAGTGGTGAGGAAAAAGGTCACTTGTGGTTACCAGCCCATGAAGAAAAGATCCACCTGTCACCATGTCTGACCACAGACGGTGGAGAGCGTGGGATCAGCAGGTGGATGTGCCCAAAGAGGGCAGTGCCGTGCTATGTTCCTCCCCAGCCCTGGCTGCAGCCTGGGAGAAGGGCTCTCCTCTGCAGAGCTTGATGGAAACTAGGAAACTCGAGGATTTCTTGCAGGGAAATTATCTTGGCTTGTGGTGAGGCATATTATTTTTTCCCTGAAGTGTACCAGTTACCTTAAAAAAGAAACCCTTCCTGTCAGCTGTCACTGAAAGGCCTGTTCCTGCCTTCTGACAACCTGCTCTCCTCACTAGCCCAGGCCAGAGCATGCATCTGCCCCATGCTAAATCAGTTTTACTTTTCCTCCTGTTTTCATTTCTCCCTTGCCTCCCTGCCTTGCCTCCTCCTCTGTATCAAAGGCTGCCTGAACATCCCCTGGGCTCTGCTGGAGCTGTCAGTCCCCACGTGTCCCCAGGAGCTTCCCCTCTGCACCTGCCCTTGTGTGGCTTCTGCAGGGGAATGCTTCTGGGTTAAATCTTACTGGTCCAGGAAGAAAACTGGGAAGAAATAGCTATTTACTGGTCTGCATGATGCTGTGGGAAGGGGGTCAGACCCTGTCCGTCTTTGGGGAGGGTCATAGAGGTGTCCCAGGGTGCTGGGAGCTGTGTGTTAGTGGAGTGTTCTGGCCTTCTTGGGCTGGGAGATGATGGATTTGCTGGCAGTCTGCACTGCCCTCCTCTATGGATCTCTTCTAGTCAGGGGAACTGGCCTCTGGCTGCAGCAGAAAGGCAGCTCCCCTGAGACACACAGCCCTGAGCACCCTCACTGCACCAACAGGTGCTCTGCTGGGGAGGATGCTGACAGCCCTGGCCCTGTAGGCAGAGCTGCTGTCTTTCAGATTCTGCCTGTGGTGTTTGGGAGAGTGTGAACAGAGAGTGATGGGGAGAGCTCAGTCTGAAGGGTCAGGGCTGGGCCAGCCACTAAACAAGTCACAGACACTTTCTGTGGGCCTCTCTGCCTTCCCTAAAGGAAAGAGGAAGGAAGTAAGAGGCAGACAGTTGTGGATTGGAAAAGAAAACTAGAATTACTTTAATGGAAATAGTAACAATCATACAAATATATACAAACCCAATACTGAACCCAACCTTCCTGATGGCAGCTAGTCATTGCCACCGCTGATGCTGTGGCAGAAGTCCCAGCCTTGTCTCAGCAGCAGACAGGAACCAGATTCAGGAACTCCTGGATCAGGATTGAAGGTATAATGCACAGTCTTCCTTCGATATCAGCCATTGAAGGAGAGAGAAAGACCCTCCTGATCCATCAGCTTTCCTCTGAATATGACATACATGGAATGGAAACACTAGTTAGTCAGTTTAGGGTTACCTCTCCTGTCCCCTTCTCCCTGCAGATGTGACTTTTTACTTTGCATCCCCAATGTGGTCCTCAAGACTCAGCAGTGACTTTGGTCTGCACCAATCCTTGGTAGTAACCTGGAATATCAGGTATTCTCACTGCTAGAAGCAGACACTGTCTGCAAAAACATGCTCTCCACTTCAGAAGGTGCAGCCTGTTCTGCAGAGAGCTGCCAGGGAAGGGGGTGGGCGTTCCTAGGCTGCTGCTCTGCTCCACAGGAGGAAAGACTTCAAACAGCAATTAGCTACCATTGCTATTTCCAGAGCAACAGCTCTTGGCACGCTGGACAATGGGCTGCAGGAGGCAAACAGGTTAAAAGCTCTATTTCTGGTAAGATATATTTAGGTGAGTTTTCTTTCTTTTCAAAGGAAGGTAGGTTAAAAAGGCTGTGACTCCCTTAAATAGATTTCTCTTTCCTTAACCACCTAGGAGCTCCATTAGAGCACTGGCTGTTCCTTTCTACCCAGCCAGGATGGCTTCCTGGCACTGGTGATGCATGCCAAATGCAGCAGCACTTGGGGTGTCTGGAAACCTGCCCTCACCCATAGCATAAGAGGGGCTGGAATCAAAGGGTCTGGTTTCCCTTGGTGGCTATCAAAAGGAAGTTTGCTTCTGCTGCTTGCTGGTTATTTGTTTATTCTATTAGCTGAAGCATAGTGGTATAAAAGATAATTTAGTCTGAGTTAACACAGCACAATGCAAAACTGATGACCATGTTCCTCTGTCACCCTGTGCCTGCTGCCCACCCAAGGTGTCTGAGCACCCCTGGCCCCTCTTATGCCATGGGCTGGGGCATCAGGGCAGCTGTGGGCCCACAGAGGGAAACTGATTTCAATAAGCCATGGCTGACAGCAATGATCAACTGTGGCTGTAGGGAGGTGAACACAGAGCTCATTTCCCAGCACCTGCTGCTGAGGCTGCCTCCAGAATTGCTTCCTGCTGCCTTCAGTGACTTTCAGAGCCCACAAAAGTGAGTGCTGCTGGTGCTGCCATCCTGGAGCTGATGCTCTGGCTTAACGTGGGAAGGCAGGAGCAGCTGTCCCCCACCACTTGGCTATTAGAGTGCTGCTATGAAGGCAAAAAGCTGTCTGCTAGCAGAAGTTGAGTTTCATGGTTGGTGCTGTTTGCTAACCCAAGAAAAAGTCGTTATGGGAAGGCAGGCAGAGGGATATCCAGTGAGAGAGACCTCCTCATCCTCTGAATTCACTGAAATGCAAGTCTCCCATATGTTGCTTTCCTGTTGGCCAGGAGACTAGACCCACAGCTTTTCCATGTGATCCTAAATCTCCTGCTGTGTCCTTCTCACAGCTGCTGAAAGAGACTCAACATGAGGTGATGATCCTGTGTGCTCCTGCCTGGATGTCTCCCCTTTCTTGTAAGGTTAGTGTTGCCACATGGGGTCCTGTCCTCAGGAGGAGCCTCTAGTGCCAGGTTCACACTGATCTTGCTAAGCAGGTTGACTCCTGAGGACACGTGCATGACACAGCTGGTTCAAGAAGTTTTTTACAGAGCACAGTCATTTATGATGAGCCAGCATTTCCAGAGTAGCTGCATAGAATCAGCTGGGTCTCTGGTGCTTGCTTGTCTTGGGGCCTGCTGGGGGCTGAGAGGTAATCTGCAGTTGGATGGTACCTGCAGCTCAGTGGTCAACTTAACTTGCTGTGGGGATAGCCTGACCTAGACCACCATGGAGTAGCCCTGGCCCTTTGGTATGCCTCTTTCCATGATTTCACCTATATTCTGCTACCTTTCATTGTCAAAACATTGCTACCTATCTGGTGATGTTCAGCCCAAGAGCCTGATGTTCTGGATGTTTATAAATTATAAGGGAAACAGATTTCTTCCTTAATCCCCTAAGCTTTTTTCATTCTTTCATTGTGTTAGTTAATATGTTGTTTAAGCTGTAAGTCAGCCTTTGTCCTTGCTTACTATAGATGAGGTTGACTTGTCAGCACTTTTGCCTCCTTCCTTTTCCCATCATCATATAAAAATTTGGGTAGAGCTGCTACATACAAAGTGCAGTAGCACTTTGATTACTTTTGTCAATGCAGACTGGCCAATAGAGCAGTTCAATGAGTATATTGCTCTTGACAAGCATTGTTTGCCCTGGAGAAATCAGGTAGCATATCTTCAGTTGCAGTTAATAGGTAGCAACATCCTCCTTCCAATATCTAAAGGTGTCCAGGTCTCTGTTTCATCCACAGTGGGGTGCAGAGATGCCTGAGCTAACTGAGCAAGGAATTGTGGAGTCCAGAAGCAGCAGGGCTGCTTTAAATGAAGTTCTTGCCCTCTGTAATCATCCCATCTTAAGAAGCACAAGAGACTGTCCCAAGCAGCAGGGCTTCTTCTCAAGGTAGGTTGGTCAACATTGGCCTTGCTCTGTAGGAGTTGTCCTGGCAGTGTAAGGACACAGAAACACCAGCCTGTAGCCCACTTTGCTGGCTGCTTTGGTGCCAGATCTATTTGCCCCCTGTATTGATGCCCTCTCCCCTGCTGGAGCAGGGGCTGGGCTGGGCAGGCCCAGCATGGTGTGCACAGCGTGGTGCTCCCAGGGTGGTGCTGACAGAGGATGAGAGGAGTTGACAGAAGCTTTTTCTCATCCATTGTTTAGGTGTATCTGGGCTTGCCTCCCCATGCTTACTCATTTCCCCCAAATATTGCTGCTCCTGGTTGGCTCAGCAGCTGCCTGTCCCCCTGTATGATGTGTAGCTCTGAGCTCCCCTGTAAGGACACGATGGTCCTTCTACTGATGTTTGCTCCTTCCCTGCTGCAGTACTTGGCATGTTCTCCTATCTTTGGTGCTACAAGCCCAGCACTCCTCTCTCCATGCTGTCCTAGCCTGTACAACATTATTCCCAGATGCTGCTGTGGAAAGCTTCCCTTTCAGAGCAGAGCCCACCCATGGGTGAGATGCTGTCAGGCTCTGCCCACGCACCTGGCTGCGGGGGCTTGATTTGTTGGCTCCCCTTCCCCCAGAGCAGTGGGGAGGGCAGAGAGGTGCCTCCTTCCCCCCCCGCCAGCACTTGCAGAGCAAGGGAGGATGACAAGGCTTCTTTTGTTCCTGTGACTGGGTGGGAGGTGGCACATAGGCCCCTGTGTAAAAAGCAAAAGCTGCTCTGTGCAGAAAAAGGGAAAACTTCTTTCCTGTCAGGGTTATGGAGCCCTGGCCCAGGCTGTCCAGAGAGGTTGTGGCGTCTCCTCCTCTGGAAAGATTCCAAACCCATCTGGACATGATCCTGAGCAACCTGCTCTGGGTGACCCCCTGCTAGAGCAGGGGGGGTTGGACTAGATATCTCCAGAGGTCCCCTTAAAACTGCCACTGTTCTGTGATTCTGTGATCCTCTGAGTGTCTTGTCTCACAGGAGAGCCCAACCCTGTCCTGCTTATTCCATTTGTTTTGGTTCATGTTACAGTGGAGGATAAAGTCACAGATATTTCTGAGCAGTGATAGGATCTCACCAGCCATGTCTCCTTTAATAAGATCCCAGACATAGCAAGTGCCTGATTACCTTATCTCCCCTCTGCAGATGCATGTTACCTCTCTCTCACCAGGCTGGGAGGAACCAGCTGAAACACTGCTGTCCAGCCCAGCCTCTGGTCGGTGCTACAACCCCTTCCCTAGCCCGTAAGTGCAAGGGGAGGTGAGATGCTAAAGCAAGGGATGAACACAGCATCACCCATGCTTCTGCAGCTCTCTGGGCATCCTGGAAGCTGTCTGTTGCAAAGGGGGACGTCTCCAGCCAGAGAAGTGAGTACCAGAGCATGTGTCCTGGCCAGAGTGGCCACTGTGAGCAGAAAATGTGGAAAAATAAGTGGGAGGGGAAAGCTGGGAATCAGCAGTGCTTCATCCAGTATGGAGCCTGGAAAATAGAAGTGGTGAAGGGGAGCAAAAAGATGCACTAAGAAACTTGGGAGGAATTTCTAGCAGTGAGGAGGAGGAACTGATCTTTAGCATATGAAAGAAAAAAAAGAGGAAAAAGAAAAAAGCTCTTTGCACTGCTGTTGGGATTGGAAAAGCAGAGTATGTGGTGTTATCTGTGGATATGGGATGATGCCATCAGCCCATGTGGTGGTGAACATGTGTGAAACTGTCTCTGTTCCTGCTGTGTCTAAAGGTCCCATCAGCAGTCGTTGGGAAGCGTGGGTGGCTCGGGGTAGGCAGGATCCCCCAGCTCCTGCCTTAGGGGCTGGGGAGGAGCGAGGAGCAGCTCTCCAGATCACACACTGCTTCAGTGTGAGCTGTGATGGCTCAGGAGGTGAGCAGCTCTCCGGGCTGGGCTCTTCTGAGAAGCAGCTGATGAAGGTTTGTGGGAGGTTATATACTGATTGACCCTACAGGAAGGGGTCTTATTAAAGCATGGAGCCAGCTTAGCTTGCTGCTGGGTCAAGCCGTCTTGCAGATGATATCGTTGCCAATTAGAAATGAATCCTTTCTCTGGTGGGAAAGTCTTGGACTGCCTCTTTGCACCCTGCTACAGAAACAAGCCTAGGGCCAGCTCTGTGTTTCCCAACATCTCCTCTCCCTGTTGTAGCAGCACCTGCCTGGCTCGCAGAGCTGTTTTGGGTCTGCCCACTGATGCCGAGGCAGTGCCACTATATCTCTCTGACCCAGAGTAGCCCCTTGGTACCAGCAGGCTGTCTGCAGCACCAGGGCTCTTTGAGATCCCTCAGTGTCATGCAGATGAACCCAGTCCTGATTGCTTTCCAAAGTCCCCGTTGCTATGACGACTCACCAAGCCTGATGCACTCCAGTGCTGCCTCTCTGCTCCCAGGTCCTGCTTTGCCCCCAGGAAGCTGTGTGTGTACCTGTGTACCTACATGTGCTTTGTTCCAGCTTTCAGAGGTGGTTTGTAATCCTCTTGGAGCAGGAGCAGAATCTCTCCTGATCTGGTGAAGGGTTCACTGAAAAGGGCTGGTAATAAGGTTAAGGAGAGGCCAGCAGGAGCTCACCCTGCTGCTGAGCGCTTTGATAGCTAAATTTAGCCCTTTGAGTCATTACTGAGTCAGCAGATTGGGGGCAGGAAATCTTGATTTCTTTTTTCCTTCCTTTTTTTTTTAACACCAGCATGCACCCAAGGCAGGCTCCATGTTGGGCTTGGTTTCTATCCTAATCCAGTACCTGTGGTGCTTTCCCCTGGAGCATCCTTGAGCCTGTCCAGAGGAAGAGCGAGCTCCTTTCTCTGACATCTGCCATAATGAATGGTAGTGGCCTGCCCACAGGCAATAGCATGATTTCCCATCGTTAGTGGTGTGAGGCATGGAGATCTCTCTCTGGTTAGAGTTGTCTCTTGCTGGGTAAGTTCTGGTCAAGGCTTTGGGCAGGCAGAGCATCCCCAGAGATGCTTGGAAACACAGTAGTGCTGGTGAAGGTTCATCCAGATGCTTTTCCCCAGCATGGTGTGCAAGAGTACTGCAGCATGGCTAGTAGCAACAGAAGAGCTCTGAAAAAACCTACATGAGTCTTAAAATAAGCAGCATTAACAGACACAGATTTGCTGGGCCTCCAGAGCTGCTCTGGGTGGTGCCCAAGCATCCTTTGGACTGGGCTGTCCCTGCGCTGTGCGTGCAAGCATCCACCCCTCTCCAGAGGCAGGGCAGGCTCTGAGGGCTCTGATGGAGTGGGATCAGCTAGAGCTCCATGCTGTTCCTGGTGCAGAGCCTCTCCTGGGATGGAGCAGGCCAGCAGGTTATCCAGGAAGCTCCTCACAGTACACAGAAAGTAAACCCTGGGAGCAGAGTCCCCTCCGCTGGCTGATGGTATCAGTTTGTATTAGATCCCACTGAGTGTGTTTTACATAATTTGTTTCCCAGAATGAAATGTTTTACAAGTCTAGCATTTAATCACCTTGCAAAAGGGGATAGAAATCTGTCTCTGCTCCTAGGGCTGGGAAATAGCTATAAAGGATCTAGAAAAGAGACCATGTTCTCACGCCATTGTATTAGCTGGGCTGGGAGGCCCAGAAGAGCTGGTGCTTATGCTTGCAGGCAGCCATAGGTTGAACAGGAGAACTCTGGGGGTCAAAAAGCCCATGCTGAAAATACCAGGTCTGGAGATGTCCGTGGGGAGCAGAGCCCCAGTGTCCTGCCCAGGAGCTGGAGCTTCTCCCCACCTTGCTGTACTTGCCCTCCCAGGGGCCATGATGCTTGGCTGAAGGGATACCTCCTTCCTTGGTGTGGATGCTGCATGTGCAAAGCCCCTGCAAACCAACTCTGTAATGGATCCTGAAACACAGCTCTTCCCTTAGACCCTGGTGCTTCTCTCACTTCTGTTTTTAGTGGAGGCACCCCAAAACCTGGCAATAGAAGTATCTTCCCAGCTAAGGATGTGTGCTTCTGGCAATGAGCTGAATCCAAGTAAACCTGTTTCAGAAGCAAAGCTGACAACATCCAAGCCAAGAACTGCTCCTGCCCTTTCTGCAGGAGAAGGGAGGAAACACTGCAAGGCTCTGCAAAGGACATGGCCCTTCCTTGAGGCACAGGTACCTTTGTTTTGCCTAAGGTTTTCTGGTGAGTCACACTTCTCCCCAATACCTGGAGATAAATCAGTGGCTTCTTGGAGAGTGAAGGACGCAGTGAGCAATGGATGTTCCTCTGTCTGGGTGTTTGCATGGTGACAATGGATGCTGGCCTGGGGAGCTGCCACTTTCACTGCCATTTTTTGTTATTCATGGTAGGTTAAGGATGAAAAATCAGAATAGTGGCCAAGGAGACAGCATCCACTTGACTTCTCTTGCCCAAGATGGGAGTGATTAATTAAGGTGCTGCAGCGAGGCGAGACCACAGGGTTACTCAGCCCGAAGCCTGGTCACTCCAGGATGTTGCTGGACCAGCAGCTGCAAGGTGTGTTCCCCTTCCCTCTCCTTGCCTTGCCTTTGATCTGCAGTTGTGGGGGTGGAATATCATTCCCAGCTGGTTCGACTCAGGCTGGTAGAGCAGCAGGAGCTCAACCATTACTAATGAGATGTTTACTGCTAGCTGCCCAACACAGCAGCAGGTCCTCGGTACTGCCCGAGACCTGCACTGATAAACAGAGCCTCCTGGAGATGGAGTGGCTTCACTCTGCTCCAGGTCTGTTGCCTGCTCCCTCCTATCTAACAGGATCTCTCCTCCAAGCACCTCTTAACCCTCCTCTGTAGCATAACAAACTGCTGAGATCTGATCCTGCCAGCTATGAGGTGAGAGTGGATCAGCCTGCCAGCTGTGCCTGCTCTGAGGTGGGAGCAGGCCAGTGGTCTGCAGGAGGCTGCTGGACATCCATATCACAAAGGGCACAGCTGTCACCTTCCTGGAGATGGTCTGAGGACAAGGACAAGAGTTAATGGGCACAAACTGGAGTATAGGAAGTTTCATCTAAGCATAAGGAGGGACATCTTTACTATGAGTGGTGGAGCAATGGACCAGGCTGCCTGGAGAAGTGGTGGAGTCTCCTTCTCTGGAGACATTCCAAACCCACCTGGACACCATCCTGGCCAACCTGCTAAGACAGAGGGGTTGGACTAGATGACCTCCAGAGGTCCCTTCCAACCCCTAACATTCTGTGACTCTGTGAGCCTTGCAGTGTGTCTCTGGTAGATGATGGAGGAGAACCTCCCTGGCCCCTCACTTGTCCTGGCTGTTGGATGCTGAAGGTAATAAGCAGCTTGGAAGGACATTGGTAGCTGGTGATGCCTGTTTACTAAAGGCTGCTGAACAGGAAAGAGAACAAGGTTTTCGTGTCCCTGCCTGGGAGCACAACCCTGTCCCTTGGCTGCCTGTCACTGACAGGGTGTCTGAGTAATGATACTGTCTGCAGTCCTGGGTTTGAGAAGCCACAAAGGGTGGGTGGTGCAGTGCAGACAGCGTTGAGGGGGTGGGTGTCTGCCTCTGCCCTCTTATTTACTGTGCTCTAAAATCCAAGGTAACCTACATCAATAAATGCAGTGAAGGGTTTCACATGTGTCAGCTCTGTGTGTGTGATGGAGCAGACACTCTTTCAAAGACAAGAGGCTGTGTGAGCAGAGGCTGCTGTGATTGATAGAGCAGCCTTCAGCTGCCTGTGCCTTCACTGGGCTGTAACGTGGAACTGCTTCCCCAGAGCACCCCATCACTGTGGGCTGCAGGGACCCTCCTGCCTGGGTGCCTGCTGCAGAGGTTTTGCAGGCTCTGTGCTCAGAGCTGTTTGCTTGCGTGGGACAATGGCCAGCGCCATCTCTGAGGCAGGGTTGAATACCCGGGGTGCTGGGAGGCTGCTCAGAGAAGCCGAGGCTTGGCTGATGTTTCTCGAGGAACAAGGCGTGTGCCATCACGCTCTGTGTGTGCATGTGCATCTGACAGCTCCTGAGTCCCTTGGATGGCCTCAGCCACACGTGACAGCAGAGCTGTCACCAGTGGTGACAGGAGATGTTCCTACACGAAGGTGTTCTGCACATCCTGGGAAACGTGTAGCCAGGTGGAAGAGGATGACAGGGAACTTCACCGTGGAGGAACGAGCCAGCATGCACACAGCCCCGGGACATGCATGTCCAAGTCCTACATGCATGTGGCCCACTCATGGGTGAAAGCTTTGGCAGGTGGTGACAACTTAGACATCAAACTTGGGAGAACCAGGAGACATAAATCCTGCTATTTGGAATCGGTGCAGGTAATCTGTTTTAAAGGCAGACAAATCCCTTTCCTCTAGGTGCTTGCTTGTCACAGGAGACATTCCTCATCTCCAGGAGACTTACTCCAGTTGAACCTCTCTAGAGAGACAATCTCTGGAGCTGCTAATCACTGGCTTTGGGGAGGTTTTTTTCACCTTGTGGGTGATTGCTTCCTCCTTCCCCTCCCTTTTGTCTTCCTGCAACATCACAGGGTTGGGAAGGACCATCTGCTGATTTGATTAATGGTCCTTTTCTGAAACAGCAACAGAGACAAATGTCCTCCTGAACGTGGCAAAGAGAAATGGAGAAACAGGCTGGCTAATTTTCAGCCATTATTTTGGAACCTAAACTCCTTCCCAGTGTCAATTTAGCCATTATTTCAAATAATTAATTGATCTCCACTCAGCTCCAAGGGACCTATGTTTAGATAATTAACAGCCCATGGATTATGAAAGTTCTTGGTTTTGGATCCCACTACAGTTTTTGCCTTGGAGAACGCTCCTGCCATCATCCTGCTTACCAACTCAGTTCATCAATCCATCTTTTTTTGACAATTAAGAGCAAATAATTGGTCATGATGGATTTTGCTTGCTTTCTTGCAGCTCAGTTCCATCTTTTTTTTTCTGTTGGTCCTTAAATATTCTTCAGCTGGGTAATTTTTCTTGTGGTTGTGCATCTCATTACAGCCAAGTAGAACAAGTCATTGCTGCTGCCAGGAGGTTCTGCAGAAGGGGCTGTAGCTGGCTTACAGAGAAGCTGGGCAGTAAGGTATGAGAGAGGTCCTAGAAGGATAGAGGATGGGATTTTTTCCCTCCTCTTCAGTTTGCATGATGCAATGTGAACTTACTCCCCATGTTGCTGTGTTGGGGCTGGGCTGACCTCCCTCCCTGGGGAGTCTCATCCTGGCCTCTTGTTTGCCACCATAGCTTTGATCCTCTTGCTGGGCTGGATGGTGAGACACTTCTGAGCTGTCAGGGCTGTGGGAGAGCTCCATTCAGCAAGGCACAGGTGATGAGGTGGCAGAGATCCAGAGGCAGTGGTGCAGCAGGTCTGCATCCCACAGACCCTTTGCAGCTCCCATCTGTGCCCTGTGTTCTCACTGGCCGTGGGAAGTGGCTGCAGTGCTGGCAGTGCTGTGTGTGCTTGGGGAGTCTGAGCAGCAGCCACAGCTGACAGTGCTCTGCCTGCTGCACACACAGGGGCTGCAGTTCTTCATTAAGCAGCTCAGAGTTTGCTTGCTGAGGACAGAGGAGCTGGAGCAGGGAGGAGCTTGGCCTTTCAACCCTTACTCTCAGTGAGATGATTTTGAGGTTTTCTTTTAATCTTAACTTAGGGCCAAACTTTTTGGTTCAAGAGTGGCTTTACCTGGCTGAGGGCTAGGACAGTACTGTGGCATGTACACACTGGGACAGATTGGGGACCTTAGGGCATGACACAGGGAGGGGGAAACCTGGAAGCGAAGCTGCTTTGGTTGCTGCCATTCTTACTAGATCTGTCTGAGACTGTGACACAGGAATTGCTCTGGACAAGAAGCACTGCAGAAGCAGCACTTTATCACCTTGAAGGAAACAATGAAACCTTCACTCTGCTTGAGTGGCCGAGAGAGGAAAGCCTGCACAGGAAGGAGATGTTGGCAATCGCCTGCAGTGTTACATGAGAAGCAGAGGTGGCTCATGCTGGCACCAGCACAGGTAATACTAGAGAGGAATGGACTTCTGGAATAAATCCTTGCAGTCCTTCCCATATGGGACACCTTTCCAATCTCTCTCCATTTTCCCCCTCTGTGAATAAAGTTTGCTGGAGGCTCTGGAGCTCCAGCTTCTTGGAAAGCAAAGGGCTTTCATAGGGAGGCTGGAGATCTCCCCATCAGGTAGGAAGTTATCCCCTTTCAACAGCATCAAAGAGATCAGCTACCTTGGGAGGGAGCTGGAGCCGTGCAGCTCTCCAGGGAGAGTGGTTGGAGATGTCACCTCACACATCTGCAGGTGTTGAGGGCGAGAGGTGCTAGTGGAGTGGGCCAGGCTGAAGGAGGGCTGCTGTGGGGAGTCACTGGTCAGCCAGGGGTGGCTGTTTGGATGGACACATCATTCACAAGGGTTGAGCTTTTTGGAAAGGGGTTTGGTTTATCCTGATTTTTAACTCTTTGCCACTCTGTACGCTTCTGGGTAGACCAAGTGTCTTCACCTGTCCTGGGGTAAGGGAAAACAATCTCGGGTTTGAACCAGAATCTGAATTGAAGCAGAACCACAATGACACTGCTGGGGGGGCTCCCACGTCAGCTGGAGCCTGTGTCTCTGAGGGCTGCCAGGGTGAGGGACCACAGGTCACCCATCGACTTCCTACTGCTGTTGTGCCACTGACCTTTGGGGTAAGGCTGTACAGGGTGGGATGTGCTGGACCACCCCACTGCCATGGGGACCTGCCTGCATCTCCTAGTTGCCACAGTTGCTTGGGTCCCCACTCCCCCAGCAGCCCATCCCACTATCTCCCATCCATCTGCCCAGCCAGCACAAGGCTGGCCAGACCATGCTCCTGCTTAATCCTGCCCCAGAGCCCATGTCTTGGGTGACACCACCTGCAAAGCAAGGTCTTTCTTTTCTCCTCCTGCCTCTCTGGGTGCCTTCCTATAGACAGAAATCATAATGGCTGGTTTCAGAGCCCCTGTCCCCCATGCACACCCATGTGTCCCTGCATCTATTTTGCATCAGGGCTGTGAGGAGCTGATGCATCTCCCTCACCCTGCTTCCCACCCTGGCCTGGTTTTATCTCCTCCCAATTAAATAAGTGCAGATAAGGAGTTTAATAAGGCTCTGCCTAGGAAAGATTACTAACGATTTCATTTCCAACATGTTGTGAATTATGAGGCAGCCTGCGAAACAAAGCCAGGCAGGGAGAGGCCTGGCAGCTAATTATTGTCCCCCATGTCCCCCACGCTGCCACCACTGCTAGCCAGGCCCCTAATTGCTCCCTCTGCCTGATTGCATTTTGCTGCTGCTTGTGGTTCATTCACAGCTCCCCCCGGCTCTTGGCTGTTGCTGCTTCTCTCTCTGTGCCCCCCCCCTCCACCTTCTTCAAGTTTATTAATGAAAACCTTATCTGTCTGCACAGATAATGCCAGAAATAATTAGTACTCAGTAGGTCTATCAGACTCCCCTCCTTTCTCACCCCCCTGCCCTCATCTCTTCCTATTTGCAGTTTCCCAGGTGTTTGGTTAGTGCTGGAGGTGATTTTTTGGGGGGGAGTGGTTTAGACCTTTCTCCCCCTCTGCAGCTTTCAGCCTTCCTGGCTGCCCCAGGCTTGGGAAACCTCCTCTGGAGAGGGATGGCAGGGACAAGGGGACCAACTGCATCTGTCAACCCTGCTTAAAATCATCTGACTTTTTCTTGCTCAGGGCAATGTGGGGAGCTGCAGCCAGGTACATCAGGTGGGTTTGAAGCCTCACAGGAGCTGGGAAGGGTGCAAGTCCCCCCTGGTCCCACCCCTGCTGCCCAGGGTCCTGTCCCATCTCTTCTCAAGCTCCTTTTGTTACGTTTGTATTTGTCGTTTCTTGGCTTAAATCTCTTGGGCTGATAAAGGACGACAGCTCTTCTGGAGTGCCTGGAATGGCATAAATAATTCCAGTGCTGAGAGAGAGATTTACAGTGATAGGAATGTCAGGAGTGAGCCCAGTTTGTATTAATGGCCTTATTAGTTATGTTGCTGTAAAATACTCCAGTTGTTAAGCAGCCATGGTTTTGCTCTGCAGCATTAATTCAATAAATTGGGGCTCTTTGATATAAATCTTCAAGTCTGCTGGAACCCCATTAGAGAATCCTTCATGATATGTCAGAGATCTTCAAATAGCTTTGACTGAGAGGGACCTGGGAATTACAAAGCTGTTTGGTGTGCAAAGAAGGTGAGGGCTGCACCTTCACACCTGGGCTGAAGCTGCAGCATCCTCCTAAAGGATAGGGATGTTGTGGGATGTGGTGGATGATGCATGAGCACCTTGGCCACAGCAACCCTGGACTCACCTATAGCCTCTCCTGGCCATACAGGGGCTTGGAGTGGGCTTGGGGTATTCAACCACTGCCTATGGAAACTGCATCTTGAGCTGCATCCTAGAGGTCTGGTATAGATATTTCCTGCAAGCTGGAGGTTGGCTCTATCCCGAAGCTCCAGTGTAGAGAGCAGGTCCCTGGAGGAGAGGAGAGGGAAAGGGATAGAAGACTGGTGCTTGGCTGGAGCTGGGAACATGAAACTGTGTCTGAAGGGAGAAAATGCCTCTAGTGCTGCTCTCTTCCCTGCAGTGTCCCTCTTACTGCCTCTACTCTGCTGCTGTCTCCTCCCTCAGCACATTAGTCTGGAGGTGAGCTGACAGCCAGGACATCTCTCTTTGGCTGATCCACGGCCCCGAGGTGTCCACCCTTACCCCTCTCCCACCAGGCTGCCATCCTCCTCCCAGCCCCACACCACTCTGAGGGGTGCCAGCCCTGTCCCCATTGTGTCTGTCCCTTTGCCTCGTGCCACAGCTGCTTCTCCTGCCATGACTCTTTTGCAACTCTGCAAAGTTTCCACCAGCAATCTGCCAAGTGTGCAGGGAGGGAGGGAGGGAGGGAGGCAGGGGGAAAGCACCACGATAATTGAAAATAAATGATGCATTATATGAAATAAATGTTCTGGTGCAGCCAGCTTGCTGCAGCTGAGTATTTATTTGTTTTTTATCTTCAGCATTTGGAGGTGCCTGGGAAAAGGGGGTTGGAAATAAAGGAATGGTGGGGCTGCAGGGTCTTCACCCATCACTTGGGTTGGCCAATGGTAACCAGAACTCTGCTGCTCCCCTGCCTGAGAGCATGCACGTTAGCACATGGAAAGGAAACAGATCCTCTGCCTGAGGTGGGTTTTGTTTGAAATGTTCCTCTGGTGGAGATTAACTCCTGACACTGCTACTTGTTATGGGAAGAGGCTGTATTTTCATGGGAGATATTGGATTTAACCAGGAACAAGAAGCTTTCTCCTACCTTGGATTGCTGACATCCCTAACTGACCATGTCACTGTTCTTATGCCTTGATAAGACTTATCCTGGATTATTATTTAGCTGTAAATTAATCTAGAGAGTGATGTAAAGGCTTTGAACTGCTCTTTGAAGACTTAGTGGATTATTTCTGCTCTTGTCAAAGAAAGAGGGATTTGGAGGTAAGATCCCAGCTCTGAATGGCATTACACTGCTCTTCCTGGGCAGGTGGTACCAGCTTCAGTCTCCCTTTTCTGTCATCACCTGCAGGGCCCCTCTGAGACATCCCTTTGGAAATCAGGGCCAAAGTGGTGCTTGGGAGGGATGCTAGCTGAGATGGCATCTGGCTGGGGACCAGATGCTCCTGGTCTGAACAGTCAGACACCAGCAGGAGTCTCCCTGCAGGGTCTCTGAGGTTCACATTTAACAGCCCAGCACTTCCCTTCTCCCACAAGCATTTTCCCCTAATACATCTTGTTCCCTTGCAGGCCCATGGCAGTGCTGAGCGACAGCTCAGACATCTCATTAATCTCCACTGACAATGGCTGTGTGGTGTCTGGTGGAGCCTCCCCACTGCTGCTTCCCCAGCCAGGGATATTTTGCAGATGAGGTGCTCCCCAAGAACTCCAGCCACAAACTGGAAAGAAACTATGTCCCCTTCAGAGCTGAAGCCCATGGAATATAGCCTTTCTCCATTCTGGCTTCTTGCTCTTGCCTGCAGGGCACACAGTGAGTTACAGTGAATTAGTCCTTGTGAACCTGCATCCTTTTAAAATATATATTTTCCTTCTCCCTCCTTGCTGGGATCAAGGGTGGCTCTGTGGAGAGAGGGCTGGTGAGCTTGTCTGCTGATTTGGCAAAGGCTGGAGATGAAAGCCCTGTGACCTCCAGCTGAGGCTGTAGAATTTTTGGGCTTGAGTGTTCCCAAATTCCATCCATCACAAAGTGAACAAACACCACTGGCCAGGAGCAGCTTGAAGCTGAAGACAGTTGGCACAGGGGTTAAGCATCGATCACTGGCTGCTGGGCAAGACCTGACCCAAACCCCACTGCTGTCAGGAGGCAGCTCCATCCCTCCTGGCTTCCAAACATTGGGCTGGGAAGAAAACAAATCTGCCTAGAAAGCAATGTTTTGACATCATGCCATTAGACTTCAGATGCCCATCATTGCCAGCAATGATCAGAAGCAGGAAGCCTGGTGGACCTCAAATCCCTTTTGGTCTCAATCTGACCTAGTTTCATGATGCCTTGAAAACAACAACATCCATCTCTGCCTGGGGGTCGAGGGGAGGGGAGAGGAGGGGAGGTTATCCTCTGCCACTCCCCTGACACTGCTTTATCTCTTCAGGAGCTGCATTTGAGTGCAATTCACTTTGTATTAATTTCTTTTACACAGAGGCTTTTAAAGTGCCTAGGAACAGGAGCTTGTGGCACAGAGACACTTCACAGCCCAGCAGCTCGAACACTGAAGTGCTGTTTAAATAGCCAGCTCATTGAAAAATAAGAGGCTAAGAGCCTGCCAGAATGGCAACTGTGTGTATGCCTGTTTGAACAGGGGTAGGGAGGTGATTTTGGAGAGCAGGACTTCTCCAGCAGCTGCCTGGGTTGGCAATGGGGTTGTGTCACCAGTGCACCCCCCCAGAGGTCTGCTGCCCCAGGGACTTGGTGCATCCTGGGGCGGTCCAGCTGCCACCATGGGCAGATCAGGGCTGGGTGACTGTGGTGTATGGGTGTCCTTTCACCAGGTGCTGTGTCTTGATGAACCCAGATGCCTCTGTGCCCCTACCCGCTGGTGGAGCAGTCTGTACACATGCAGTGGTCCTTCCTTGGCCACACGGGTCCCCTGTGCCAGCAATCCCCAGGGACACCCTCCCCCATGTAGTGCTGGAGCTGCAACACCCTGTCCCGAGCCAGATAAATGCCAGTGGAGGATCCAGCAGCCTAAAGAGCCCCTAGGAGGGAATGCTGAGGGGACCCTGAGGTGCCACCATCATCCCCAGCCTGTCGTGGCTCTGGGCAAAGAGGTTTGCTGGGACCCTTCACGTGGTTCTTGTTTGCTTTTAATCTGGTAGCTAAATTATATTCTTCTCAAACATAAAATATGAGAGGTTTAATCAAAGCCAGCCAGCCAGCACTGATGGAATCTTGGCTGCAGAGGGAAATATTGCAATTTTTGTTTGTTTATCTCCCCCTGCGCTCCCTTGGAGATGTCCTGGCTCTTGCAGGGGCTCCTTATGCTCAGTGGCAGTGGCAGGCACAGTCTTTGCCCTGCTGTTAACCAAAGCACTGGTGCTAGCCCACCTGCTCCCAGCCCCTCTCCTTGGCCAGGTGTCCCAGTGGTAGTGATGGGGCTGTCCTCTTGCTACACCTCTTCTCAGCCCCTTTCTTTTTAGGAAAAGGATGTCACTTGGCATCTCCATCCCAGGAGCTGGTGCTGGGTTCAAGCACTCCACCCCAGCATTCCTATGACTCCCAACAGCATGAGTATGTGGTCCCACAGCATCTCCAGGTTTTAACTCGTCTGCCCAGATCTTAGACATCCTGTGACCCTCGGTGTTGGGGAAGCTGGAAACAGTTCTGGGCAAGGATGGGAGCAGGGATAAAGCCATCAGGCTTCACTGACACTGAACTGGGGTGTAAAGCACCCCCTAGATATGCAGCTGGTCGATGTGACTGGGAGCAAGGGGACGCTGAGTTTTCCCTGTGCATCAGAGCCCCCGAAACCCACTGGATCCCGGTGTGGGTCCAGCTGCTCCCAGAGATGTGGCTCCACTGCCACCTTTCTCCAGATGGCTTTTCTCAATCAAGGCTTTTCCAGAAACAGCTTGTGTACAGCCAGCAGCCAGCTCTGCAAACAGCTCACCTCCAAGACAGTGCAGGCAGCACCGTTGGAGCATCATCCCCTCTGTCCTTTCCACATTCCTGAGTGCCTCACTGCTCCAGGGTGCAGAAACCCTCTCCTTGGGACTCTGCTGGGAAACAGGGATGTGCTGGTGTCCTCTCTGTCTGGGCAGTAGTGTCCCAGATCTGGGGATCCTGTTTGCTGTAGGAGCAAACCAGCAGCTTGCTCAGCGATGAGCACCCCGTATCCCTGCAGGGAAGGATGGCAGGTGGCCCAGGGGACATGGCACATCTCCTCACTGCCACGGTGGCCAGGCACAGCTGAGACAGCTGCAGCACTGCCTCGTGGACCTCCTTGTATGTTTTTTATGCCAAGGTAAAGGCAGAGAATGCCATTTTTTTCCCTGTAGGCTTAACTGATTCACTAATAGTCTGTAACTCCAGCAATAGCTCACCTATAAATCTGCTCTGAGGAATTTATATGGCAAACATTCCAGTGCCATATTAAAGACACAACTCATAAATGCCTGTAAGCACTAGCCCAGCGGCTCTGGCACCAGGAGGTGGTTATCCCAGAGGAGGGAGAGGCACTGAGCTCATCCTTAGTGGCTTCACCCTGGAGCCTCGAAAAGTTTTGGAAAACGAATTGTAACAGGGACTATCCCCTCTAGCCAGGAGGTACCGGTGGCCTCCGGCTCCATGTGGTGTGGGCACCAAGCCCAGGGTGGTTGTCAGCACCATCCGGATGCCAACACAACGCTGCCATCCCTGCAGGCTCCTGGCCCCTCCAGCTCCCCTCCCTAGGGACACCTGTAATCTGCCATCGCCTCGTCCCCAGCCCAGGGTGACAGCATTTACCGCTGGAGTGCGCGGAGTGTAATTGCTAATCAGATACAGGCAATCAATCCATCCCCCTCCACCCCCGCTCGGGGAGGGGCTGCCGTTCCCTGCTGAAGGTGACTCCTGCAGGAATTCAGATTCCAAAATAAAGGCGATAATCATCAGAAGTTCATTAAATTAGCATCAAGCTCATTTGCACTCGGCGAGGGATGAGGCAGTGGATGCTGGTGCCTATCCCTGTCCCCCCCTACCCTCGGTCCTGCCGTGTCTGCAGGAGACGCTTCCAGCAGGACAAGGGCAGCCAGGAGCCCTCCTTGATTTCCACCTCCTGTCCTGGGGCTGCTGCAGTCAGGAGTCAACAATGTGGGATATTTAGATGCAAAACACCATCGTCCTTCATTAAAAGCCTTTCATCACCCAGGCTGCGCAGGAAAGAGTTATCACACCATCACGCTCCCTGTGGAGCTCAGCTTCCCCAGCCCTCCAGCAGTCCTCCGGCAGGTTCATGGCCGGGGGCTCTGCCACCTGAGGTGGCTGGCATCTGATATTCCCTCAACGGTGGCCTCAGAGCAGGGAAGGGAGACACAGGAGAGCTGGACTTGGAAGGTACGAAGGTGTCACAGCACAGGAAGGACGCTGCCAGCATGGCTGGGACAGGCACTGCAATTGCTGGGCATCCTTGAGGATGGGCTGAGCCCCCAGAGCAGACAAGTGCTGGGGAGGATTTGGGGGCCAACAGTAACTGTTCATTTGTACCATAACAGTGTGACCAGCAGGACTAGGACAGGGATTGTTCTCCTCTGCTCAGCACTGCTGATGTCACACCTTGAATCCTGGGTTTAGTTTTGGGCTCCTCACTCCAAGAAGGACATTGAGGTGCTGGAATGTGTTGTGAGGAGCAGCTGAAGGAACTGGGGTTGTTTAGCCTGGAGAAGAGGAGGCTCAGGGGAGACCTTCTTGATCTCTACTACTCCCTGAAAGGAGGTTGGAGCAAAGTGGGTGTTGGTCTCTTCTCCCAGGTCACAAGTGATAGGACAAAGGGAAACAGACTCAAGTTGTTCCAGAAGAGGTTTAGGTTGGGCATTAGGAAAAATTGCTTCCCCAAAAGTTTTGTCAAGCTCTGGCACAGGCTGCCCAGGGCAGTGATGGAACCACCATCCCCGGAGGGCTTGAAAAGACATGGAGATGTGGTGCTGAGGGATATGGTTTAGTGGTCACCTGGCAGTGCTGGTTAGTGGTTAGGTTCAGTGATCTTTACCAACCTAAACAATTCAGTGATTCTATGATTCCCGAAGACAGACAAGCCCAGCAAAGCCCAGGTGCTGTTTCTGGCAGGGGTTTCCTCTCCTTGGGACTGAGTGCAGGCAGGACAGCGATGCCTGGACTGGGGCTAGGGCCATAGTGCCTCAGCTGCCCTGTGACCCCTGACAGCCCCAACATCCTCCAGGGACATGAGGTGGCCGCAGAGAAATCAACCCCCCAGCATTCCTCCCTGGTCCTGAGGGTGGTCGTGTTTGCTCTCCATGAGGCCACCAATGCACAGGATCCAGCCCTTGTGCTCCTCATCAAACCCAAGTAAGGGCAAAGCTGATGGTTTGTGTAACTCTCTGCAATTCCCTGTCACCAAGATTTGGAGACACTGTTTCCTTCTTGACGGAGGAAAGCGAGTGAGGCGGAACAGCTTTTGTAGTGGTGAGGTGTTGATTCACGGCTCGTAATTTAATTAAGAAAGAAAGGAGATCAAAAGGGGACTGTATTAAAAAATAAATCAGGTAGAGGAGTGGAGTTCCTTCCTTTAATTACAGCGTGGATTTGTAACGGGGAGAGACTCCATCAATCACAAAGGAAAGAAAAGGTGTCAAGTGGAGAGAAACCTTCCCTGGGTTAATTACTGCTCACGGAGGATGAGATTATCGGGCTGGGTGTCAGAAAGCCGATACCTCCCTGGCGGCAGCTCCAGCAGGGCTGGGCGGCACTAAACCCCTCCGATGCTGGAGGTGGAGAAGGTGGAGGTGCCTGCTGGGTGCACTTGAGGAGATGCTCGTGGTGCCAGGCTGGGTGAAGGTGGAGAGGGTGAGCTGGGGGCTGCAGGGGCAAACAGCTCCGGGAAGGGGCAGATAGAAGGCAGCCAGGTCAGGGCTCAGCTGCAGGGCAGCAGTGGCCACCATGACTCTGCTTCTTGGGGCCAGGGGCTGTGCCGTCGGCAGTGCTGGCAGGGACCCGGGGCCAGGTTGGCAGCAACCCCATTTGTGGAATAATTAATTCTCTTTTGATCATCTGCCGTGTAAATCATCAGTGGCCAGGAGTTAATCACGCATACAAAATGAATCCTTCTCCTGCCTTAACGAGCACTGAATCGTGACCAGCATCCGTTTGCTCCCGACACTTTCATCTTCTTGACAGTCTGAACAGTTTATTGTTTCCAATAATCTCCTTTTCAGTCTATTAAATATATATATATATCTGAGTGCAAGCAGCTTTATACTCTGCACTTGTTGTCCCCCTAATCTTTGTTATTTTAGGCAAAGGATTTGTTTCTCAGGAGCGATGTGAGGGCTCTGCAGGTGCTCGATGAGCCTGGGACAGGAGCAAGCTCTCTCAGCGAGGATGATGCTGGTGGCAGGACTTGCCTTCCTCACTGGCCAGGTTTGAGGCTGGGCTTTTCCTAGTTAACAGCAAGCTCTGAGCCTGTTTGAACAGGGTAGTATTTCCACCTACCACTTACCTGGAGCAAACCCCAATTAATCCACTGCTTGCTCCGCCAACGCAGTGTTGTAATTGGATTAATTAGAGATGAGCTAGCAGCTGTTCTAGGGAGGTCCATCCCTGGCTGCAGTCTCCTCCAGTGGTGGGAATCCGTGCCTGAACCAGCAATACTGGTGAGAAACTGAGGCCAGCTCTGCCTCCCTGGGGCTATCCTCGCTCAACTGCTGGCGCTGGAGCTTGGTGATGGCTGATGGAAAGGACCTGTCTGTTAATTGGAGGTTATGAGATGAGGCATGGCCTGGTTAATGGCAGCAGGAGCAGAGGGGCTCTGTCACCAGCCCAAGGGCTTGGGGGAAGCTGGGGTCTTAAAGGGGACAGTAAGCCCGGGGGGGATCCAGAGATTAGTGGGTGTTTTGGCCAGTGGGAGGCAGGGTTACCTTCCCCATCAGCCTTGGCTCTTTAACAGGCAGCAGGCGATGTCCATTAGCCCTTGGTCACCTCTGCCCTGCATTTTGGGGAGAAGCAAGGAGGACTGCATGTCCTGGGGTGNCACCAGACCCTCCCACACTGCTCTGCCAAGCTTTGTGAAGGTGAAATCCCATGTTCCTGCTTCTGAAGGGCCCCTCTCCAGTCCCAGTACCTGAGTGCCAGTGCAGTGGCTCATCTAGACAGACAGGCAGATGGATATCCATACTAGACCTCCCTGGAGCCCTGTGAACTGAAGTAGCCTGATCCCCACCCAGGGTTTGTGCTTTGGGGTTGGATCCTGTGCTGCCACTTGAGGTCTGTGCCATCAGCTCAGCTCCCTGGCTGCCCTTGGGAAACACCCATGAAATACATATATATATATATATGTGTAGGTACTAGAAAAGGCTTTCTGTGGACTCTGTGCCCAGCCTGCTGGCTGTCTGGAGGAAAGGCGGGGGGGCTGCAGGGATGGGATGCCCACGGGCATGAGGAGCCTATGCTCCCACAGGCTGCAGGAGGATGCCAGCCCTCCTCCTCCTGAGCTAAATTTGGTCTAACCTGGCTCAGCTGGAAAACAGGGGCCACAGGAGGTTCATTGCAATTGCCTAAACCAAATGAAAAAATAAAAATGCCCTTAGGAAAGCTGACAGGTCCCTGTGCTGGGGCTGCAGGAGCAGCTGGGCCACTGCTGGTGTGAAATGCTGACCCGCAACTCTTCTGAAGCCCTCTGAGCTGGAGCATATCCAAAGGTCATCATCAGCTAACAAAATCGGTGAGAAAACAACCCAAACCTGCTGAGAACAGGCTCTGCACCCAAAATGACCTAGGACCCAAGGCTGTGGGACACCTATGCTGCGTGTGGACTCCAACCCTGCCAAAGAGAGCCAGGACCCAGCTGTGTGGGCACCAGCCCTGCTCAGGGTGCTACAAAGGTGAGGCCGGTGGAAGTTACCCAGCCTTTAGGTGCTTTATTCCTTCCTTTACCCAAATGGAAGAACAAATCCCCAGCAGCAACTCCATTCTCCAGAAAAATGAGGGTTTTTTCCTGAGATGAATCAGCTTCCCTAGGAGGCAGCTGGGGCAAGCAGTGGCTTTTGTCGCATGTGGGATGCAGGGATCTGAGGAGATGTGCTGGGAAAGCCATCACATCTCTTGTAAGAAGGAGCAGAAGGTCCTCAGCCAAGCAGGAAGGTTTGCCACAGTCCTAGCCTCACTGAAGCTCCCAACCAACAGAGAAGGGGACCTCTCCAAGAACCAGGCACCTGCAGATGCCCTTGGGAGGCACAGAGTCTTTGCATCACCCTGGCTGGTGAATCCAGCCATCCTCAGGGATCTGCCACGACCTTTTGGTGAGTGCCAGAAGCTGTTGGCTTTTAATCTGGCTTGCAAATCATCTTCAAACAGTGATGGCAAGGTCAGTGAGATTTGGGGTCCTGGCCACGTCCCTTGTCACTTCAGTTCCTGTGGCGTACTTGGCTGTAATTTAGCCCAGTTTAATTGGCACTTAAATTAGCCCCAAATGGAACAGTGCTGCAGCTGTGGTTGTGTTCAAAAATATATAAAATTACAGCAGGGTACAACATTTTCACATTTCATTAGTGCCTCTTAATGGGAAGTGTCTGCTCCCCAAACACTCCCTTTGTTCTCCGGAGCAGTGAAAGTTTAGACATTAGCAGTTGTGCTGCCCATTAACATTGCAAACGCCTCCAGGGGTTTTGCAGGGGCACTGCTCCTCCACAGGAATGGGAAGCCTAAGATTTAGGGGACTGAGTGCCCTCCTGAAGCACCTGTAAGTGGCTGGTGGGAGAGAGCTGAGCAGGGAGCCTCTCACACCTCAGTTGGGAGCATCCTGCACCCCAGGTAGGAACACACCATGCCTCGGGGGTCACAAAAGCCCCTTTTCTGTGATGATGCTGGCTGTCCTCTTGCCTTTATCAAAGCTCTGGCTTTACCACAGCAGGGTAATGTCCCCGATTCAAATCATGAAGCTTTTTTCAGTCGAAGCAGCTTTTTAGTGGAAGCCTATTTAACGCTTAGGCTGACACCCTCAAGTGCTTTATTTTACAGTATTTTTGTTCCTCTCCATTATAAGTAATAGTCTATAAAAGCCAGAACGCAGCACTTTGCTTCCTCCTGCTTCATTCTCTGGTGGCCCAGGCAGCCCTGCGTGGTGAGGGTTAAGGAAGCAGAACAGGGCTCCTCTGCCCGTGGCTGCTGCTAGCCCAGTGCAATAACCCAGAGGAAAAAACCTCGGTGGAAGGTGACTGCATGAAGTCAAACTGCTCATCCCATCAGCAGACCCCGGGCAGGTTTGATTAAATAGCTTTGGGTTTGTGGCTAGCTCTGTTTTTCTTGGGCAACAACTTCGGCATTCCTGAGATGGGGTCTCATGGTGTGAGATGAGTTTTGAGGTCTGAGCCCAAACTGAAAGGGTGAGGATTATGTCTTGTTCCTCTTCCACTTTGCCTGGATCTCCTCTTCCCCAGGGAGGTGGGATTTTGTATCCAGAGTGGCCAAGGAAAGGTGAGGGGTGCTGAGCCTAGTGAGTTTTTAAAGCTCAAACATTTTTGGGAAATCAGATTTCCTCCTGACGCTGGTTTGGCTCTTGGGTTCAGTGCAGCCAGGCACAGGGGAGTGCTGGAGGAAGAGGAGGAGGAGGAGGAGGAAGGAGTTAACCCTACCAGGCTGGCACTGGGACCTGGAACAAGCCAGAAATGGGAGCATCCTAGTGCCAGCTTGGAGGAGGACACGTTTCCTGTGCCTGACGTATCTCACCCTTCCCAAGCTGGAGGCAAAAGCCTGATGCCTTCCAGCTCTGCAGCTCAAAGCTGTGTGGAGCATCCCCAAAGCCTCTCTCCAGTCAGACCCCTGAACTGGAGTCTGGGATCCAACTGAGCTGCCTCTGCTTCATTAGCTAGTGAATACCCCAACAGGCAAGGGTGCTTTTTGTGCGATGAGAGGCTGCTTAGCAGCCCGCTGGGGAAGGCAGTGAAGAGAACAGTTCTACATTTCACCCTCCCCATCTCTCGGATACATCCGCAGGGTGCTGGGACCCTCTGCCTGTGGTCGGGAGCTGTCTGTGCCTGCTGCAACCTGGTGAGGGGCTTTTGTCCATCAGCTCCTGGGCTGGCAAGCCAGGCCCTGCCTCTCCTGCCCAGACACATGTGGCTGCAGGCTCTGTCTCCCTCTCTGTCCCCCTCTGCCAGCTGTGTCTGACCTTTCAGCGGCAGTGCTTGAAGAGCAGTGGCGGCTGCGCAGCTTTGCCGCATGGTCCCCAGGGGCCAGCTCACCACCGCGGCCACTACAGCTCCAAGGGGAAAAACTATATTTTCATCTCCATCCCTCCATCCCCTTTCCAGCTCTGGAGCTTTTTTTAGAGCCAGAGGGGAGGAAAGGCCATGGTCTGCCTCCTCTGCCTCCCCTCTGCTCCTGCCCTTTTCCTCTCTTTCCAGCAGCTGCAAATGGCTCTGCCTGCGGTCGCTCACATTTATCTGTCCCTGTGCCTTTTCATCTTGGGCTGCATAAATATTGGGGCTGCAAAGCTCTGGGAGGTGAGCGGGGAGGAAAAAGTGCTTTTGTTGGAGTGGGTGTGTGGGTTGCTGAGCCCTCTCCTGCTGATGGAGGAGGCATCTGCCAGCATAGAAACCCAGGGTGGGAGGTGCCTGGTCCTGCCACTGCAGGTGGCCCTGGGGGTAGGGACACAGGGACGCAGCAGGTCCCCACTGTCCATCTGGAGATGATGGAGAGGTATCTTAGGAGTGCTCAAAGCAACCAAGGCTTGGCTGCAGGTGTCCTGCGGCCTGGGGATGACACCCTGTGCTAAACCCACTCCCATCACAGTTTTTCATGCCCCAAGCCTGCAGGTTTCCCTCCTCCCTCCCCAAGGGCTGTGCAGGAATAGTGGAGCCAGTGCTGATGAAGAGGACATGGTTACTCTCAACCTTTATTGCCTCAAACCAGAGGAGAGCAGCTGCACCTCCCCAATATCAGGCCCCTTCCTCCTCCTCCTCCTCCCTGCAGCTGCTCACATCATGTCCAGCATCCCAAAGCTTTCCAGCTGGGCACTGATGGATGGCCCTGGCCAGCGATGGATGCACCCTGATGCCCACAGCCTTGTCGCTCTTCAAGGAAGGCTGTAGCTCTGCTTCCCGCCTCTCCCTTATTTATCATCCTTATTTATCAGGATGGCCACTGCAACCATCCTGCTCCCCAGGGGCCAGCACATCCCTAGGGCTGTGGATACTCCCAGGTTTCCTGTGGGTGAAAACAGCTCTACCATGGGCAGAGAAAACAAGAATAAAAAAAGACACCTTTGGCAAGTGCCTTGTCTTTGGATGTAACTGGCCATGAGATGGGCAGAGGTGGGACCCTCAGTGTTGGGCTCTGCCCAAGGCTGTACAGGCTGTGGGGCCAGCTGGGAGCATTTCAGTTGGGGGAAAAGACCCATAAAAGAGAGATTTCCTACCAGAAAGACAATGAGCACCCTCTTGCAGTGGTTTGACTCTGCAAAATGCATTTACTGAGTTAAAGATGCTCTGGTGGTGACATGGGGCTGCTCAGCCACCCACCAGGGCAGTCCCCATGTCTGCATGCAGTGCTGCACATCATCCCATGACCATTGCTGCTTTCCTGCCCTGCAGCCAGCTCTGTGCCACCTTTCTTGGGAAAAACAGCTTGGATCCAGCCCCACCAAGCATCTCCCAGCCCCTCTTCTCAGACAGCCCCACGGCTGGACCTGCTCAGCATCCATCTGCATCTGTCATGGGATCCAAAGCAGAGCCAGGCATCACTTTGCAGGTTCACTTCTCAGCAGCAAAGGTTACCTTCTGTAGGGCCCCTTCTTCCTCCTCCTCCTCCTTCTCCTCTCCCTCCCTGGTCGAAGCAGGAAGACATTGCAGCAGGCAGCAGCGTTGCAGCTAGTGGTGGAGAACCCCCCCTCCTGCCAGGCAGGGTTGGCTTAGTCAAGGGAATAATTGGTAGGTGCTTCTGAAGTGCCATGAGCAGAGGGCACTCGTAGCCTTTGTTTATTGACTCTTGAGTGATAATGAATACTTCCGAAGATAATTATTGATTTTCTGTGTTTGCAACAAACCTGTTTGGCTGGGGATGGGTGGAGCAGCACCGTGCCAAGGCTGCGTGGAAGTGGAAACGGGGTGGTTTGGGCAAAACCAGGCTCTAGTTCTTCCTGCTGGGTGAGAGCTAAATAATAATAATAAAAAAGTAATAAAATCCAACGTTTATAGAAAAATATTTGTGCAGCTCCAGGACAAACCTAGCTTTCTTCTCTGTACTAGGGGGATCAGATTAAAAATTAATCCTAGTTAAATACATTTTCTCCTTTCCCTCCCCTTGAGTTCCTCTTGAGCATACATTGCTTCACCCTGCTGATCACCTCTTCCCTCAGCTCCAGAGCTTGTCCTCCTCAACAGTGGCTGAACACCCAGAGTAGAAGTTCACCCAGAACAGGGACTGTTCTCTTTCCCCAATCACCCCCAAAACTGAAGCCTGGGGGCAGGAAGGGATGGGGAGATCGGGCCCTTTAGATGCAGGGAAGGATAAAGCAGGTGAAGGCAGGGCTGGAACTCCTGAGCATCCCACCTGCCTCTGAGCCTCCTCACTTGCCTCTCAGCCTGGTAGGTGCCTCTTGGGTTCCCCAGGAGGTTTTGGGCCCTGAGCGGGAAGGCTTTGCAGGGCAAGAGGGTGCTGGTTGTTGATGATGGGGTACAGGAGGTTGTAAAGCTGCAGGGCCAGGCGCAGTGAGTAGTGCTGAAGGTACAGCAGCCTCAGGGAAAGCCTTGTTTGCAGCCCCTTGAGCAGGTTGGGGGAAGCCCAGGCTCAGCCCTGTGTCATTTAAAAAAAAAAAAAAAAGCAACACAAAAACCAGGGAAAAAAACCCCAAATCATGGAAGAAGAGCTCTCTGAGGAGATATTTATTTATTTATTTATTTGCTTGCTTTGAAGGAAATTGTGCAGCTATCCTCCAAGTCCCAATTTCCCTGTTCTCATCTCAGGACTCACTCTCTCTGCTACAGTTTATTGCACCTGTTTGGGCACAAACGTTTGAACCTGGCAAAGCCTCATGCTGTAATCCCTGGGGCTGTAAATAACCTGATGTGACATTTCTTGCAGTGCCCATGGGATGAGGAACCATGGCTGGATGCTCCTGGCAGGCAGTGGTCTCCCAGCGCTGGAAATATCTGCAGGGGCTCTAAGGATGCTGTTCTCAGAGTACAGCTGTGACCAGCCCGAGGGCTCAGGGCAATGGGGGCTGCCTGTGCCCTCTGGCACCATCCCCATGGCTCCTCGCAGGGGCATGAGCTGGCTTTGGGGAAACATTGGCTATGTCATAGGCTAGAAATGTAAGGTACCATTTCTGCTTATGATATAGTGCTTTTTCTGGGCATCTTGTAATGCTTTTCCAGGCTGTTTGTTTATGAGACAATTTGTTACAGTGCAGTTATCCTATATCAGGGAAGTCTATTCCTAGGAGCCTCCGTTAACCGAGCCAAGTGCTTAATTGGTTCAGTGATGTCTCCACAAGGTATGCCAGGAGAGAGGGTTCTTGTTGTAACGATCGCAGCTTTCCTCCTGCCCACACACAACACATGCTGCTAATTTAATAGTGCAAACATTTATTATTCCTTTTATTTGGTAGTTAATTTTAGGGTGTTTAGAGCTGTTTCAGGAATTGCTGGTGGAAGGGGGTGAAAAGTCCTGGGGGAGAAATAAGGAGCCTGGTTGCAGCAGATCGGACTTGTCCCGCAAAGCCCACGGGGATGGAGGGGCTGATGCCTCGCAGGGTATTTTGTTAGTGAGCTGCAAGCAGAGGGCTGGGGCTGACCTGGCTGTAGGGCTCCTGCCTGACAGTCACCCTGTGTTTGGGTCATCCACAACAAACCAGACCGAGCCCAGGGCATGTGTGTGCTGATACCCGATCTCTCTTTGATGAGTTTAATATGCTCTGAAGGGAAACGGGCTCCTGATGAACAGGCTGTGTGTTATGGGAATGGCTGGAAGGGCCAGAGAAAGCCCAGGCTTGAATTTGCTTGGGCAGTGAGTGCCTGTCCCTGCCCTATGGTAGAAGGGTGATGAGGTGGTTGGCAGCACCCACTGCTGCTCGTGGATGGCTGTCCTGGGGCAGGGTGCTGCCTACATCCTCCCGCAGTTGTGCCTTTCAGCATGGTCTCTCTGGACCTCTAGAGCCCTTTCCCCTGCTCCTCCTGTTCTGCTTTGCTGGCTGTGGCAGTCCCTCGAGGGTCCCCATCTGACATCTCCTGCCCGTGGCATGTACTATGTGTCCTGGGCTAGAGCAGAACCTCAGCTCACAGCCAGCCTTTCTCAGCCCCATCCCCTTCGGATGGCTTCCCCGAAGGAGCAGCCTCCCAGCGAGCATCTCTGCCGCATGTGAATGTCATCCTTTCCAAGGAGGTGTTTCAGGCGACGTCTGGCAGAACTGACTGCGTTTCTCTAAAGCTCAGCTGGATCCATGCCCACTCCGGCTGCCGCTGCTTCCCCAGCATCCGTCTCCAGCCGCTGTGGCCTCACAAGACAAAGCCCACAGCTGCCGGCCAGCGTGTGCCACCGGGGCTCTCGCTTTGCTGCTCTCGGTGTGGGGACACAGCTCGGGGATGTCTGTCCCTAGGTGCCAACGGGGCAGAGCCCTGGCACCGGGAGCAGAGAGCAAAAAGGGGCAGGGAAGAAGTTCCACAGACCACAGTGTCGGAAGGAACCTTCTGCTAATTTGATATTTATCACAAGAAGGTGTTTAAGTTTCTCTGATTTTTCGTTCATTCTTGGCTCCCTGTGCCTATTGTTCCTGGTTCCATTATCCTCCCATCGCTTACATAAACCTATCGTGCTGGTTTCCAAGGCACAATAGAGAGACTCTCATTCATCCAAGGTCACCAGCTTTTACTTGCTCTTCAAAGCATCTGGTAGAAGCAGCGTTTTCTCCTAAAGATGTTTTCATTGTACTCAATGCAGAGCCTAAGGAAAATTGTGCTGCCCTAGCCCTTCCCTCCCCATGCACCCGCTCCCTGTGGGTCAAATCCTGCTCTGGAAGGTGAGGTCTGAGCTGGTTGGGAGCCCACTGCAGGGTTCCCTAGACTGCTATCATCCAGCACCACCCTGTCCCTCCACCAGCGCCTTTTAAGTGGAGGGAGGGGTAAAAAAAGGGTTTGTTTCAAAATCTCTCTCAGATGGCTCCCAGCATGGACTAGTTACAGAAAGGTCTTCATCTCTCAGCCATCTGAGCTGGTGGCTCTAGGCTTACTCTCTTTTTTCACTTGTATCTGGGAAACAGATGGGAGTGGGGAAGCACAAAGGCTACTGGTAGCCCCTGGTGAGGGATGGGGACTTGTGGGGGTCTCAGGCTGGTGCTCTGCCCTGGAGGGTTTGTGTCTCACAACGGGCAAAGTGTGGGGGTACCCCCAATATTACCGCTGGGAATGGTAACTATGGGGAGGGGGGATGGAGCAAGGAAGGTCCTGGGGACTGTGAAGATATCAAGCTAGACATGGGTCTGTGAGTGAGGGTGGGAAACCCACCTGGAGAATGTGAGCCACCCCGAGCCCTCCCAAGAGCACCCCGAGCTGCCTGGTCCCCAGTGACTAGCGTGTTTTCTGCAGGGGGAAGAGCGAATCCAGCCCAGGGGGGTCACTGCGCCCCTCCGGCACTGCCCCCCTTCTCCTGCCGCGGGGCATCACCGCGCCGGGGACAGTCCCGGACTGGACTAGAGCGGACCAGACCGGACCGGACCGGAACTAATCGAACCGAACTGGGCTCTCCGTGACTCCGGGCGCGGCTGCGGCGGCGGGAGGCGGTAACGGGGAGGGGTCGGCGACAGGGCCCGGCCCCAATCCCCGCCTCGCCGGTACAAGAAGGGAGGAGGGGGGAACTTAGACCGCACACCTCCCGCTAGCCGGGGCAGCGGCAGGATAGGCTACTGGTACCGTGTCGAGCGGTACCGGGGCCGTGCGGGGGATGTAGCGCTCAACAGGGCGGACAGCGGCGGGGCCGGGGGAGGGCTCCGGGAAGAGTCTGGTGGCACCATGACCAGCGTGCAGCAAGGCGAGAAGCAGCTCTTCGAGAAGTTCTGGCGAGGCACCTTCAAAGCCGTGGCCACGCCGCGACCCGAGAGCATCATTGTGGCAAGCATCACAGCCCGCAAGCCCCTGCCCAGGTAAGAGCTGCCAGAGCAAGCGGAGGGGAGGCTCACAGACACCCCTTCTACACCTTCGGATACCCCGAGCCTCCTCCTCAGGCCCAGTTAGTAACCCTGACACGGAGGATCTGGAGTGCTTCCTCCCCCCATCTCCAGTTAGGGGCTACAGGACCTGGGAGTTTCCACCCTGCCTGTGGCAGGGGGATGTTGGCTGCTTTTGGCCCCCTCCCTCGGTGGGTGCTGTGCGCAGGCTCGGGAAACTTAGGCTCAACGGTGCTTGGAGCCCGGGATCTGGCTGCCTCCAGAGTGGAGCAAAGTAGGGGTCTGGAAAGTTCTAGCTGGGCAATGGTGCTGAAAGGATGGAAATGATGAGGGTCATCAGCCAGCAAGAGTTGCCACCTCCAGCCCTGCCATGCAGCACCCTGGGGTGTGTGTTCTGCTAGTTGTCTTGTCTCTGTGTCACTCCTTCACCGGGGACTTTTGGGAAGGCAGTACCTGGGGGGGAACAGCCACTGTCTAGGTAGACCCTACCTTGGCACAGGGGAGGAGGCTGGTGCATCCCAGGGATGCCCAGAGGTCTATGGCTGCCCAAGAAGCCTGCACAAAGACATGGACTGGGGCAGCTCTGGGTTTGGTGTCCCCCAGGTCCCAAAGCTGAGAAGTCTGGTGCCTGCTTGCCTTGTCCCACAGCTCCCAGGGTGGCTGTTGCCCCCCATGTTTGCCAGAGGCAGAGCAGAGGTCAAACCCCAGGGAAAGAGGTGAAGGGCTGCTTGTGCCCACAGAGCCATTCAGCCAGGCAGTCTCAGGGGCAAGGATCCCTGTGCCTTCTTCACATCGATGTGCTCTCTAATTTAGATTGTTTTTATTTTGCTGTCTCAATATCGGTTAAAAATATCCCCTTTGCACATTAAAAAAAAAAAAAAAAAAAAAGAGGCTTTTGCTGTTTTCCTCTCTTTGCTCTGTATTTCCACTGCTGTTTCCTAGCTGGTGTGGGGAACAAGACGAAGTTTCATGAAGGTGTTTGGGTGTAGAGGACAGGGGTTCAGTATGCAGTGGGCTGAGTGTTGGGTGCTCAGCCTATACTAAAGAGCAGGGAGTGAGCTATCTTGAGGGCTTCCTGTGCTGGCGGAGGCTGTGACCCACAGCAGCAACAGGAACAGGGGCTCTGCTGCTCGTGCAGTGAGACAGGGACTCACTTTGCCCCTGCAGCCCAGCTGCCTGAACACGAATTTTTCCAATCTCTCTGATTGCCATTAATCAGGGTAGAAAATCAGAAAAGACTCAGCTTAGGCTTCCAAAGGAGAAGGGCAAATCTTATTTCCAAGAGCAGTGTTTGCAGGGCTTCAGCCTTTGTGGAGGAAGGGGACCACCAAGCCTTTCTTTTCCCCTGCATCGGGCTACGGTCAGCAGCTGAAGGGTCTGTCAGTGAGCTGGGTACTGGCTCTCACACTCCTTCCTGCCTGAATGTGCCTGAGCGACCATGCTGCGTAAATACCTCACAATTAGAGATGTAATACAGCAACAAATCAGGGCGTTGGGGAAATACAGCAAGCCTGAGCAGCAGGACCGATGACGGCTCTGCGCAGCAATGTGTCTTGCTGTGGACATCCCTGCCGGGCTGAGCACTGCGACTCGGGGCGTTCGAAGCTCCATTAAAAAGTTACCGTACGCGCGTGCCTCTCCAGAGGGGGGACAAGCATCTATGCGGGGCTCAGGAGCTCTCGGCACACGGCAAAATGGACCTACCAGCTCGACCTTGTCCCGTTTTGCACCTTGGCGCTGTCAGATTCTGTGTAACAGTGTCCCCAAGCCAGGGTGTGCTCCACACAGCCGGCTCTGCTGCTGCCGGGTCCCGATGTTGGTGCAGTCCGGCTCCTTTTGTCTCCTCGCAGCTTGTGCCCCTGGCCGGCGCCGGAGGACGTTCCCTGTGGTGCAGCCATCTGCACCATCGCACTCGCTACAGGTGTCGAGCGGTGGCAGCGCCTGTCCCCGTGCCGCAGAGGAAAGGGCTTTGCTGCTCGGGCAGCCGAAGCCAAAGGTCGATGGAACAGAGGGACCACGACCCCTGGCTCACCTCATAAGGGCTGCCGGCTCGGCGGCATTGCACCTATGAGATGCTAGGTCTCACACCTTCAGGGCCCTTGCAGCGGGTCCTCATCAGAGCACGCAGCGATATCCCCAGCACCCCGAGCCGGCACCAGGTTTGTAACTTGGCAATAGCCGGAGCCAGGCTCTCGCTCCCTGTCTGCGGGGAGAATGGCCCCAAGGCTGGCGGCAGCTCAACTTGCAGCCGTCTCTGTGTCCGGCTCCGACCTGGGTTTGTTTTTCCTAAAGGTTTCCTTGTGCTGCTGCTGGGATTGGCCTTTCTTCCCTGACGATGCTCCCAGCTAATTTAGGAGCAGATGACTATGATGCCAGCGAGCAGAGCACACCAGAGACGAAACAGGGAGACCAGTTAGCCAAATGAAAAATTAAGGTGACTCTCAGGATCTTTTTTCCCCACACTTGACAGCCTCAGATCTCTGCCCTGGATCCAGCTGTGTTTCCTGCAGCAGTAGGGGCAACAGTGTGGTTTCTAGCCCCGCACTGTCCATCTCCTCATCAGTTTGGCTGGCTGAGCCTGGGCCCTTGTGGGGTGCCAAGGGGCTCAGCTGCAGCATGAGGGTCCTGCCAGGAACCCCTGCAGCAGGCATAGCACAAATCCATCCTTTCAGGGTGAGCTGGCCACGGCTAAGGGCCTCAATCCTGCTCCTTGTGGGGCAGCAGTGGGGTTTCCAGGTGACTTTCTCCCCCTCCCTGCCTCCATCCAGGCAGCTCTGCCCTGTGCCCCAGCCCTTGCCATCACCATGCTGCTGGTCCTAGAGATAAAGCCTCTTCCTTCTAAATTCCCATCAAGCTCTTTCGAAGGTTTGGAGGGCTAAAGCTCTGCTAAACCCGTGGTTCATCCTGGAACAAAAGAATACATTAATCTTTTCCCTCCTGGCCCTGCTGGGGCTGGTGGGGGGGGGACCACATGTACTCCCACCCCTGACACAGCCTCGAGCCCAGGGCAGGGCTCTGCCACAGTAAATGGATTATTGACCAGTTTGCAGTGTGAAAGGAAAAACGGAGGTGATGGACAAGGGACTTTTCCTATTAACCTTTCCCCAAGCAGGGCCCAGCAGGGCTTTGCTGTCTGGCCTGGGGCTGTGCTCTTGTGGCTGGGGTGGAGGTACTCAGTGGTGTGGAGGGACAGGTCAAGGCTGGGGCTGTCCCCAGGCTTGTCTGGTTGCTTGGATTTGAGGGCTTTGTGTATGCCCAGTGGGATGGGAACAGGGACAGGGACTCCCCCACTCTGCCTTAAGCCCCTCTGCTGAGCAAAGGTGTCCTTACCCGCTCTTGCTGCTCCATGAGGATGCTGCAATCCTCACCCCATAGGCACTGCAAGGAGCTTTGGCTCTTGTGAACAGAACATATTATTTAAACCTCCCACAATAAGGTGCCACCAGTCTCTGCCCAGCCTTTGGGGATGGGTACCAGCAGCATGCTGTAGTCCTGGCTCCACAACTGGGATCCCCTTTCCTCCTTCTTGACTGGGCTTTTACCTGAGTGTCATCCCTGGCTGTGACCTCATCCACGGTGTGGTGCCTGGGACCCCCTTCCCACTCGTGGCCTGACTTCTTCCAGAGCTGCTGCATATTTCATCAGCTCCTCTCTGCTGGGTAATCTGCAGGGATAACCATGCTGGGAGATGCTCCAGGGTCCTTCTGGGACTCAAAGCTGGCGGCAGTCCTGGGTGCTTTTGCAGGGTGCTTTTGGGAGTGTTTGTGTTTCTCACTGTCATGCTACAGCAATGTGACACAGGCTGCCCCAACCCAGCACCCCCAAACTCAGCCCAAATCTACTTCTAAATGAAAAATGAAGGGACTGGTGAGGCTGGGGGCTGGGGGTGCCAGTATCAGCTCCTGGGGCAGTCAGTGGTGCCGGATGAGCACCCGCAGCGCTGGGAGAAAGGAGGCTCCTGCATCCTTCCCTGCCAGATGGTCTAAGTGGGTCACATCAGGGCAGCACAGGGGATTTGTGCTTTAACCCTTAATCCCCCAGGACACGCTCTGAACAGAGGGGGAGGGAGAGAGGTGTTGCTGAAGTGGGATTAATCGAAGTTTCGCCACCTGTTTTGCCATTGCAAGTGATCTTGGAGGCAGGTCTGGGTGACGCTGCTGCAAAGCAGCGGGGACAAGTGTGGCAGCGTGTCCCGGTTGGCCGCACTAGAAGCAGGCAGGTGCAGCAGTGCCAGGGGGTCACAGTCCCCCCAGTGAGGGCGGAAGAGCGCTGCAATTCCCCCTGTGGCCTTTGCAGTTACTTTTGGCCCAGCGCAGAGTCCTCTGCTGGGCTGGGGACCAATGCTCTCCCATCCTGACCTCTTGTTTCCCAGCCATGTTTCGGCGGCCCCAAGCCCCGTTCATCCCCAGTGTGCTGGCAGCCCTGGAGACATTGGGGTGTGCTCCTGGCAGGGAAGCCCCGTTGGTGGCCTCAGTTTGCCCACGGCCCCCGCTCCCTTTAATCCTCCCCCTTGTTGGTTGGGCATCTGCTCTGCGGGAAGAGGCGGCAGGACTGGCCTCGCCAGCAGCCTGGCTGCCATCTGCTCCCTCCCGCTCCCAACGAGCCCAGGCGCTAATGAGCCCATGGCCCTGGCCCAGGCCGGGGGGAGAGGGGCTTGAAAAGAAAAGCAGAGGGGGGAGAAGAAAAGCCCCTTCCTCAGAGGGGCTGTCAATAGGGAGGCTTTTGTCTGCCCCTGCCCTCCAGCTCCAGCTGGACTGCGGAGCAGGGAGAGCTAATTAGGCAGCTTGGGAGCTGCTGGGGGGAGCTGAGTGAGGGGCAGAGCTGGGGATGCCTGTGAGACTCCCTCCCTGCTGCTCACAGAGCCTTCGTCGTCCTCCTCCTCCTTCCCCCCACCCTGGCCCCATCTATCTTTCTCTCTGCTGGACCAGTGCTGGGGACTCTGTCCTTGCTAGTCTCTCTAGTGGGGTGGGGGACAACTTTGTCCCCAGAGTGGTTGCCTTGCCAACGTGTCAGAGAGATGGAATGGAGGTTCCTGCCAGGGTTGGGTGGGATGCAGTGAGTGCCAGGCAGCACTGTATGGTTTAGCACCCATGGGTGCCTTAGTCAAGCAGCATGCATCAGCATGGAATGGTGTACAAGCACTTAAGGATTTAGGGAAAGGAGCCTTTGGATGCCTCCATAGGAGCCCCAAGCTCATGACTGAGAACTTCTTAGAGACTTTGGGAACCCCTAAAAATACTACCTCTCCCCACTGTGCCCCTGATGTGGTCGCATGGGGTTTGTCACCTTCACCTAAAAGCTCCCTAAAACAACTTCCTGCTGCCCCCATCTCTGGGGAGGAGAGAGCCCATGGTGTCTGTGTTGTGCTGGACAAGGACTGTACCCATTCTCCTATCCTCATCCTCCTCCTCTGATGAAATCAGGTGGAAGGCAGCAAAAAGGAGGGATGTCTGCTGGCTGGCCAGAGGATGGTTTTGTAGAAATATTTGATTTCACCCTTGAACAGAGCCACTTGCAGACGCTCCACCAGGTCCAGGTAGCCTCCATGTCTGCCAGTGCTGCAGGGGCTCAGCTGTGGGTGCTGGTTTGTGACCATGGCTGTGGTGGGGTCTGTCCTGGCCATGGGGTCCCCTCCCTGCCAGGCACCATCTCAGCACTTGGGTAAGGCTGTTTCATAGAGGTACTGAAGCGTGGAGCAATAGGCCAGGGTGAAATGTGGCAGTTTAGGGTGTTATGGGGCTGGGACCTGTTCCTGGCTGGCTCACGGAGAGCTGGCAGATGCCTCTGTAGCAGTACTGGCTCCCACCAGCCCCTGTTCCTGCTCATCTTCCATCTCTGGAGAGGAAAGAGAGCAGGGCTCCTAAACTCTGGGCAAAGGTTCACATCCCTGTCCCCTTGATGTCTAACTAAAAAATATTTAGGGCTGCAAAGCCCTAAATAATAAATGGCAGAGGTGACCCTGAGGCCAGGGTTTGCTAAGGAGATTCTGCCCACCAGTGGGTTCCTGTGGCTGCTCTTGTGTTCTTGCTGTCACCATCCTGCCTCTACTATCTGGAGCAGCCTGTCCCACTGTGGCTTGCCCCCAAAAAGGGACCCTGCAGACCCCAGTCTAGCTGCATGTGGGGGTCCCTACCCTTCCCTGGGATCCCTGGGCTTGGGAGATTTCTCCTTCCAGAGGGCCATGGCTGGAGCTCAGCCCTTCTCTGCTCAGATTCATTCCTACCCCTTCCCACATCTCCTTATCTGGTGGTTGGACCTTTTTATACATACATTTTTCTATAAGATGAACTTATCAAATACAAACCCTATGTCACAGAAATGAAATCATTTCATGCATGACCACCTTTTCCTTTTGTGTGGATTCTTTTTCCTCCTTTTCTCCCTGCAGCCACTGAAACCTCTTTATCATTTCAAAGCCTGAGCCAAGCCAACAAATCCCACCTGCCTTTCAGCTGCTCTGCCACAGCCCCTGGTGCAGCTCAAGCCCCTAGGAGCTCTTTGCTGTTAGGAGAGTGTGGGTCTGCTGTGACTCACGGTCCTTCCCTGCCCCACAGGAGCCCCATAGGCAGCATCCAGCCCCCTGGGTCCTGCTCTGGGCCTGGTCCCTGACGGTGGCAGCAGCTGGAACACAGGGCTGGCTTTGATGCCTGGATCGGAGTCCTTTGGCATTCCCAGCCCTGCTTGCTGATTTTATAGGTGCCTGCAAAGGCACAGGGGTCGGGATGGCTGAAATCGGGCAGGAGTGGTGGATTCCAGCAGCACAGAATCCATAGCAGGGCTTTGGTGTAGTGTGGATTTGGCTAGGGGGGATGCATGGGCTGGACCACCGAGTCCAGCAGCGTGGCTAGGCACAGTGGCAATGTCTTGGTGCCACCATCACACGGTCAAGGCCACATAATCCTCTGTGGGGTGCTGGATGCTGCAAAGCTAACATCAGCCACTTGAGCTGAAAGTGCTGACAAACACTGGGAGGTTAAAAATAGGTGTTTTTTCACACAACAGGAGCACTTTTCCTGCCAGTGCAGTGGGGACTGTGGGAAGGGCTTTTAAAAAAAAAAAACCAAAATGGGGATAAACCCCTCTATTAAAAACTCTGAGTGTTCCAGGCTGGCTGAGATGGGTCCCCAGTCTGGAGACAGTGAGTTTGGGGCTCATATCTTCACTGCTGACCTGTTTAATAGTTCACATTTAATCTATGTCTTGTCATTAATGAAAGAAGAAAGCTGCTGCTGCCCAGTCCTGGCTGAGGTCTTTCTGGGGGGAGAGGTGGGAGTAGGGGCACTGGGAAGGACATGTCCTGGTGCCTATGCAGGCAGAGGGCTCAGGGTCTTGCTGCTGGCAGGGTCCTGCTGCTGGCAGGTTTGCTCTGTCCTCTCCTCCCATCCCACTTCCTCGTTGGTATGGGCTGCAAAGACCTTTGTGCTGTTGGCTCCTGGGGCTGGGGTCAGATGCCTGTTTCACATACAAATGGCTGAAAATGCTCTGAGACCCATGGGCCATGCTGAGAAAACAGGCTTTCTCTGTTGCTAACACCAAATTCCAGCAGCACATCATACTGGTGGAACTCGATGGCACTTTGGCAATGGCTTATATTGCATTTGTCTCTCTGCCTGCTTGTGCTTGGGAGTGAGTGTTAGGGAGTGACTGGAAGAGAGCCGGGTTAGAGGCTTTGCTTTTAGCTACATTACTGCCAACATGAAGAATTAGCTATTGCCCAGCAAGAGAAATATTTTTGCATTAAGAGAGATTTCACAGTTAAAGACCACCTGCTGAATTAATCTGTGGGGCAGCTGGAGCTGCTGTATAACCAACCTCCCACCAAAGCAGTGCATATATAACACCTATGTAGATACATCACAACTTATTCTTTGCTGCTCAGTTGTCTGCAGCCAGTGGAGCAGCCCTCCTCAGGCAGAGCAGGCATGGCCATGGCTAGGAGGCAGTCAGGGCTTTGGGCTAATTTCTCACCAAGGCTGGTAATTTAACGATGGGTGTCTATGGCCTGTAAAGCATTTGCCCACTTCAAATCCTCCCTGCTTCGACTGGAGCACAGCCAGGTTTGTTACCATGGGGAGAAGCAAGTCAAGTGGGTCCAGCACTGCTTCTCCGAAGGGATTGGGGGAGGGGTTATTTGCCGAAGAACTCTAAGATCAAGAACATATAGGAAAAAAAACCCAAACAACAAAGCAGCCCAATGCCCTTCCCTGCTGTCTGGGACAGGCTCTGTGGTTATCTGCTTGCCACAGACACCCCTGCCTTTGTCTGCCCGTCAGCCACGCGTTGGCTGAGTTAATGAAGGACAATGGTGCAGGGCCACCGGAGCAGAGAGGCAGGCGGGTAACGCGTGCCGGGGAGAGGGAGGTGCAGTGGGGTCAGGGTGGGCACAGCTGGCAGAGGAGGAACAAAGGGAGCTGCTGGTTAATCACTGAGATGGGGACATCTTGCAGCCTGACCCACCATGAAGCGGTGGAGTGCACTGGCTCTTGGTCTGGCTCTGCCCCATGCCTCCTTATTGAGGACCGATGTGGCCTCCTGGCCACCTCTTCTGGCCCAGTATCCACACCCTGGCTGCCCCAAGGGGTTCCTACACAGGGCTGAGCTTTGCAGGACACCGGACATGTTGGCTGCATTCTCCCCCAGGACATCCCCGGATGCAGGGACTCTGTTGCCTGTTCTGTCTTATGGCTGGAGAAGTTACTGGCACAGTTTTGAACAGTTTTTGTGCTCTCTCAGGCATTTCCCATGTGTAGTTCAGGAGCAAGCACAGGTGAAGAATGTCCTTAGGATGTTTTGGAGATGTTTGGAGAGTCCAAGCTGGCAGATGCAGGCATTTCATGCTCCAGGTATGTCCTGCCCTTGGGTGTGGTAGGGCCATGTAGCTGTCCCCTCATCCCTGCCTTCACTGTGAGCATGATGCCTTTAGCTCTGTCCCTGCAGGTGCTGAGATGCTCAACACCAGTAGCACATGCCAGCGGCAGGTTTGGCTCCCACTATTTACTGCCTCATGGCAGAAGCTACTACCCTATTACCCCCAGGGACTCCCCAGGAGTGGTTTTTTCCACCCACAGCCTCAGTTTTCCCATCTCAAGCAGGTTACGATGCTCAAGGGCAGGTTCTCAGCATGGGAGCTGCTGCCATAGGGACAGGTGGGTTCATTTTGCGGTGGAGGCTTGTGGGTCAAAGAGCTGGCTGCCAGTGATGCTAGGCTGAGAATGCCACCAAAGGCAGTTTGTCCCTGATTAATGGAAACTGAAAAGCAGGATCCTGAGGACCCATGGCCCTCCTGCCCCCTCCCTGCTGCTGGCTGCTGCTGGCTGCCCTCGCCTTGTGCTGCTGCCAGGTTTGTCCTGAGTGGAGCAGAGGACAGTGGGTCTCACCTTGCCTTTCTGTGGTGGAAGAGAGGAAGCGAACCCCCAGCCACAGCCTGAGCCCTGCCTGCAGGGCAGGTACTGGGACACAGCCACAGCCATGCTCCCCCTGACTCACCCTCCCCACCGCAGCAGCATTGATTTGACCTGAACTCCCTTTAACGTCCTGTGATTTCTTTCAATTAGGCTTTGAGTGAGGCCTCTGTGGCGCTCGATAGAGCTGGCCCCAGCACAGTGCCTGGACCAGGATGGTCCAGAGGGAGATGCTTGGAGATGCTTCTGCATCCCCAACGAAAACATCCCTCCCTGTCTTATTCTCCCGATGTCCCACAAGGATAATCCCACTGTTTAAAAGTTGCTCCTCGTCCCCTCTGCATTTCCCAGCTCTTTCCATCCCTTGGACTGGTGGCTTTGCTACCCCAGCACACAGGACAAGTTTGCTGCATCATTAGCTGGTTCACCTTCCTAATTTAGACCAGCACCAGACCTGCATGGTCCTGTGCAGGAGCACTCCTGATGCCAACTGGAGCTGAACCGAACCTGAGCATCCCTCATCCTCCCACCCCTGGCAAAGCTGCCTTGCTTTCTCCTTTCCCCTTTGTAGCTGTCACCCCCTCAGGGATGCACTTAGCTGACTCGTGGCTTGGTGTCACATTGTTTCCGGCAAACTAATGGGCAGAGTGCTTGTTTCCAGAGATGGTACAGAGCAGAAATCCCTGCACTTCATCTCCAGCTGCAATTACCGAAGGCAAGTCGATGTGTTTGATGGTAATAGGATGGTAACACTCTCTGAATTTGTATTTAATGCTGATTCCAAGGGTCTGTAATTTTCATCAGCACCACATGACTTTTTATAGAACAGAAAAATGTGAGAGCAGTTAATGAGCTGTAATTCTGGAGAGCTTCTGCCTTGATTGGAACTAATTATTTTCTTTATAAAAATAATTAACAATCCACACAACCTACAGAGTGAAAGGCATGTGGCATTAATTAAAGCAGGCAGTGTTTTCAGTGCACCTTTATCTCCCCTTTCTCAGCACACCCTGACCAGAGAGTGGCACTGCACTGTAGAGAGCCAAGCTGGGCACAAGGCACATGGGGGAAAGGGCTTGTGCTGGGAGGTGAAAAGGGCAGGTCCTGAGCATGGGACCTAATCCAGATCCCAGCTCCACAGCCTCCTGGCTCTGCATGTGCTGTAAAAACCCTCGCTTGGATAAGAAAAGCTGTTTTGGCTAGAATGAGGGGATGGTTTTCACACATGGGCTGTCTGTGTGGGGTATGGAGGGGACACTGGGAATATCTTAGCTGAAGAGCAGTCAGTGAAACCCCAGAGCAGGGGGCAGAGGTCTCTCTTAGGTGCTGTCATTTGCCATGGGACATCAGGATATCCCAAAATTGAGGGGGTCACTTCACACAGGCCAAGCCCTTGTTCTCTGGCACTGTGAGATCCTGGGATAAGTCCCAGGCAAGTGTGCCCCAGCAGCAGCAGTGTGAGGGCCTGTGCGTGCTTAGACACACGCTTACATAATGTATGATTGTTAACAAGACTAATTCCTCTATTTTCCTGGAGGTATCCTGAGAACTAATGAATATATTTGCATAATCTTGATTTTGTTTATGAATAATTCTGGATTATCCAAATGTGGATAACACTGGAGCTGTGCTGTTCTAGATTGCCTTTCAGCTGAGGACAGCAAAGCATTTTATGAGTATTAGTTCAGCCTCACAAATCCTAGCAAGCAATAAAATTAATACTACACCCAGTTAAAGATGGACATGCTGAAAAGTGAGCTGATACTGTCCAGCCCCTCCTGGCAGGGTCTGCCATGGGGTGCAGGAACCCAGGGACCCACCTGCCTCCTCCAAACCTTCCCTCTAGGCAGTAGCAAGCCAAAAAACATCCTGCTTTCTTTTTTGGGGGATGATTTAAAGCAATGTTCAGAGTTGCAGGATGGTCTGGATGGTTAGGGACAAGACCTGGGAGCAGAAAGGGAAGTTTCTTTCTAGCTCTGACCCCCAAAACAGCCCTGAGTGCTGCAGCACTGAGCATCCCAGTGCCTGCTGCTTGACAGGGATGTCATGGCTATACCAACTTCTCCTTCCTTAGAGCACAGCAGGAGGAGGAAAGGCCCTGTCTATTCTCCCAGAAACTCTCCTTAACTTAAAACCCACTCACCAGTCCTTCCTGGGCAGCTGGCAAGACCACCAAGGTGTTTCCCATGGGACCAGGGGGTGTAACAGGGAAGGAGGATTGGAGTCAAACCAAATCCTCCCACCCATGAAGCTGCCATTTGGGAATTTCCCAGCTCAGCTGACATAAAATATGCAATACAGGGAGGCAAAGGGTCTTCTGGCTATCAAAATCCCCTGTGCTGTGCTTGAGTACATGGGGCAGAGCAGCCCCAGTGCTGCCCTGCTCCAGTGATGGCCCTGGACACCCAGGCTGGAGATGCCCATTTGGGGGCATCCATGGGTCTGTTCTGGAGGAGGCTGAGCATTTTTTGATGTTGGAATCATTTCAGGCTGAGCCTTTGGATTGCTGTTCATTAGCTGCAGGCAGGCAGGTGTTCCTATGTCCCAGCACATGGGCTGGGTTCTTAAGGGGGTGCAGTGACCTGAGTGTCCTTGTCCCAAGCCTGGATGGATGGGGTGGCCATCTTCATGTTCTTCCCATCAACCAGAGTCACTCCCAAGGCAGCTCTGTAGGCAGGCAGCAGATGCATGAACAGGTTGGCTTTTTGGAGTTAGATATCTGATTGTGAGACTTCCAGTGTGTTTTCTCCTCTCCTTCCAGTGGCAATTAAAAAAAACCAAAACAAAACAAATTTAGGGAAAGGAGAAAGGAGCTTTATGTGAGTGACAAAGGGAGCATTGCTGCTTCAACCAGATCTTCTCCAGCCATCTTCCTGCTGCCTCCAACAAGCCTTATTACTAATTCATTTTTAAAGTGATCTCTCAGCACTCCCAGGAGCTCCTGGTAACTGTGTGCTTACAATCCCCTATTTGATTAAAATTTAATGAGCTGCATTACTGGCAAACACTCTGTTTTGCTGCTGTTTGCCTTACCAAAGGGCATGGGTTGTTGGACTAAAGAGGGCATCTGCACATGACAGAGAGCACCTGTAATGACCAAGTACCACAGATGTGGCATCCTGTGGCCCAACCCTGCCATTGCTGCCAGCACACAGGGTGACTTCCTCATTAAAGAGTGAGCCCAGGTCTGCTGGGAGGATGGTGATCTCCAAAGATGCTGGATTAATGTGTGTAAGGGACTGGAAATTTGTGTGCCAGCACAGCCCCATCCACAGCAAGGTGCTGCTGCAGGTGCTTGGCTTGAACTCAGGGTGCTGCAGTGGCAGAGGGGACACTCCCTGAGGCAGGGAGGTCTTGGCACTGGGCAGCCTGGCATGGAGGTGCTCTCCAGCCTGACCACGTTGGAGAGAGCAGCAAAATACTTCTGGGACATCCTTCAGTTTGTTGGGATTTTTTTGTTAAAACCCTCCTAAAATGTTCAGCATCATCTCCTGGTGCTCCTCACCTTCTAGCTCCCAGTGTTGTTTTGGGAAGTGCCCAACCACAGGTGCTGAGCTCCCTTCCAGTCCATGGTCCTGACCTTTGCCTGTCTTGGTTTTCTCCTGTGCTGATCGTGGGCAAGCAATAAGAAATGTGAGCTGAGATCCAGGCACTTCCTAATCACAAGATCTATGAGTGCTCCATGCCTGCCCACCAGCTCTGTCCCCTTCAGCAGGGAGTGGTTGTCCCCAAGGCTGCTCCAGGCTGCTGGGGAATGATGACAGGGATGGAGTATGGAAGTGTAGTTTATGGCCAGCCAGGAGGAGAGAGGCTATGGCAAAGTTTAGTGTAAGGTCTCAGCTCCAGACTCTCCTCAGACCAGTCTCTACCATGCCAGGGTCACTCAGGAGCCTGGAGTCCCCCAAAATATTGATCAAGGATGTGCAGGATTACTGTGCCACAGTGCAGCATCGCAATGTCGGCACTTTTGGCTGCATGTGCAGGCACCAGGGACAGGCAAATCTCCTCCTTTCCAATTGTTTGATTGTGGAGAAATCTGGTTCCTTTACAGGCACTGGAACCTGCAGGATATTTGTTTAATGAAGAAGGTTTGAGGATTGGAAAGGCACAGGACTGTCCCCCTGAGAACAAGCCTGGCCCAACAGCATGCAGGTGCTGACGGGCATGAAGCACTGGAGGGACCTCTGAGACAGCAATGTGTGAAGCACAAGATGCTGTAGAAACTGCTTGTGATGGGGCAGCAGTCCAGGTTTCCTCTAGAAATGATGAGGCCGTGTGCCATTTTCCTTGGGTTTATCTCTGCTGTTCCTGGCAGGCTGTCAGTGGAGCCATCCCAGACTGCTGGCAGTGAGGGAAAGTGATGCTGAGTCCTTCAAGTCGGCAGAGTGCTTGGCAAGGAAGGGGAAAGGAGGCCCTGGTGCCCCTGGGGAGGAGGAGACCCAGCCATGGGGAGCAGGGAGAGGCTGTACTCATCCTTGTGCCTGCCCCTAAGAAGGATGGTCTGTGGGAGCACAGCTTTCCCCTGTGGAGTTTGACCAGAGCCATCCATCCTGTACTGCACTGTGGGAACTGCTGCCCATCACCAGCTGGTGCCCAGGACACAGCCTTCCCCGTGGGCTTTGACCACACTGTGTCCCCCAAAGCATCTGGCACCAACCCTGCGCCACTACTAGGGCCTCTTCCAGCAGGGAAGCTTCACTGTGCTGATTCAGCCATGCATAGCAAATCAACTGCTGGAAAATAAAAGAGCCAAGCTGCTTTTTTGGCCTGGGATGTGGTAAGAGCAGTTGTTAGACCTTCCTGGAGCCTGAGAAGCTGCTGCATATGGGCTCAGAGCAGGATGCAGGGTTCCCAGGAGCAGGAGGTGGGGGCAAATCGTGGCTGGCAAAAATGGGATGAAAAATGTATGTTACAGAATTGTATTTCTCTTCTGTATTTAAAGTGCCTCAAGAAAACCAGGCACTTTTCTGCAGCTGGTGCCTCTGCTGATGCACGGGAAACAGCAAGGAGAAGATGAAAATTGGACTGGCTTGGAGTCTGTGTAATCAGGGAAAATATCTTGGTGATTTGCTATTATAATTTTCAATAACAAACTGCAGGGCTCCTGCTGCACTAATAATAACAGTTTGAATGAGGTGGGAGAAGAACCTGCCAGGGGCTGGTTTTGTCTGTGTGTTTGTGGGAAGCACTTACAATGTTCCCCAGCTCCTAAATCTGAAAAGGTATTTTTAGTGCATATTTCAAAGAGCTTTACATAAACACATCAGCTGGAGGAAATGTCTTTACAACTTTCCTTTCTGCCTCCTCCCTCCTGGGACAAAGGAGTAGTTTGACCATTTTCTTTTTCAGTCAGATGGGCAAAACCAGAGAGCAAGTGAGAAACTAAGAGTCATTTTGCCAGCACCAAAAGACTTTCTCAGCCCGAAGTGGTGGATTTTAGAAATGCTGTCAGCAGCTCAGCCCACCCTTGCTGGGGCCAAGAGCCTGGGGCAGAAGCATGTGGGAGGTGGCTGAGGCAGAGAGCTGTTGGGACCCCAACCCACTGGCTGCACTGTTCTGAGCAGCCAAAAATTCTGAGTGAGGAAAGGAGAGGAATGAGGAGATATTCAGTCTCATGCCTGTGCACTTTTTGCTTGTTACTCAGGAGAAGTGGTGAGAGCAAACTTGTTTTTTCCTCCTTCCCCTCAAGGTGATGTGACTTCTGCCTTCCACAGACACCTGTGTCCTTTCTCAGGCTGATGTTCCCAGTCCCCAGGCCAAGCATCCATCATTGGTTTAATGCCAATGAAACATTCACAACTAACAGGCTCATCAGAAATGCTTTAAACTTTCTCCTTTTTAGGGCTCTGTTTAGCTGGAGCTGCTCCTGCCTTTTCACCAGGGCCTGTAGAGGTGATGGGAACGTGAAGCCAGGCAGGGCTGGAAAGGGCAAGGTGTTAAAGTTTCTGCATTGGCTTTCCCAAATACTCTGTCCTGATCTTGGGAATGCTGTTGGTGCAGGGCTGCCAAGAGCAGTCAGTGCTCAGGGCTTCTGAAGTGCTTGTGTATGTGGTCGAGTGCATCCAGCACCCAGCCCAGCTGTGTGTGCAAAGGGAAATAAATAATGAGAAATAGAAAGGCTTGGTTAGCATGATCCAGCCCCAGTGTGCTTATGGTGTTGCTTGCAAAGCAGCTGAAAAGGGCAGAGGGGCTGTAGCAAGGCTCTCAAGGGCTGGGACCACTGGAGCCCATCCTGCAGAGGCTCAGGATCATGCAGGTGAGGAGATGGCCTGGTGACAGGGTCTGGCAGCTGGAAGGTCGCTAGGAAGGCAATTTTCCTGCTTTTCTGTCCTCTGGAGAGGACTAGCTGAGTTACTACGGGGAAAAGGATGATTGATGAAAGCTTTGTGGCAGGAGATTGCTGCAGGGCTGGGGCAGAGAAGCTCAGCTAGGACGTGGGAGCCTGCAGGCAGGTGAGGGCAGCTGTCCAGCCCCTGCAGCAAGCAGACGCCAGCACACAGGGATTTCAAGTGCACACCAAACCCACACCGATTGCATGTCACTGCAGGGCCAGGGGGAATGGCTGTCACTGGGCTCAGCTCCTGCTGAAGTGTGTGTCACTAAGTGCCACATCTCATGGCCTGATGAGATGGCACTTGGCCATGGCACTGAGTGTGACAGCCCAGGATGGGGGAATGGGGATGGTTTGTGAGTTAGTTCTGCTCCCTGAGGTAGCAAATACCTTGTGCCTTTGCCCTATCCTCTGTGAAGGGTGCCAGGATGTGTCCATGGACAGAAAGAGCAGTGCCACCCCATGGAGGGGAGCAGGGGGAGTATTTCCCCGTGGCTGGGCTGGTTGAAGCCCTCAGGACTCACTTGTGGGGCTTACCTATGGCTCTGGGGGCCACAGCATAGAATCATAGAATGGTTTAGGTTGGAAAGGACCTTTCAAGGTCATCTAGTCCAACCCCCTGCCATGAGCAGGGACATCTTCAACTAGCTCAGGTTGCTCAGAGCCCCAAACAACCTGACCTGGAATGTTTCCAGGGATGGGGCATCTCCCAACTCCCTGGGCTATGTCTCACCACTCTCAGCATAACACATTTCTTTCTTATATCTAATCTAAATGTCTTTGTCTTCCATGAGGAGTTTTTGCTGAGCTCAGCACCTCTTAGGTCTTACAAACGCCCCGTGGGACCTTTCAAATCTTATATTTTCCTTGGCTTCTGCAGAGAAGTGTCCTTATCCTGCCACTCATATGCATGACAACCTCAGGCTCTGGTGCAACACTTGGTGCAGAAGCCTCCAGCTGAGCCTCTCAGTGACTTTCTACCTTTCCCTAGCAAATGGCAATGTCTCGTCCCAAAGGGGCCCCTGTGGTGCCACTACAGACTGGGGATGATATGCCATCCCCCCAGGGAAGGGAGCAGGATGGGGTGGCATCAGGCAATGGGGCTTTGTGGGGCACTGCTGGCAGCAGGGTGCCCAGTGGGGTTCAGAAAAATGCTGTGCCTTTGGGAAAGGCTGGTGGGAAGTGGTTCAGTTTGCAAGGATAAACAGGGACCCTTCCCCCCTGCAGCTGGGCTGCTGCCACCTGCCCCTTTCTCCTCCAGCTGGCCACAGTGTTTTATGGTGGTTTCACCCCCCTTCAAATTAGGACTACTTGGGTTCTTTCCCACCACTGACCTTTTCTACATCATTTCTATTAGAGTAGCAATGTATCATTTCCTTTTTCTGTCAAAACATTCATTAGGGAAGGAAAACCTGGGAGAGCCCAGATCTGACACCAAAGTGTGAAACTGGGCTGGCTGGGTTTGTGAAAATAGTGAAAGGCTTGGGCTGGTGGGAGAGGAGAGAGCCTTGCTGCCTGCTGCTTCCCTTGCAGCCACTGCAAAGCTGGCAAAAATTGCCATGAGCCCAAAATCCCCTCCTGGGTTGGAGCTTGCTGGGAAGACAGCTCATGGAGGGAGGTTGCACAGGGTATATTTTGCTCCGAACTGGCTGCAGGCAGCCCAGTGGGTGACCTGCTGTGTGGGATCTCTCTGTCAGGAGCAGGGATGCTGCTGCTGGACAGGTCTGATGGATAGGCTGGATTTCAGCATGGGAGAAAGCAAGAAAAATGAGTGCAAGCAGTCGAATTTTCTAATGGAAATGGAGAAACTTGGAGGGCAGGCAGGGTGGGTGGGCAGCTTCCTTGTCCTGGTCCAGCTGCCCGAGGTAAGGAGGGCATCCTTAGGGACAAACATGAACCCACAGGTTGGGCAGAGAGGCTGCAGTCCTCATTCAGATGGTGAAGCAGTGTTGCCCCTCAGCTGGGCAAATCCTTCCTGCCTCCTCTTCCTCCTGCCTGCGCTGGCACATGTCTCTGCAGGCAGCAGGTCCCATCCCCTGAGCTGAGTGAGCACCTTGCCTCCAGCTGCCTCTCCCCAAGCATCCTCCCTGCCCTCCTGGGGCTGGCTCCAGCAAAGCACCCGGAGAGGCTTTCTCCTTTCTGCTGCAGGAACTGGCAGGGGAAGGTGTGATAATCCTCTCCTTTGAGGCCACAGTAATCGTTCAAACCAAACTGCAAGCACTTTCATATCAGTCATGAAAGACATGAAAGATAACCAAAAAAATGATGTTTTTATATATATATTCCAATCACTGTCTACAGGGCTTAACACAAGGGGATTACCAGCCAGTTTAGAGCGTTAGTGACTCTCAGCATTCATCAGAGGAGAACATTTGGTTGAATGGAAGCCAGCCTTTGATGGAATTGGAGAATAATTATTTCCATCAATAATTACTTCCAAGCCCAGAAGAAATAGTTTCCAGCGTGTTGCAGGACAGGAGTCCTTGATTGCCTCAAGGCCAATATGTTTTAATCCCAGGACCTGAAAATCACATTAGTGGGAGCAGGGGTGGGGTGAGAGGGACATCATCAACCGTGGCTGGGTCCCTCCTGTGAGCCCGTGGTGCCCCAGCATGCTGCCAGCCCAGGGAGGAACCCTCCCACCTCTGCTGCTGGAGCTGGTCCAGCCCAGACATTGTACAGGTCATTAATTTGGGGACATTTTTAATGGATCCTAATGATTGAGCCTCAGAAGAGCGTTCTTAAAAGGGGTTTGGGAAAGGCCACAAGCTAATTAGCTGGCACAAAGAAAGCAATTAACCATGTAGCTTCTCGAATGGTTAAAAATAACATAGACGTTAGGAAGTGGCTGGAGGATTTATTACAAGCAGAGTAATAGATTTTTCAAGTCAGAGGGACCATCGCCTCCTGCATGTCTGGGGCCAGAAATATTTCACCCAGCTTCCCCCCACTGACCCCTGTCACCTGTATTTGGCTGATGCACATCCTTAAATGCTCAAGCATTACAAAATGGGCTCCAGGAAGGAGTCAGCTGCTAGAGAAAGTGGGATTTTGTTGAGAGAGAAAATGCAGGTGGAAAAAGGGGGGTGACCCTTTGGCTGTAGATGCTCCTGTGCCAACTCCAGCCCTCAGAAGTGTTGCTCATGGCTGGAGCAAAGCAGCAGGATGTTCCCTGGGACATGTAAGCCTCTGGTCATGTCTAACCTGGATTAACTGTGCTGTTTTAGCATCATATTGCTCTTTAACCACCCTCTTGGCCCCATTTAACCTCCCCCCAGTTGTACAGTATGCACCTGGCCCTGGCCCCTTGTTTCATCCCCATGGCCCATGTGTAATGGTCTCTGCAGCCAATGCACCCTCCTGGCATCCCTAAGCCACTATGGCTGTGGAGCTGACAGTGGGACATCTTAGCCTTCACCTGCTCCAGCAGGGTCCACACAACCCAGGGACTTCAGTGTGCTGCTCTCTGAAGGGAAGAGGTAGGTCAGGTGGCAGACACAGCAGTGGGACCTTGCAGAGCTGACCTGGGGCTTGCTAAATCCCAAAGGAGCACCCACAGTCCATTCCTGAGATTGGCTTCAAAAGGATAATGGGAAGCAATGGGGCCACTCACTGCCAGCTGAGCCCAACCCACCATTGGTACCACCTCACAGCCAGGTTGGGCTTGGACCTGTCAGTGCTTGTTGTATTTGCCTGAATACTGTTCTGGATGATACCAAAGCCATAGTGTTCTCAGCGCCCCTGCCAGGTAGGGTTTATGGCTTTCCATTAATCTTTCTGTTCTTTCCAATAAACATCTGCAGGGCCTGGATATCTATTTATTCTCCTCACAAGTGTCTGAGCTCAGGCTCTTTTGTGTTTGCTTTCTCCATCTGTCTTCTTTTCTCCATTTCACTTGCCCTGCCCAATCCCTGGTGTTTCTTGAAGACCTTTCACCCCACCCAGGCTTTCCTTGCCCTGCCTTTGCTTCTCATCAGCTCTCATTATCTACCCCTGGCCCTTGCAGGCACCTTCCTGGCCCTGGTGGTTCCCCTTAGCTCTACAGGGCTGTCCCAGGTTCTCCAGTTTGGGCTTTCAGCAGGACCATTTGTGTTTAGTAGCCCAGCACTCTATTTATAGAAGCACAAGGGAAGGTTTTTGTGTTTTGTTGGTTTTGGTTGGTTTTTTTTTTGTGGCTGCTAAAAGTTTGTTTCCACCTGAGTGTTGGAAAGGAGGATAGGCTGCTCAGGGAAATGCTGGAGTCACCATCTCTGGAGCTGTTCAAAACACAAGTAGATGTGGCACTTACTGGTGTGGTTTGGTGACACAGTGATAGGTTGATGGTTTGACTTAATGATCTTAGCAGCCTTTTCCAACTGTAATGATTCTATGTGTGGCAAGGTATTGGCAATGTAACAGCAGGTGTGGAGAATGGCATTGAATGGCATTTGAAATGCAAAAGTTTTGGGGGGGTTGGGTTGTTTTTCTTTTCCTTCTTTCTATCAGTGCAAGACCAGTGCTGTCTGCAGAGCTGGTGAATGTCCAGAGGTGCCTGGTCCATTGCCCCTTGCTGTTGCTCTGGATGCAGACCCTGTGCTGTCCCCATAACGTGGGGCTGTCCAGCTGCTCTTTGGGTGCACAATGCTCCTGGCTTCTCTGCCTGAGAGATGAGCACAGCATGCCCATGCTGGGACACAGCTTGGCTTGGAAATGGGAGCTTTCTGGAGCCTTGCAGGAACATTTCCTGCTGCAGGGCTGAGCACTGTGGGCTCAGAAGGCCCAAGAACAACCTGTAGCTCTCCTTCACAGCAGCACAGGTCCTACCTGTGGAAAGGAGATTCCCCAGTACCTGGGAAACCTTCAGCCAATGAGTCCAGCTGAATGGACAGTTTTTTATTGCTCTCTTGCTCTCCTCTTGCTCCCCAGTGGGACCCTCAGCTGCCTGCCCTACCCTGCAGAGGACAGACGACCCGAAAAGCTGAGCGGCCGCACGGTGAAGGAAGCTTCCACCACCAATGGCTCTACAAAAGGGAAGGAGAGACGAGACCATGCTCACCGCAGGTCACGCAGGTGGGAGCCAGGGCTGTGAGTGGGGTCACCCTGAAGCAGGGGGGTGGCAGAGGAGGTGTCTGTGACTGTTCACCCAGGAGGTCTCCAAAAGCTGGGGATGGCTTAAATGACCATTTGTGTGTACAGCAAACATATGTAATTGTATAAAACCCCTTGTGGTCTTGCAGAGAGAGCAAACCTGCAGCTCGCTTCCACTCCACACCTTGCTTTTACGGCCACCTTGCAAATAGCCCTGTCTGCCAGGCAGGAGATCTGCCAGCACTCCTGTGTGCTACCAGGTCCATAGGGCACCTTTGGCTGGACACCACCCTCAGCAATTCCCCTCTTCCCATCCCCTGGATTGCACCAGGAGCATTGGCTTCATCAGGACACAGCTTTGTTATCAGTTTGTTGTTAGCCCCTGACAACTTGAGAGCAGAAAAGTGAATTGAACGTTGTAAATGAAGCAGCCAGGATCTCTGAGCCCTGCCTGCTAAACTGTCTCTGGGATTAAAGCCTCTCCCTTTGGTTAAAGATGCTGGAAAGAAAGAGCAAGAAAGCACATTTCATATCTTCAGATTTCAGGCTAACTGGAACAATAATCTAAAGTGTATTTTTAATTAGACTTTGATTACAATCGTGGAGAAACAATTAAAATTGGATCAGAGCAGGGAGAAAGCTTCCACATCAAAGACAAAAGGCTTTATCTTGCAAGAGGGAGAAGGGCTTTCCAGAAACCGCCTGCGGCTGCACAGCACAGTCAGAGGTTTCTCCCTGGTTCCCTTTGGCTGTGGCAGTGCCTGGCCATGGCCCTGGGCAAGGGGGAGCTGAGATACACCCAGATCTATTTGCTGGGGAGCCCAAATCTGTGCAAGGGAAAAGCACATGGAAGCTGGGCTTTGAGCATCCTGATAACTGAGAGGCTGAGAGCAGTGTTCAGGTCTTTGGTTTGGTACAGATCCTCAGGGTGGCTTTGGGGAAAAGTCTGAGCTTAATGAGAATGAGCTGTCTTGGAAAACACCTTACCTTAAAGAACATCTACCTTAACACAGAAAAAAGACCCACCAAGCCCAAAGTGTGCCATGTCCCCTAACAGGGCTCCTGCTGGTTAGTGAAATCCTTGGGAGGAGAAAGAGTGGGAAGCAGTATTTGGGTGCTCCTCAGGCCACAGTGTGGTTGCACTTCGAAGTTGCTGCACCAGAAGCACTCAGTTATTCACAGTTCACAACTGAGACATTAATGCACAGTTTGGTTTTGCAGAGCAATTTTAAAAAAGTGTATTAAAAGCAATAAGCAATTGGCTTTTTATGATACTGTCATTTTGGTTGTAATTCAAGCTCCAGGTGAGCAAGTGTCGGGAGGCAGTGGAGCCTGAGCGTGTTCCCTAAAGTCATGTTTGCTCCATGTTAGGGCTTTTATTAATGATAATGTTTGTTCTTTCTGCATATAACTGCTCCATTTTTGTTCTGTTTCTGTAGTGAAGATCCCAATGTTTTCCAAACATGATGCCATCTTCACACATTCCCTGCTAGTTGCTGCTCCTGCTGGCAGGGTGAGAAGTGGGGAAACTGAGGCACAAACACAGCACCCTTGTTTCCAACAGTGATTTTTGCTGTGCTCCCCACAAACCTCAGTCTCAGATCCATTTGGGGATCCACAGACAGATCTGGGCATCTATTTGGGGATTCACAGGCCAATTTGGGGATCAACCTAGGGATTCACAAGCTGCCACCAGCTGCCACTGTCTTTAAGAGCATTTGCTTTGCTTAATGAGTAGCCACAGAGTATCTGCCATATTTTCAGCCCAGTGCTCTGAATTAATTTAGCCAGGGTATTTGCTTTTCATTGAAACATAATGTGATTCGGCATCATATGTTTAAAAAAGAAATTAATTTACAGGAGGGGTTTTTTTCCCCCAAGGCTTAACAACTGTGTAAGAGATGCATATCTCATTAAATTACCACAGCCTCTCAAAAAAAAAACACATATATTTCTAATCAATTGCTACTTAACATATGTCAAATCTTTCATTATAGTTAGGTAGGTCTGTTTGCAATAATTATTGTATGCAAATTAAATGCCCATTAATTATTTAAAGCATATTTACAAAGAGCAACCAAACCTATAAATCTGCTACAGAGTCGTTAACCTCAGCAAACGTGTTTGAAATAATCAGCTGGCACTGCCATGGCAAACAAGGAGCTGTCTCATTATATCTCCATTAGACCCACGGAGGAGACACTTCATTTCAGCTGTGACCAAATTATTCGTTAGAGGCTAATTAGGCACTTGCCAGTGCCCCAAACCCACCATGAAAACAGATCTGAGGTGGGGGCAGGAGGCAGCAGTCCCATGGGAGATGATTCAGGTTTTATTTGGTTGGGGTTTTTTGTCTTCCCAGCTCCTCTGTCGATGGGGAGCGAACACCACTGCCGGCCCGGGGGAAGAAGAAGAAGAAGAAATCCAACCGCAAGAAGCGCAGGAGGTGAGGGTGGCTGTGGAGGCAGGAGGGGACAGGCAGCCCTCAGCTGTGTGTGAGGGGAGAAATTTGGTGTAAAATGGAGGCTGGGTCCCCCCTGGGGAGAAGTGAGGGGCTGGGTGTTTCCATAGGCTCAGGGAGGTGCTGCTGTTTTCTCATCCTCCCATCAAAGCAGTAGATGCTGAGTGGGGGCTCACCCCACAGCCTGGCCTGGGTGTCCCTGTGAGCTCCCAGCCTCTCTCCATTCCTGGGAGGATGGTGCTGGTGCCTGGGCTGTTGAGGGAGTGCTGTGGAGAGCCTGGCAGCCCCTAATGGCCCTCTGCTTCCTCAGGTCTCCGTCCTACAGCCCCTCACCTGTGAAGAAAAAAAAGAAGAAAAGCTCCAAGAAGCGAAAAAGAAATAGGTATATTTTTCCTTGAAAATGTTGTTCCCTGTTGGCAGTGGCTTTTGGAGGGAGGTTGGACAAAGGGTGGAAGACATCGCTGTCGTCAGGCAGCTGGTGAGATTAGTACCAGGCATCAAACTCCTGGCTCTTAATAATGGCCCCCCCGGGAGCAAGGTCCTACCAGGAGACAAAAGCAGGACAGCTGAGGAGGGGCAGAACCAGCAGCCCTCCACCAGGTGAGGTGAGCACAAAATTGGGTGCTCACCCAGTACAAACAGATAAATCTGATCTGTCAAGGTATGGGAGAAAAGAGACAGATGAGCCAAACCAGTGAGAGGTCTGCAGAGCTTCCTCCTGCAGTCCTTTCTGTCCTGTTTCTCCTGGCTCCCATCCTCGGGGATGCCAATGGGATCAGTGCTTGGGGCTTGCAGTAGCCCCTTTCCCTCCTCCTCCAGCCTGCAGAAACTGTCAGCATTTGGGCCAGGAAAAGGCTCAGCCCAGCTCCTCACAGCCACATCTCTGTCTTCCTTCCCAGCCCTGGGTGACTGCTTCCACGTTCTCCTTCTGAAGCCCATTTTTAATTTAGAGACCACGATTAAATTTTAAAATTGCAAATATTTCAGTGTTTTCTCTCAACCGTTAAACCAATATTTGAGAAGAGCAGGGGATGGCATCTCTTCTGGGGAGTTCATGTATTTGTAATATATTGAACCAAAGCGAGAAGCTATCGAAAATGGGTAATGGGGTGAAAAGCTGAGCTTGAATCTTAAAGAAAAGGGAGGGAGGGAGGAGGACAGACAAGGATATAGAACATCTGTTAATATACTTCCCAAGGAGGGATTCTTATGCTCTTTTGTGGATGCCATCTCCTGACAGAAGTCCTAGATCAGATGATCCTTGGCTTTGAAACTTTACTACCCATTTACCCTCCTGCAAGCCAAGGATAAGCTGTAGCCAGTTCCCAAAGGTAGCATCATAAAGCATTAAGGGTTACTGAGCAAAGGAGATTGCTTCCAGACACTTGGTAGCACTTCAACTCCAGATCCCAACTGACCTTGCTGCAGGTAATCTCATGGCCCCTCTAGGCAGGACTTGGACCTCTAGGCCATGTCTTCTGCAGGATGGTGTGCTCCAAGATGAGGTGAGATGCAGAGGGCTGTGTAGTATGCTGGGACCAGGCCTTGTGACAAGGAAGAGCGTCCTCCATGCTTCCAGGAGTTTCTATGAGGACCACCAGCACCGTGGCTCCTATGTCATCCCAGGGGTATTCCAGGAGGCAAGATAAAGGCATGGTGCTGGTTTGGCTGTGAGAGTGCTCTGGAGTTACACAGGTTCCTTTGGCTGGTACTTGGTCCTTCATACAGAAAGCCAGGGATTGGACTTACCTCTGCACCTTCAAACTAAGTGAAGTAGTAAGACTGTGGAGGCAGTAGCAGAGAAAAGGGACCCACCAGGGACAGGGAATATATCTAATTTCTATAGAACTTTTATCCTGAGGATCATATTCTCAATTATTTGTACAGTGTGCTAGTCACTTCTACCACACCAGCATTTCTCAGCTACCCCCTTGCCAGCTGGATAAAGGAGAGCCAGGGCCATTCTGCCCAACTGACATGAGGTCTTCTGACTGGGCCTAAACACATTGTCTCTGATTTAAATTTCCAGTTTTGTGAGGTCTTGTATTCATTGCACATATTTGTGTCTTGCAGGTTATCCTCAAAGAAGAGGAGACACAGGTAAGAGTTGAGCAAGTGTGGGTGGTCCCCTAGAAATACAAGTTTAATGGTCTCTTCAAGATCTCACAAGGTTGATGTTCATAGGTGGGGGGCATGAGACACTTTTCTTCTGTATCCTTGTCTCCCCTCATTCCCTGTGAGTCTGGGGCTACCCTTTCCCTGTTCAGCCTTATGCATTCCTCAGACCCCAACAGGAATCAGGTCTCCAGCCCAATGTGTGCAATCAAGCACATAACTGGCAAAGACCTCTTGGTGTAATCCAGCCCCTCATCCATGTTGCATGCATCCTGCATCTTGAGTCTTAATTTCTCTTGTGGTTTCACTTGCAAACTCCATGGCACCCCCCAGCAGTGCCCATCTTTGAAACAGCCAGAGTCAGTGCCTTTGCAGGTGTGTGCTGGAAGAACTCTCCCCATTCCAGTATGTGTGTGTATGGTATCAAGAGGTATTCATCTTCTCTATGGGAAAATGCAAAGCCACCAGAATGGCTGATCCCTTTGAGGATTCCTTTTTGGCCAAGCCCATGAGCCAGATCTGTCAGAAGGCACTCAGCCCCCTATGCTGCAGCAGATTCATTAATCCCTTTCACTTCCATTGCACGCTCTTGGGCAATCTAGCTGTAACATTGATGTGTGATTGTGCAGCTTTTTATCAGAATGGAAATCTCTGAATTAATTAGACATTTCTTATTTAGTTCTTCAAGCCCCAAAAATAAGAGAAAGGAAGAAAGAAAACACAAAAAACAGTAAGTAGTGATTCATGAAGCTCCCTGCCCTGCCTGTTCAGAGCTGTGGGGCTTAGGCAGTGCTTGATGTGGTGGGTCCCCTGGAGCTAATACCTGCAGCACAGCCCTGAGCAATTCTCAGGATTATTTTGCAGCTGAAACCAGCAATGCTAGTTTTGCTGGGATGGAGAAGGGTTTGCAGATGCTGGAGATCTTCCTCTTTTTTTTTGTGCCACCTCATTCAAATTCATTATTTGTATCTCACAAAGGTGTATAGTGTCTTGTTCATCCAGTCCTAAGCAGAGACTCCAGCTTTTCTGGTGAGGGCAGCATCAGAGGATGAACTCAAACTGCAGAGAGCTGTGCCCCTCAGTTTCCACTGTTCAAAGGCCAGGCTGGTACACCCTTATCATCAAAGGCCTCAGCTCCTCCTTGCTTGCTGCTCTTTCAGGTTACAGCAGGGGCTCCCCATGATACACAGTACAACCAAATATCTGAATGGAAGCAGAAGGGAAGTGGTGCTAGGGAAGAGGAGGTGTGGAGGTGATGTAGGTTGTAAAAATCTAGGGTTGATGTGCCCCTCTGCCCTGGAGTGTTAGCAAAGCACAATCCTTGTCCTATGGGACAGACAGTCAAGAGGCATGGTATAAAATGTGGTTCCTACAGGCTGGAAGGAAGGCCTGTAAGCCTGCTCTGTTTTTCACTTCCTTCTCTGTCTTCTTCTGGAAATTGTAACTTGCAGCTTCTCACCTGCTTTCAGAGCAAGTAAGTAGTTCTGGGGCTGTACCCTGGACACCCTGGTTGGTTTTACTGGGGCTTGGGATACCCTACCATAGACAGAAGCTGAGCTAGCAGGTGGAAATGTGCTGATCTGTTTGGTAGTAGTAGGATCTGCCCTTTAATTATTCCCAATACAACTTTTAGTTCTGAGACAGAAAGGAGGCAGAGGGACAATAGCCCCTGACACTACCACAGTGTCACCCCGGTGTGCTCTGGAACTGAAGAGAATCCATGAGGTTCAGAACTGCCTGCACAGGCCATCTCTATTGCATGCAGAAAGCCCATCTCCTTTTCTCTGATTTTTCTTGTTCAGTATCACAGCCACCTTTTTATGCCTCAAACTGATTAGATACACACCTAGAAATCTCAGTGGTAACTGGTTATCAGTAAAAGCAGGTGTCTCCCCAACCCAAAGCAGCACTGGCCAGTATGCAGTAGCCTGTCAGGATGGTTAAACTAAAGATCAGAAGCCCTGTGCTGGTATGCACTGACCTAGGGGATCGAGAGCTGCTGGAGGTGCTCTTTGGGGCTAAACCAGCCAAGGTGTTTCAGCCCTTATCTTTCAGCTCACAGATCAGAGCTGAGCCACTCCTGGGTTCTGCTAACTTCTTATTGCTCCCAGGCATAGATCAGATAGATCCCATGAGCCATCTCAGAGCAGGATTTTTGTATAATCACACTGCTCTGGCTTATCTTTATGTTGAGCAACTGGTTATCTAAATCACACAGGACCAGTATTTCCTCCTGCAGAAAGGGAAAACTCTTAAACTGGAGGGACTGATGCAGAGGGTGAAGAGTGAACATGGGGATTTTCACACAAACCCACTATGTAAGGGGGAGATACTCAGTGTTGCTGATGATTTCAGTTGTATGGAAATAAGGAAAGAGGATCCCAAAATGTGATGTTTTTAAAAATATAATCAGAGGGTGTGGAAAGTATCAGAGAAAACAACCAGGCAGAGTTCAAGCAATTACCCTGGAGGTTGCCCTTTTGTCTTAAAGCAGATGCTGTTCTTAAGCAATCCATTTGCTGAGTTTTTATAGTGGCAAATTGCTAAATGCCATCCAAGCAGGTTGGATTAGTGTTGTCAGTGACTGGCCATGAGACCAGGCTGTTCCCACCAAGCTAACCCATCGTTAGCTTTGCCTGCTGGCACGGCAATGCCAGCCTGAGCAGATGGTTATGCTGCTAGATCTAAAATAGCTGCTGTGGTGGACAACAATGAGAGGGAATGGGCACAGAAAGCGACAGGTTACCTGCCACAAATATCACCCTTCTCTCTGCATTCAGAACTCCAGCTGTTGGCGTGGGCAAGTGCAGCCCTTCAGTAGTAGATGCAGGTAATCCATCAGCAACAGCCTGAATGGAGCAAAGGGAAGCACAGCAGGGCACTAAACCTGGGTCCCTGCATACAGCTTGCTGGTAAATGTCCTGTGTGACTGGACACTGATAAGAAGCCAGGTAAAATGGTTCTGCTCTCCCAAGCAGGAACTGTACATAGGGCAGGCTGCAGTTAGGGAAGCTGTACATTGTGTTTATATAGCAACCATAAGAGCTGCCTGTAGCACTGGCTAGACCCTGCCACCGAGAGCACGTGGGAAGGCTGTCTCTTCCTGGGTGCACTATGTTATTTGGAACCTGCCCTGCTGCATCCACTCTTTAATAAGGAGCTTGCTCTACAGACAGGATTGCAGCAAGAAATGTGAGGGCTGGAGCTTTGTGATGCATTGCCTTGGAGGAACAGTGCCCCCTGAGTGAGGCTCAGCAATGGGGTGGTCCAAGGCTGTTTCCTGGCTGTCTCAGGGTAGGCTGCAGGATGAAGGGCAAGCGTAGAGCTCTTTAAAGTCTTGAAAGCAGAAAGGATCAGTGCTATCTGCTGCACTCCTACATGCTAGTCCAGAGACCTTCCCCTAGAAGGCTACAGGGCCAACATACTAGCTTGTAGTTAAAATGCTAGCAAAGACCTCAGTAAAATGGCTTGCCTTCATGTCAGTGTAACTGTGAAGGGACGGAGCCTTGGAGTCCTGCACAGTGTTTTGTACACCAAGCTCTTCGGTTTAAAACCCAGATCTCCTTTCTGATTTGCGTGTTTCTGACTTAAGCCTCCAGCTGCTGGCTTTTTCATCCCCCCAGCCTGTGAGCCTAACAGTGATTTTCCTCTCTGCCTCTTAAAGCTCTCGTGGGCGTGCTCGGAAATCTCATCGCCATCGCCACCGCCGCTGCCACTCTCGCTCGGAGAGCTCCGACTCCCACTCCCCCAGCTGCCGAAGCAGGTAATGTCACCACTCCTGAGCTATGTCCTGCAGCGCTTCCCGCTGGGCTCAAGGACATGGTTGCCATAGCCTGTGTGACCCACAAACTCTGTGCAGAGCCACAGAGATACTAGCCACTCTGAGAGCAGCTATATCACATACTGGAGGTTGAGCTTCTTGTGGTCTCAGCTATAGAAGGGTTTTGCCTAGGGGAGCTGTGGCTGCAGCTTTTCAGTCCAGCAGTCACTTCTAATCGTCATTGCTGATGATCAGGCTATGACAGCTGATTCCAGCCTATTCTCCCTTCCCCAGCCCAAGGGCTCTGTACTGCTGATGTCCCAGGAAACCCTTATACTTGGTCTTAGCAATGGAAGTATATTTGCCCTTGGCAATCTGTAGCCTCTGTCTTTGACCTGATTAAAATCTCTGTCCTGTGGATGACAGATGCTTCCTTGGGCCAGCTAAGTGGATGCTGGTGCTAGACCCAGCATCACTGCAGTAGCAAGTCACACAGTTTATACCCATCATGAGTTCATGTTTCACGTTTTCTGAAAGCACTTGAACAAACCACCCCCACTCTCCCACTGCACTCCTCCTAACTACTGGGAGTTTGATGGTGAAAAGCTGATGATCAGTGGAGTGAGGAATGCAATCAGTAATTGGAGGTGTGTTCATGCAAGGGCAGAGCATGTCTTCTCTTGGAGGTGTATTACCACAGGGACATTCAAGGCTGTCTGAAAGTATGGTTTGCCTTGAGCCACCATAAAATCATGAACTGGAGCTGAAGTTTGAGGTTGAGGTCCAAAGCCTAGATGCAAAAGATTTTTTTAAAAAGTAGAAAAGCAAAAGATCCCTTTTTTGCCATCGTGACTCCACAGAACAGACCTTCTCCCACACCCAATGGCCTTAGCACAGAGCTGCCAAGGGATTGTATGGAGCTAGTGAGGGGCACTACTGCAATACCAAGGAATAACAGTTTGGCTGTTCATGTCTTCTGGAGGCACAGAGCCAGATCTCGGGAGGAAGGGCGTAAAACACGGCGGAGACGCTCCCGGCACCATTCCAGGATCGTGGAGAAGCGAAGCTCCTCTGCAGGGGTTCAGGCCAGCCAAAAAGCCAGCCAAACCCTCCCACTCTACAGCTTCCTGTCTCCTAAGGAAGTAGTAAGTATTACACACTGTGCTGCTTTGCTTGAACTAGCCATGGGAATCTGGGCAAGAAATCTGATATGAAATTTTTATAACTCAATTATAGCAATGTTAGACAAAGTTGGTTCAAACTGTATTACTTATTAATGGTGCTGTTCTCCAACCTGTTTAAAGTCATTCCTTCCTTCAGCACTTGCACACCAAGGGTGGGGCTGCAGAAGGGAAGAATTTGCAAAGGCCCTAGCCTATGAATAACAAACTGAGGACATTTAACAAAGTGGTTTCTAGCAATGACATTTTACAGGCAAGTGTTTGTTATGCAGTCTTTGCTCAGCTGGATGTGAACCGAATTCACTGGTCTTGATGTCTGAAAGTTTAGTCCTTTAGGGGAAGAAAGGGAATCAAATATATAAAAGAGACATTTACATTTAATGAGTTGGTTATCATTAGCAAGGGATGTTTTCTGACTCTCTGGATCCTTCTAGGATCACTGTTGCCCTGGACTGTCAAGCCCAGGAGCCAAATATGGAACTTAGGAGTAGCTCTGGTTGATGCTAATGGGAACTGCCTGTGCAGCCGAGGGTAAAATCAGGCTTAGTGCCTTGGGATGTTTTTCCATATACATGGGAACAAATGGTATAATACATGCCTTAGAATGGAGAGAGCAAGAGATGAAGAGAAATATTAGATATGGATTGATAAGAAGTTTTTCCTTTGTAGCTGCAAAGCAGAGGTCTGATGCTCTTTGATCATGGGGTTAGTATCTGAGAGGCATTCTGGAGAGATAAATTGCCACGCAGGACTCAAGGTAGTGCAGAATCCAGTACTTGTGTCTGTGGATGTGTAATGTTAGAGGTGGGTTGAGTACAAAGTCCTCCAAGCCCCCAAGTGGTATGTAATAAGGAACTGATTTTCTCCTCTAGGCTCAGTCATCAGTTGGAAATAGCTCAGCCACATGCAGTAGCTACATCAGATATGAGCTAGTGCCAGCAAGAGGAGAGACTTTATCTGCTCACCCACACAGACAGCGTTCTGATCAAAATACACAGAGATGATATGTGGGTACAGACAGGCACAAGCTGTCTCTCAGCATTCTGGATATGCATAGTTTCTCTCTTTAAACATCCACTGAGTGCGTAGTGCACCTGTGAGTCATTGCTGCTAAAGCCATATAAGGAGGAGTGAAGAGCAGAACCCACACACCATGCTTAGGGCTGTGTGTATGTGTGCACATGCACAGAAAAAATAACAAGGTATGAAGCTTGTGTTGCCAGGAGCCTGGGTGTTGCCCACTGTCAGCTTGGGAAGGTATAAATGAACAAAGAACTCCTCCCAAAAACCAACCTGCCAAAGACTGCAACGTGTCACCAGGGTTGACTTCTGGTTTTGTTGTTGTTGTTGTTCAAGCTGCGTATTTTACAGAGACATTTTCAAGTCTAAGCCTGGTTTTTAATTGGTACTAGGTTTCCTCTCTCTGAAGCCAGATTCCCTGAGTCCTGTGAGGCCGACTGCCAGCTGTTCTGTTCCTTCAGCAAGAGTAAACTCTAATTTAAAATTGTAAAAGCTTTAAAATGAGCTAAACTCAAGCATGCTGCACTCCCTTTTCCACTTGCTTCACTCGGGCTAAATGAGCACACAAGCTGCAGGGCAGGGAAAACCAGAGCTTTAGAGTTACAAGTGCAGGGGATGGATGCAAAGTAAAAGTCATCAAGCCCCTGCTGCTTTCTTTCTAGTAAGTGTTAATAACACAGGCAGATATTTCAGTGACTAAGAGGCATTTGTACCTTTACTATGCAACCTAGTAGTGTCCTTTTGTTCCCAAAATGAAATAAACTGTCTTGGGACATCGTTCAAGAGCACATTTTAAGCACTTCAGTTCTGCCCCTGAAATTTTTCTGAATAAAGTAATTAAATATCATATATGCAAAGCTGGCAAGGGAAAAATGGAATGGGAACTTTTAGTCTCATTTATTAATGACAATACACAACTCTTTGATGCTTTGTCTTCTTGTGAGTTAAATGGTTGCTCTATAAGTAAGCTTAGTTCTGTCAAAGTCTACTTAGAGAGCAGCCTGGATGTGTTACGAAGTGTAAATGTACTCTTGCAGAAAACCTTGATCACATATCAAAAATTAAATTACATAGAAAAGAAAAGTTTTTGTGGAAAATTCCAGAATTGGGATTTAAAAATGCCATGTTTTGGTCCTCTGTGGGGGTTGGTGTGTCACACTTCCTACCCTTTCCTCTGGCCTGGGCTTCCAAGCCAAACCATCCTTACCTGGGGAGATGGGCTGTCATATCTCCAAAGGAAAGGGATTGTCCAGGGAAGATCCCCATGTGTAGAAGACCCAGAGAGACTCCCATGAGGCAATTCTGTGGCACTTCCAAATCAAAGATTTTGCTTTTTAAACCAGTTTTTGAGGGATAAAGCATACAAAGTAATGCCCTGCCCATGTGTCTACCACCTTGCTGCTGCTTTCCCTCTTGCCTATATGCACAAGTTGATGCACACACATGCCTGCACACATGCAGAAACACCCCAAAGTTCCCTGCTGCTGTTCTTTTTGGCAGTGAATCTCCAAGCTTCTCTGTCTTATTCTCCCTTTAACCCCATGCAGCTGCAACAACCACCTGCTGAGAACAGGACTGTGGGACTGTGCCTCAGCATGCAAAGAAACTGTAGGTAATGTGCAGCATCTATTTTTGAACAGAATGCCCTTAACCTGCTGCAAACACTTTATTCCACACTGACACAGATGTATGACATGCCACTGTGCTTTCAGTTGAGCAGTGCAACATAAATACCTACAGGGTATGAATCTAATTGCCTTTGTTGTACCTGATGAAGATAACTGCATGCTGCATACACTTTCCTTGCCAGCTCCTTTGCTTCCACTGAAACTCATTTGTGATGTCACAAATTAACACAGGCTTGAGCCAGATTTCCAGTGAGGCTCAGTGGGCTACAGTTGTTCCAAATGGTGCTGTTTGTCTTTGTGCTCATGCATCTGCAGAAATGTAGAAGTGGGGAAATGCTGTGCAGGGGCTGGGGCAGCATGTGCAGGATGGCTCAGGAAACCTTATAGCAGACCTGCATATTGGCTTGCTGTTGCTGGGTTTTGGTTTACATGGGAAAAGCTATTCTTTTAACTGTTTGGCAGCATGTCCCTGAGTCTCTAAAGGACAGAAAGACAAAGCCTTCCATAAATATAGTTGTTCTCATTTTGCTTTCCCTTTTCTCCCCTCCCAACCAGAGGACTGAGGTTCCCCCTGGTTATTGTCCAGTAAACTCTTAGCTCAGCGCTACGACTGCAAGAAGGGCATCAGCCTGGGCTGATGGAGGGATGCCTGCAGCCATTGAAGGGCTGTGTTGTACACAAGGTACCAAAGGAGATGGGGGAAGGCAAACCTTTGCTCCAAAGCAGAGCCAACCTGGCTTGAGTTGAAGTGGGGACAACCTGGTTGTGTCATGCAGCATTAGCTGCACCCCACCAGGCTGAAAAATCCTTGTGAAGGAACAAACCTCTGCCTGGCATTCTTGGGGCTTTACCCCCAGCAGTGGATCTGTGAGCCAGGCTGCTTAGCAGTGTTGCTGTCCAACCCCCACAACCTAAGCTCTGACCTTCTAGGGGCGGTTGAGTCACTGCCTCCATGCTTCTGAACTTAGTTTAGCAATTGTGGTAGAGAAAGCCTCATCCAGGACTCTGCATCTAGCAAACAAAGGGTATTTTCCACTCAATTTTCCTTGACTCAGAGATTCATAATTGTGCAAAAAGGGTTATATTGTATTCCTTCAGCACTGCTATTTATTTATGTATATATTTTTACTGTTGTTTAATAAGAGGTTGGCTTTTCAGCTGGGGCAAACCAGCAGCAGAGGTAAGCCCAATTCCCCCAGGTGAAGGTCTCCCCCCACCAAGCCCCTGCTCTGGGAGGTGGAGGTAGCCCAGAGCAGGCATACAGCCTTGTTCCCCCAAGCAGCCTCTCTCAGCAGGTGCTGCTCCTTGCACCAGCAGCTCCTCGGCAGGTGTCTGCTGGGGCCTTGCCACCAGCAAGGCTCTCTGGGGCCATTGACACAGGTTTTGATTCCCTTCATCATTATAATGCCCAGGAAAAAAAAGAGAAAGGGAGACATTATGCACCTCTGAAAAAGACATTAACTCCACTTTGAAGGGAGTTGAAAAACAAGAGACAAAAGAACCTAGGAAAGAAATCCTCCAACTCTTAAGTGAGGCTGTGCCACGGCTGCTGGTTGATGAGTCTCAGCCCCCTTATGGCTAAGGAAATGTAGCCTCAGGGCTGTTTGCAGCACAGGAAATGGACTTGTTTAGTTTAATTGGAAGGGGAGCAGTGATTGTATTTTTGTAATCTATTAGACTGTGCTGCCTCTTGGTCTAGGATCTCTCTCAAAATGAGTCTGAAGTATGAGTGAGGGCCTCATTTCTGCCCCCCCCCCNAAAAACCTCAATAAATATATATCTTGGATTCCCCTGAGGGCAGCAGTAGGTCCTCTGCTGAAAGCTGAAGAAAGCAAAGTTCACAGAGATTATTTAATTACTTACTGGGGTGGGGGGGAACCCAAATGTTGGCACAGAGGAAATTAGATTCATGAAAGAGCAGACTCTTTAAAGACACCCTAGAAAAACAAAAAGCCATTAGAATTCAATTGAGCTCCACACAGTGTTTTCAAATGTGCTGCTCTGTTTTCTTCTCATGTGGCTGGCAGGCCTTTCAGAAGCAGTAAAATGGGACCAGAAATGAAGCAAAGCCAAGGTCATTAGATGGGGAATTTGTCTGAGCAGACAGGCAAGTTGAGCACCTTGGGACACTGAAACCACCCTTGGAGCCTGCGGGAAGGTCCTGGCTACAGCCTTGTGCTCTGACATGGTGGTGCTGGGAAGCTGCTGTATCCTCCCCAGCATCTAACTTGTCCCAGCCAGACCCTCCAGTCCTTCCAAGGACTGTGGGCTTAATATTTCACTGATATCCACACATTGTCTCTTCCTAGAGCACTGCAACCACAGATGTTGAGCTACAGAGCTTATTGATGCCCTGGTCATTTGAAAGGTTTTGTGATGTGCTGACAACCATTGCTATTTTGAAGGCAGACTTCAGAGAAGGCAAAGCAAAAGCAAGCATCTCAGGTCCCAGCAGCAGTCTTAAAAGCTGCTTTAGAAATGCCAAGAAACTGCTGTATTTCTTGGGAGGAGAAAAAAAGCCCTTTGGGTTGGGCTGGGAGGGAACAGAAGCAAAGTTTTTGTGAGTACACTGCTGGGGTCAGTGTCCCCTGGAGAAGCCCTGTGCCCACTCCAGACCCTTCCTACCTCTGTAGTCAGGTGGCACCTCATGTGGTTGTTTAATATCTGTAAAGGAAAGGTGGTCCAAAACTGGTTGTTCCTTGGTTAGGGTTCAGATCTAATACAAACCATAATCCATCTTGTAAAAAACATATCTGGTGCAGTATTTGAAAGCACAATCCTGTGTCTTCTGGAATGGGGTTGGGGAAAGTGCAGTAGTGGTTCATAGCAAGGAGGCCAGTTCTCTTGGATCTCTGCATGTGGCATCAGTGTTTCAGCCAGAATTGGTGAAAAACAGAACCAGATACCTAGATACTTGGCTCTCTTACGCTCTTTTGATGTTCCAGTTTTTAACTGGTGTAAAGAAAGGCTGGTAGAGAAGTGCTAGAGCCGAGAAGTAGCAAGAAACAGTATCAGATACTGAAATGAAGACTTGCAATGTGTGTCTCCACACATTCCTAGTTGGGAACACATGGGAGACATTTCTGCTCTCTCAAAGGCTTCTGTACTGAAGGTGCAGGTTGACCAGTGAGGAAGGATCACTTCATTATTGCTTGAAAGTTAGTATGGGGTGAGGATGGGGGAGTTCACAGCATGGATTTGCTGGGATGAATTAATTCCTGTCTTTCTGTCCCTTGTCCCAGAAACAGTAATGCTGCTTTCTGGCAACATAGGAAGTACTTGGAGATACTCCAGCTCCAAGTGTTTTCGGAGCATGAGGATGTTGTGGGCAGTCATCATTCCATGGACTATGTGCTGAGAGCCACTGTGTGTGTTGGCAGCTCCAGTCTGGTTTCAGTGGCTGCTGGTCGAGCACATGTGTCTGAGTCAGCTCTCCCTGTCCCAGTTAGCACCTCTTGAACTAGATCAAGAGCACCCCCTCCTCCAAGGGACACAGATGAGATACCACGTAGGAGGGTAGATGCAAAGGCACCATCTGATGGGATAAAGGAGTTTCATATAAGCAGTGGCAGAGGCTGAGTCTGTAACTGCTCTGTAGAAGAGAAAGAGCCCTGTCCCTGTTATGTGACAACTGACTTAGGTCTCCTCTGCTGCCTGAGATATTACCAACATTGCATTGTGGTTTTCTCAGCTGAGAATACCCCAGATTTGTGAGGGCATGGACCAGGTCCCCTGTGTGGAAAGCACAGCACAGAGGGAGGGCATCCTGTGTCCCAGAGTGCACTGTGAGGACATGTGCAGGTGTTTGAGGGAGCACAGCTTGCTGGGAACATGTTGGGGAACTATCCTGAGTGAAAGGAACCAAATCTCTGTGTCCCCACTGTAAGGATCATGGACCAAACCTTATGGGTGGGAATGAGATGAACAGAGCATCTGAGTGAAAGAGGAGGAGGCCACCATGAGAGTGCAGATGGGCTGGGTCCTGTTTGGCCCTAATTCTCATCCCACTGCTAGGGCAGATGTTAGCACTAGCACAGCCTCACTGCCAGTGCTGTCAGTACACTCCTGGACTGGCTCAGGTAAATGCCAGTGGAGTTAAAACTGAACAATAAAATACTCAAATGATGTAAATCCCCTTGGTGATGCTCAGAGTCCCAGATCAACAGCTCTGCCCAGGGCAGCCTCTGTGGGTCTGAGGTCCTTGCTGACCCTGTTGTATTCAGCAGCTCACCAAAATCCATCCAGTTTATGGCTGACCCCACACAGAGGCTGGCAGGAGCAGGGCTGTTATCCCCTTCCCCACAGGTCTCCAGCACAGCATGAGGGGGTGGGGATGATATTTTTCCTCCTCTACATTATATTTTTTTTTAACTTCTTCGCTTTAGTGAGGTCCATGGAGCCCCAGGGGATTGAGTGCAAGCTGTGGCTTTCCAGCAGAAGTGCTCAGCCTGCTGAGGCAGACTGGACAACATCATTTAAAGCAGGAGGGGAAAAAGAAAAGACTAAAAAGTGAGAGAAGGAATCAGAGCAAAAGCAGTGGTGGCATTGGCATAGAGGAGGAGAGCGAACAGTGTGGATTGAAGAGAGGGGTTATGTTTTTTTCATGTCATTTGAGACTCTAATGATGGACTTATGTTGCCCGCTCTTCCTTTTTTCTTACACCTTACCTACTAAAGGAGGAGTTCTTGATGGGTAAGTGGATGCTATCTGCCAGACACCAGGGAATTTATTAGAGGTCACTTGAGTGCATTAGCTATATCTTCTTCAGGGGGAAAAAAGCACACAAAGAAGTATCTGTATACCTTTTATTTCCAGAGGGATTTTTCTTTTTTGCCCTTCTTTTTTTTTTTTTTTTAATTTCAAAGGGATAAGCTTCTTTATTTGCCAGTTTTTACTTTGTACAGAAGCCCTTAATTTGATTTGATTTTTGTTGCTTATTTTAGTGACATTCACTCAGCTGCTTTATTCATTTAAGATTTTGTTTCATTTTTATTTCTTTTCCAAGGATTATGTAGGGTTTTTTAAAGTATATACCTGGGTTTTGTTTTGGTTGGTTTGTTTTTTGTTTCTCCCCCTCTTTAAGGTTAAATAAAGGCTTTGTCCTCTGTTATACCTCTTTTATTTAGTTACCTAGTTAGTTATTTTGATTCTCTGTTTACTTTGTTGAACTCTTTTGTTTAACATGAATCGCATGCTGATACTCTGCATGATCTCTAAATCTTCCCATTATCATAGCAGGGGGAAAAGAGCTTTCTTCTTACTCTGGATTTCTTTCAGGGCTATGTGCTTTTGTTTTCTTCTCCTCTTTCTTCTTTTTCTTTCTTTTCTTTCTTTCTTACTTTGTTTCTTTCCTTTCCTTTTGTTTCAGTGCATCATGATGGCAAAATTTCTGGGTTTATTTAAAAAAATAACAAAGTACAACCAAAAACAACACACCCCCTCCCCCCCCAAAAAAATCATTCAAACAATGCCAAATGGCTTTTTTGCTTTCAGATCTCTCAGTCAGGGTCTTCTGCTGACCTCTTTACCAAAACAGACAGCCCGCCTGGCAACCTAGCCAGCCAGAATGGAGAGTATCATGAATATGACTCAGGAAACGATACTTCCTCCCCTCCCTCCACTCAAACGAGCTCATCCAGGTCAAAGGACAGCCAGGAGACAAGAAGTCTAGTCCATGATGGCTTTGGCCATGCCTTCTCGTCCGGGAAGCCCAAACTGGCCAACAGCGATAACAGCTCTGATTCAGGAAATTCCTTCACCAGTTGCTTTTCCCAGACCAAGGGAACAGCTTTGGAAAATCTGTCTCCAGATGCCCAGGGACAAGACCGAAGGTCAGTGATTACCAGTAGCTGCTGCTGGCAGCCAAATACCTGCTACGTCGTTGCTCTGTAGCTCCTGCCCGCTCCCCAGCTGCAGTGGTGAGCTAGCAGGGAGGTTTTTGTGGTCTGGAGGCAGTTAGATACAAATCAGACCAACGGTCTTGCCAGTCTGGAGTCCAGAACCCAGCAATGACCAATGCTGTAGCCTGAGGAGGAAGATGAAAACCCAGCAATCACAGCCCTGGGCATTGCCTGTGCCAGCTCGTCTGGCACTGATGTGGCTAATGCAGGGTTTGGCCCTGGGTTGAGCTGTGTCCTGAACACATAGCACTGCTCAGCTGGACGTGGCCATGTCAAAGAAAAGAGTCGCTGGCCCTTCTGGGCTAAATCTGAAAGGTGCATTAGGGGGTTGCTGTGCTAATTCTCCTCCTCTGCTTCCTGTGGGGAGGGCTAGTGGGCTTTGTTTTCACAAAAACCATTACAGACCGTTCTTTCACCTGTCCAGTGAGCCAAATCCAGCCTGCCCCTTCCCAGCTCATTCAGAACTGGTCGTGGGTGATAAGATGGCATCTCCTGCAGATGTGGAGCACAGGGACCTTGCTGGCTGCAGATTTAACACAGCAGCAGCTCTGTGCACCAGGGTCATAGGATATCAGGGAATCAAACCACCATCTAGTGCCAGGGGTCATCATCAGGAGAGGGGAGCAGATGCCAGCCTCCAGTTCCAGGGGCTTTGCCAGGTGATGTTGGGGATGAAGGCATTGAAGTGTGGTGGCTGGTACCCAAGGCTATGGGCAGTGGTGTCCAGGAGCAATTCCAATTCAGGCCCTTGGGTCTTAAAGGCTGAAAGTATTAGCTAATATGTGGTCTGGGGGTGGGAGCACTGAATGAGAGAGGAGGGGGAGCCAAGGGAATTGATGTTAGGAAGAACAAGCCCTTGATTTTCAGTCAGAAGGTAAAATTGTAGGGCTGTATATACTTTTCACATTGTGACTCCAGTGGGATAACTCTGCCTTCATATGGGTGGAGCTGGGATTGCAGTTGGCCCTGGCTATTGGAAGTCTGCCTTGCTGCTGGGCTCTAACCCCAGATCATACTCAGGGCTCTTCTGGAAAAGGAGGAATTCATGCAGCCCTGTCCAAAGGCAATGGGATGTGCCCGCTCAGTACCTGCTCATGCTGCCCCACAGCCAAGCTGGAGCACAGGCCCTTGTCCTGCCGTGCTTTGGCTTTCTTTTGCTTCAGCACTTCTCTTCACCTCACTCCATCCCCAGGACCTGCTACACACACCAGCCCGACCCAGGCTGTGCCAAATAGTTGGGCCAAGCATGGGGCAGAAGAGCTGCTCCTCACAGCACCTGAGACCTCTGGCACAGCCTGGGCTCTGACTCACACACCTGGGCACTCCTGCAACAGCAGTCTGGGCATCTTTTTTTATCCCTAGGTGGGGGAAGGGAGGATGGGAGTACTTGTTGGCTGGAGCATGGTGCTCCCCTCAACCAGGGACCAGTCAGAGTTCAGGCACAGCTTCAATGACTGTTCAAATATATGTTCACAGAGGGTGCCTGTCCTTTTGTCTCAGCTGTTCGGAGGAGAAGAAACGAAACTTCCTGCCATCCCCAGCCCACAGCTCCCCGCCGAGGCCATGCTCCCGCAGCGAGTCTTACACCAGCACGGGCAGATCCTCCCCTGGCTCCAGCCGTTCCAGCCGCTCCCGCTCTTCACACCACAAGGCCTCTCCCAGGTACTCCAGAAGCAGGTCCTGCTCTTCAGGAAGGAGGTAAGGCCGGCTAGAATGGCTGTCTCTGTGACCCTGGGCAATGGTTAACGCTTGCAGGCTGGCAGGCTCCTTGCAGGAGAAGGTTTAGGGTTTGGGGGGTGCTTAGGAATCCATCTGGCTTGGTCTGAACTAGCCACACAGAGCTGAGCCAAGACTCTGAAATATGGGGCAAGTCAGGAGACCAGATTTGGAGGAGTCTGATACAGCCTCACCCTCCAGCATCTTTAACTCTTTTATGGTTCTTGCATATCTCCAGGTCTTCTTCACGTTCCCCCAGCTATTCCTCCAAATCCTGCAAAAAAAGTCCTGGGAGCAGGAGTTCAAGGCCTCGTCGGAGCCCTAGTTACTCCCGCTACAGCCCTGGCAGGTACAGCTGTCTCTTTATGTGGTGTTCTGGGGCTATTTAGCCTGCAGAAGAACAGACTGAGAGGGGAATCTTACCAATGCTTTTCAATATCTAAAGGGCAAGGGTCACTATGATGGGGCCAGACTGTTTACAGAGGTGCACAGTGATAAGACAAGGGGCAATGGGCACAAACTGGAACCCAGGAGGTTCCATCTGAATATGAGGAAAAACCTCTAATTTGAGCGTAATGGAGCCCTGGCCCAGGCTGCCCAGAGAGGTTGTGGAGTCTCCTTCTCTGGAGAGCTTCCAAACCTGCCTGGACATGATCCTGGGCAACCTGCTCTGGGTGACCCTGCTTTAGCAGGGGGGGTTGGACTAGGTGATCTCCAGAGATCCCTTCCAACCTGCATCATGCTGGGGTTCTGTGATATTTGCTGCTTCACACTTTCTTAATGCCTCCATCACTTGTTTGGACTCCAGCATACTTACTGGCTCCTGCCACAAACTGCTCCTTCAGCTTTCTCATCGTGTGCTCTAGCATCAAGGTGAGAGTGAGTCCCCTGGACATCAAGTAAGGCATATGACAGTGTGTTATGTTGGCCCTCAGACCAGTGGAAATTTCTCACCATTTATTGCCCCAGAGCTGGTTCTGGTTGCAGAGGAAAGAGCCCAGAGGTGAGCCTTTTTGACTTACTGTGAGAAAAGTAGGTTTCCTATAGGCAAGGATTACCCTGCATTGATTCAAGGGAATGTCGCACACTGGACTTTTGGGGGTAGGCTGCTGGGAAGGAGAGCTGGTTTATCCCTGGCTTTGAAGTGTCATGGTATCCCACATTTGGACCATGTGGCAGGTGAAGTGGATGTTCCTTTGCTCCGAGCCCTTGTGTGGGACACACTTATACAGCCAAGAGTGCACAGATGGTGCTTGGTGGCATTTGGCAGGGCTTTGTGTGAGTGGCAGATGCCTCGTAGGAAAACCTGGGGAGACCCCCTCTCCTGTCATGCTGATGTAAATGGTGGGCAGAGCATTAGGCTCCAGTTGAGTCTGCCCACAGCTTTCATCACTCAAGAAGCCTGCAGCATTTGTCAGAAAAGAATCTTACTGCAGTAGAGACAGATACTCTGCTTTTCAGAGTCACAGCTCTGCCAAAGTGTTGCCGGGCCCTGGGAAGTACCTGCTGCGTGGGCAGATGCCAGGTACCCTCATGCTGGCACTCGCACAGCCTCGCAGAGGGAAACACAGTTCAGGCAACTCTACTCCCTCCACACCCCATAGAAAACACACATCTCACAGCTCAGCCCTACAGGTGCCTTTGGGCAGGTTTTTCTGTTAACATTTCTGCTGCTGCAAACATTTTGCGTCCTTAAAATGTCACATTCCCAATGCCTGGTTCTTGCAGGCTGTGACAATCCCTGTGCTGGCGTAGATGATCATTTCCTGTGTGCAAGGATCAGGCCCTTGACCTTAACACGTTGCTTTGCAGATGGCATTGAGCAGGGTGTATGAACTCAGCTATGCTCCATGGAAGGGCCCGTGCTGTTGTGTAGGGGAATTTAACAAAAGAGAAAACCACAGCAACACTGGCACTCCTTCTGGTGAGCAGGGCAGAGCTGCACAGCCCTGCAGGAGTACCAGGACCTTCCATTCACGTGGGGCCTTCTCACCTGCTTCTGCAGCACAGCCAGCATGTACAGTTTTAGGAGAGCTCAATACAGAGTGCATGCACAGATACAAGCACACGGAAGCCGTCTTAGCTTGGCAGTGCAGGACCACCAGGAGACACTGCTGAAACCCCCAGACACAATTAGTGGGTGTTCATCTGTTCAGCCAGATGAGTGTCTGTTTGTCCAGCTCTGTGAGTGTCCACAGGGCTGATGCCAGCAAAGCACTTTGATGAGAGTGGTCTCTTTTGGAGCTGAGCGTCCTTGCCTCCTCTGTGCCTTCATGGGTCACTGCCTCCACATCCTAAACCCACCTCACAAAAACCCAGCAGTGACACTTTCCCATCTGTGCCTTCCACAGGGATCGTGAGCGGGAGCACAAGTACAGCTCCAGCGAGAAGGAGTCACACAGGGAGCGTGAGCGGCAGCGGCGCAAGTCCTATTCACCCCTGAGGAAACGCAGGAGAGACTCTCCCAGTCACCTGGAAGCTCGGCGCATCACAAGGTGAGGGGATGTGGGCCCATCATTTGGAGACAGGCTCTGGTGGCACTGCCTAGGGGGACATGGGCTGTCCCAGCCCTTGCTGGCGGAGGTTTCTCCAGGAGGAGACCGGTTTCCCTGAGCCTGATCAGCAGGCCCTTCTGCCCCTCCTAGAGCTTGGGGATTTCTAGTTAGAGGCAGAGGGAGGGTGGGGAGTGTCATTGGCAATGGCTGAAGAAAAAATGCAGATGAAGTCAGAGCAGGGACTCGCCTGTCAGGTGCCAGGAGAGTTCCCCCACAGGCTTTTTCTTTCACCGTCTCCTGTGGTAGATGTCCCACAATGTGAAGAGAGTCAAATATTGACTGTAACCTTCACACTGAGAGCTCTTTGGGCCAACATCAAGTGGAGCCCAGCCTCAGACTTGGTATTTGGGATGTTTCCCAGGGCCATGAGTGTGGGTGGTTTGAATCCCAAGGCATGTCAGCTACCTGATCTCTTCCCTTATTTCTTCTAAACAAACAAATTTTTGGGGATTGTTGCACAAACAGTGCTTGTGGGAGAGTCCCTCAATAAATTGGTCCTTGTGTTGGTGGTAACCCACGTCTCTCTGTCCCCACAGTGCCCGCAAACGCCCCATCCCCTACTACCGTCCCAGTCCCTCCTCCTCCTCCAGCAGTGCCAGCAGCTATTCCTCCTGGTACAGCAGCTTTAGTCGCTCCCGGAGCCGGAGCTACTCCAGCTACCGAACAAGCCGGAGCCGAAGCTGGAGCAGCAGCAGTGCTGAGGGCAGGAGCCGCAGCCGGAGTTCGGACCCCAGGAGCAGCAGGAGCAGGAGCAGGAGCTATGACTCAGGAGGCAGCTCCGGCAGCCTGCGTCGCTAGGGAGTGCCGCCAATGGCTCGTGTGCCAGCGTCACTTCCAAATTCCTGGCATTCTCCATTTCCTTCCCACCTACTTGGCCATCGATAGCAATCATCCCTGATACTGATGTGGTGGCAGGGCTGGGTCCCCCTCCCCCAGTTCGGAGTAAGAGCCCTTGTGTGCCCAGTGCAGCCGCCTTGCAGAGTCGGTGAGTCAGTCCCAGCAACCCAGGCCAGGGCTGGAAGAAGGGTCAGTGCTTTACAGAGGGTCTGTCATGACAGACCTGCTCCATCCTCCCCAAGGTCCCTGTCTCCCTGTCACTGCTGCTCTCCAAAGCATTACCAGCTGGTCCAAAGGAAAGAATTCAGCTCCTTGCTCTTCTGCTGAACCAGGAACCAGCAAATCAATTTTTGTTGGAGGGAGAAGGCCAGTTAGGGAGGAATGTGCTGGGAAGCTTTGGTGATGAGTGGGGATGACCTGTCCTCACCGAGGCAAATACCAGATCCATTGGGACTCTCCTCCAGAATTTCTACCCACTCTGCAGCAGGTCTCTTCCATGAGAGAATATTTATTTATTGCTGGTCAGCCAGTCCCTACTATAAATAGAAGGCTAGAAATCCCTCCTGATGTAATTCCTGGGGAATAAAAGGCCATTCCCTCTCTGTCTCCCACCCTTTCCTACCAGGCATGCATCATCTTTCACAGGGCAGTTTTATCCCCCCAGCACTGTGACTTGCTTACAGACTGCTGAAGTCTGAAGCAGACATGGGGCCAGTGGCATACAAGGGAGAGGGGAGCTGGTGCCATGCTGTACTCTGAGGGCCAGGCCATGGCATGGGAGATGGGGCCACGGGGTTGACTTCTTGGAGGAACCCTCTTGCAGTTTGGGTTTAGGTTTTTCTAAAGGAAGCCTCACCCCTGGGGCACAGTGCTGGTGGGACTGTAAGGAGGCATGGAGATAGCCTAGCTGTAGGGTGCAGTCAGAGCAAACAGGGTTGAAAGACCATTGCATGAGCCAGGGGACCCCAATTCCCCGTCCTCACCATAGGCAGCAATTTTAAGCAGTGCCAGGAGGATTTCAGCATCTGTTTGAGACCCTCAGGCTCTGCTGAGGCAGGATCAGCAGTGCCATCACAGAGCCCGTGTCACACTGTGTGACTTGCTGGGAGGATGGAGCAGTGCAGGGGGGCAGAAGGGTCCCCCACTAATTGCCTGTTTTCCAAGGAGCTGCAGGCAGCGTCAGGAGAACCCTGCCTGCCTGAACAGCCCTGGGCCCTGGGGTTTTGTCTCCCTGCCCAGCTGCCTGCGCAATTACTGTGTTTTGCAGGGTAACAAAGGCTTCTCCCAGCACAGGCTGAGCTGGTGCTGAGGAGTTTTTCTCTTACAACACCTGGGTGCTTAGAGACGCTAATTTGGGCCTGAGACTTCCACCCTCCCTTTTTTCCATCCCCTCCCCTTCTATCCTGCATGGTTATTAACAAGTTTGGGCTTAATGAGTCAGGGAGGTGAGTCCTTAAGTGTCACAGAAAAGGGCTAAGTGGAGCCAGCGTCTGCTGGAGGAGGAGAGGGGATAGAAAGACGCCTCCCCCCCCCCCAAATAAAGAGTTACCTACCCCAGTCCTGCTGGCAGCAGGTGAAGGGGCAAAGCAGCAAGCAGAGGAAGGCCAAGTGCATGTGGTGTTCTGGTGGAGCTGGATGATCACCTTAGCAAGCACATCAATCTGTTATATGTGGGAAGGGATAGCAGTGTTTCCACCTGTGGGTATGCACGGAAATTTTATGCCACGGGTCCTTTTTCCCAGTATCCTTCCTACTGCTGGTCCTCCTTGTCCTGTGCCTTCAACCCCTAAAGCCCCTCCTTTTCCCAGTCCCTCATGCCCTTCCTTGCTCTCTGCAGTAATAGAAAGATGAGGATGGCCAAGGCAGTGAGCTGGGCACTGGTGTGGTCAGTGGCTTGGAGGGGACGTGTGTGTTTCCTGGGAGGCCACTTCCTAGGACATCAAGAAAACATTCCTAGTAGGGCTGAGCAAACACTCTAGGGCTGTGGTTGAGGGATCAAAGATGGGGTGTTCTTGTAGGTGGCTGCCACTGCCTTCCCTCCTCTGCTGGCCTTGGCAGCAACCTCTTGGCCATCTTCTGCAGTAAACTCCCTTCTCGTAAAGGGCTGAAAACATCATGCTTCTTCCCCAAAGAGTCTCTCCCAGTTCGTTGCTCAAACACCCTGTCCTTCTGCCCCCCATGAAGACCCAAAGGCAGTGATGGGAGCCGACAGCCCAGATCTTTGTGTTTTGAGTGGCCTCATGCCCCTTAGCACCCCTCTGCATCTGTAACAAGGAAGTGGCCAGCCCAGAGGTCAAAAACTAGGAAAGAAAAGAAGAAGAGCTTTGTGCACCTGGTGTAAATACCAAACACAACACTGACTTGAATTCCTTATGGCTGGGGATGGACAATTGAAGCACTGCACCAGGGTCAGCAGCAGCTGCCAACCATGGGACAGGAGATGACTCTGAGGGTTGCAGGATGCTGACAGCAGTTCTCGTACTCATCCAGCTGATCCGTGCTTCAAGGACTGCCTCTGCTTGTACAGTCCGTGGCAGCTACATGCTCCTGGGGTTTCCTGAGCAGACTTGCATTGGAGTAAACCTCTTAAATTATTTATTTATTTATTTATTACTATTATTCTATTTTTAATTGTTTGTCAGAATGGATGCAGGTGGTCTCTGTTACCAGTATTTATTTATTCTATTATTTTTTTTAACAGTAAGTTATATTTTGGATCTGTTTCTTTGTTGGAATGTATCCATGCCACTGTTCTTGTGTAAAGGTTTACAGAGCTGACCCCTCTCGATGAGGTGGCTGGAGAAGTGATGGTCACTCCTGTTACCAACTCCCTTTTGTGCTCTCCAGAGTAAGGTGGAGAGCGTGTGATGGACAGAGGGATGAAGGGCAAAGCTGTTTGTCTATTTTCATGTTAAAATCTAGGGGGGTTGATTAGATTTCTGCAGGAACATGATGGATGTGACCATAGAAATGGATCTAGGACCTCATGGAGGTGATGGTGAGGGTCTGCTCACCAGCCAGCCAGGTGATGGGGTGCTTAGAGCTGCAAGGGGAAGTCTCACCCCGGCAAGGTGCCAGCTGGCCACTGCTGCTGTTTCCCTTGGCTCCGCAGCCAATGCACAACCCGAAACCGAGCTGCTCTGCGCAGGCCCCGCTGGTTTCCCTGGAAGGGAGGATGCCGTCGCTAGGACTCCCCTGCCCTGTTTGTCACCATGCAATGACCCACCCATGGAAAAGCTAAGGAAATGAGACCGTGAGAGAGTGATCCGCGCTGAAGAGGGAGGCTTGCAAAATCCAGCCTCCAGTGACAGGACCTAACCAAGTCTCTGTGTGTGTGTGTGTGTGTGTGTATGTGTATGTGTATGTGCATGTGTGCATATACATAGGAGTTTCCCTCAGTGGTGGTATTTATTTTTTAACTTATTTAAGATTTTTAGTACAATCTGGAAGGTCTCTCTCCCTGTCAGTGGACAACTGGATTTTCCATCGCTTTATGAGAAGCCCATGAGCTTTCTGTCTCTGTGCCTTTTGCCAGTGCTTTTTTTTTTTTAATGTTGTTTCACTCATTCATTGTTTTCCTGGATTTTTGCTCCACGTCCAGTATCTCAGATTGCTGCTGGCGCTCCCAGCAGCTTTCACCTGGTGGAAAGGCAACTAGGTCATTTTGGTGCTGGTGAATTGCTGCTTGCCTGTGATCAGCTGCATGAGGAATGCCCAGGCAGGCTGCAGCCTCAAGACTTCAGGAAAATATCTCTGGCATTTTTTGGAGGCCCTGTCTCAGAGGGTTTTGCTTTCCTCAAACACAGAGGCTTTTTCCCACCCACAATTATGTTTCTACCGCCCAAGCGCCCTGGTTGCCTTTTCCCCCACAGAGTGCACATTGCAGCACCTGCTCCCAAATGTTCCCTTGGGCCCAGAGTCATGCTGTTTGTTCTCCCGGGAACTGCCTTAGCTCTTGGTTTGTCACACTAAGCAAGGCTTATCCCACCTCTCCCAACCCCAGCACTGGGGTCAGGCACCAAAAAACCCAGCACAGCCTCTGCAGGTTTGCTGGAAAGCAAAGACAAGGGTTATGTTAAAGCACTGTTGTGTTCTTTGTTTTCTTCACGGGTTACAGCACTCATTTGAGTTTTGTTTTATGTTGACTGCAACTTTTCTCAATGCTTTTGTTGTTTTGGTGGACTGAATTTGTACCAAACTTATCTGCAACAGCCAATCACTGTTATTTTGCTATGCATTGTACATATAATGAACAGGCTGAGAGGACTTAGCCTCTATTTAATATTTATTTCTTCTGTTTATTGTGCTTTAGTTCAAAAAAGGTATTTGGGTCTTGCCGTTGGGTCCATGAAGGTAGGAGCCTTTGAGGTGTTGCCATATACACTGGAGAGACATTATCAGAGAAGTGAATTACTGAGGCTGTCACCTGCTGACATGGAGGCACCTGACAGAAAAATTAGGCTTATTTGGAGCTCAACCACCAGAGATTTGGGGGGGAACCTCCTTTAGATGGAGACAAACAAAGCAAAGGAAAATTCTCCATCTTCTTGGACCAGCTCCTATTGACAAATCCCAAACCCCTGGAAAGGTTCTAGGTGTTCGGAGGAGACAGACCAGCTGTGGTGGAGGAATAACCTTACTCTTCCTTCTCCATGCCACGTAGGGCTGCTTGCATCATGAGAGATCCCCAGAGATCTCTGGTCCCCCACCACTGACTGCTTCCTGGCTCTCAGTGGTTCTTCAAGGAAGGAGGGACTTGTCACCCTTTCATTGATGTGAGGAAGGATTTAGGGTTGAGGGGAATTGCTGTGGTCTCTACCAGAAAGCAGGGACGTTCACCCTGCCCCATCCAGAGACCCCCATGTTGGAGGCTGTGTCCTACTTTGCCCCCTTCCCTGAGCTTTCTGCCAGAACCAGTAGCTTTGCCCAGACATGAGCTTGTGGAAGGTGGCCAGGGCAGGACTGGGGAGGTCTGTCCTCTTGTCTCTGACATGACCTGGAGCTTGCTGCAGGCATCCTCCCCCAGCTTTGGAAAGAGCATGGGATATGATAAAAGTCATGACCTGCCCGTGACACCCCACTGGTGCTGCAGCCATTATCCTCTTTACTGGAGTGGAATGTGCTGGTGCTCTGAGGGTGGATGTGGCTCCAGCGTTGGCAGGCGAATGCCCAGTGCTGTGCTGTTCCTGTGGTGTGGTTAGGAGCTGCAGGGTGCTCAGCCTTGGGCCTGTCAGGATATCTGGTTGAGAAAGAGTTAGGTTCAGGTGCCTAAGTGAAGACTTTGCCCTTCAGTGTCCAGTGGGGGTTTATTACCTCTTTCCCAGAGAATAAATAATTCTCATTACTTTTGCTGCTACCTGGAAGTTTGCACACGACTGGGAGGGTCTCCAAAGCACTGGTACATCCACTGTTGTAGCAACAGCTTTGTGGTCAAGCATCCAAACTTTAGGGCTATTTCCCAGAGAAAACACCCTGAACTTCAGTGGTCCAGGGGCAGCTCTCTGCCTCCCAAACCCAGGGAACAAGAAGGTTTAGAACAAAATCCAAGACATGAGAAAAGCTAAAGGGAAATGATGTCTCTGTTTTCTCACCTGTTGGTCAATTCTTTAACAAAGTACACCATTGCATCTGTTTGACTTTGTTGTAAAGCTCCATTTGCTCTCCATCAAAACACATCCTGTATTCTTTAGTCTTCCTGGGGTGTTTGAGTTGTTAGCCTGGTTAGAAAAAGGGTTCCAATAAAGGTTCAGACAATGTTTCCTTCTCACCGTAGCCTTGTTTGTCATGTTCCTTTTGGATCTGACTGTCCACAGTGGGATATTTTGGGTTGTTTCAGCTGCTCCTCAGGGAAGGGCATGTGCCTCTGCTCCCAGCTGCTGAGAACTGGCTCCTCGGGGCACTGGTTGAAGCAAAAAAAAGTTGTGGGCTAGTATTTCTGGCAGCTCTCCCTTCCCTGCTGGGCCAGGCTTTCGCTGCCCTTTGCCTGGCACTTTAGATACCCCCACCCTGCTGAGGCATCGGTATCCCAAGCCAGAAATGCAGCCATCTAGTCCTAGAGGTGACTGCTTGGGCTCACAGGTGCTTTCCTCGGGGCCATGCCCTCCCCTGCCCACACAGACCTTTCTCCAAGCCCTGCAGGATGCTCCCGCACTGCCGGGTCCCACTTTCTCTGGCTGTCTCCAGCAGGTATCAGGGTGCTCCCTTGTGAGCAAGGGGTGATGGCAACTCTTCAGCACCCCAGATGATGCCCCTCACCTTGGGTGCTCCCCTAGACTGGCTGTAAGCTCCACAGGGGAGCAGTACCACTGAACCAGCTCCCCATGCTGTTCCCAATTGGGCTGAGGTGGGTACCCAGGAAGGGTCTGGCTGCAGCCCAGACAGATCCTGGGGACATGGGGCTTTGTCCCTTGTGACATCCTGGGGACATGGGGCTTTGTCCCCAGGTCACTCAGAGGAGAAGGGAGGCTGCAAGGCTACTTCATGCGCCCCAGAGCTGATGTCGTGGGGCTGGCTCAGTGGTGGGAGGCTGCCGGGAGATTTGGAGTGACAACAGGAGCTAAATCGGGATGGCCCAGAGAGGGTGAGACCCGGCAGGAGGGGACTGTGACTAATTGTGATAAACAAGGCGACAGGGAGGATTCCTGGCCAGGGAGGGAGGATGACCTGGAGGTATGCAGGGAAATGCGGGACTGGAGTTGTTGTGAGGCTCCTGGAAGCACGCAGAATTGTGTGGCTACCTGAAACCTCCTCAGGGCTCTTCTCCCTCTCCTTGTGGGCCAGTGTTTGCCTAAGCAGGTGCAGAGCTGGGTGCTGCGGTGATCCTACTCCCCAGCCAAGGTGAAAATTGGCCAGCTGAGCTCAGGCTCAGTGTGTTGCAATGTCCCCCAGGACATGCTGCTGTAACCCCCAGCAGCAGGAGCCCACAGCTGGGCAGGACACAAGGACGGTGGGGGAAGCCCTGCCCTTCTGCTGGCAGCTGCCTCCCAGCATCCAGGGGTGCTCAGCCAGCACCTGGGACCTCTCCAGGCACCCCTCTCAGTCGCCAGAGAGACCCCCACGATGCCCAGCTGTCCCCATGAGTGGGGGGGAAGGGCAAAGGAGCTGAGCAGAGGGGAGCAGCCCTGCCTCACTCTGTGGAGAGGTAGCTCCTTTGCCCTGCGATGCCACGTTGGTGAAGCATGATTAATGCTGTTGGAGTGACCAGTGGCTGAATTGTTGAATGGCCTGCATGGCATTAGTCTTCCTGCTGTAATTAGTTCCATCAAGTCTATTAGAAAAATTGCAGATGCTGGAGAGAAGGAGCATAAGGCAGAGCCAGAAGGAAGGAGGTGGCATGAGGAAGTGGTCCTGTACCCAGCATAACCCTCATTGAGAGACATCCCATCCTTTAGCACATCCCGTCAACCACCCGAGCCATACCTAGAACACCTCCATGGGTAGCCCCTCCTTGCCACCAGATACCCGCTGCATGCATGCTTGGGGCCGTGTCTCCAGGTGACTACTCGCCGGGAGCTCAGGCTCCACTGCTGCCGCGCCTCTTCCCACGGCACGCTGCCCGCTCCCCGCGCTGCCCTGTCATTAGCCCTGTAATTAGCCTTGCCGCCGCGCGGCTGTGATTACTGCCTCGCCCTGCCCGTGCACGGCGATTGTGGCAGGGCCAGGGCATTCGGTGGGACGAAGAGGAGGAGGAGGCATGTGCTGAGCAGCATCGCTAGGACCCTGCCTGCGTGCTGCTGTGATCCCCCTCCTTCCTATGGTTAAGGGACTTTTTTTCTGGGCCCATCTGGTGAAGACGGCCAAGGGAGCAGGGCTGGAGAGGGGCATTCCTCAGAGCATGGCTTTCCTCCTGCATCCCTCGGTCCTGCTCACATCCAGGCTCCATGGGCAGCCCCGAGTGGATGAGATACTCCACATTCCTGGCCACACAAGGAGTCTGTCCCCTGCTCCAGCACTCCCCACACGCTCCCCCACGGGGTCCCACCACCCTCATGGTGCCATGCCACCAATGACCCATTTTCCAGTACAGTGGGCTGCATGGTGGCATGGGGACACTTGCTTTACAGTGAGAGGAGCTTGGCCCAGCCCCACCAAGGGGGTATTTTTAACAGGTGACACTGGGGTGAAAGCAGCCAGCCCTGAGCTCAGGGGCTATTTTGGGCAGGTGGGCTGGCCGCAGGGCAGCAGGAGGGGGCATCGGAGGCAGGGGCAGCTGCCAAAGTGCTGTGGCCCTGCAACAGCCAGGATCCTCAGGCTGGCCGGAGAGGTCAGCTGCCACAGCCCAGATTTTCCACGGCTGTTTCATCCTCTCCAAAATACTCGGCTGACAGGGCAGGAATTGCAAAACACACCCCCCCCTCCTCCCAAATCCATATAAATAGCACTCGCCCAGCGGCTGGAAGGTTAGAGAAGTTTCTCGGCTTCAAGCTCAGGCATTTATTGCAGCTCTCACCCGGGAGCAGTAGGGAAAGTTGTGCATGAAGTGCTAGGGAGCGTAAGGGGAGAGATAAGCTTTTTAATCTCAGGATATTTGGGTTTATTATTTATTTTTTCCCTCTTGCACTGCGAAGTTTTATTTTCCACTCTCCAGTCCCTGGGATCATAGCCAGACAGGAAGCATTTTCTCACGGCCAGAGAGCTCCCTCCGTCCTTCCTGCGGCTCCCAGTGATTCAGCCCTGAATTGATTTTCTCTGTCGTCCTTCACCTGGTGCCGGGGAAGGAGAGGACCATCCCCGCAGCACCCACCTGCATCCCGCTTGGGGTGGATGTGTCTCCAGGACAGGCTCCCTGGGGAAGTTTGCAGCCAGGAGTGGTAGTACAGAGGCAGAGGATCTGTGGGAGAACTCAGGGGACACGCTCGGACCCCTCTGAAAGAAGACATGGCCGACAGCCAGATGCCCTTCTCCTGCCATTACCCTGGTAGACGCAGTATCCGCGACCCTTTCCGGGAGCCTGGCTTGACCTCGCGCCTGCTGGATGATGACTTCGGCATGTCGCCCTTCCCTGGGGACCTGACGGCAGACTGGCCCGACTGGGCTCGGCCCCGGCTCACCACCACCTGGCCGGGTCCCCTGCGTGCTGGCATGTCCCGTGCCTCAACCATGGCCCCTGGCTACAGCACCCGCTTCGGGGGGTACCCCGAGAGCCGCAGCCCTGCACCATTTTCCCGGGAACCCTGGAAGGTGTGTGTCAATGTGCACAGCTTCAAACCTGAGGAGCTGACAGTCAAAACCAAGGATGGCTACGTGGAGGTGTCAGGTGAGCGTGGAATGAAGGCACTGGGGAGGAGGGGGATGGTGCATGAAAAGCAGCTGGTCCTGCCCTACCTCTCCTGGCCCAAGAAATTGTCATGAAATGCAGAAAATCACCTTTATCTCAAGCCAGCAGTGGCAGCCCTGTGCTCTGGAGCAGGGCCAGGGCTGTAGCAGGGCTTTGGAGTAGCCCCATGGACAGTTTGGGGGTACTATGGGGGCACCCAGCTCACAAACCATGGTGTTTTGCTGCAAAAATGAAAAGGAAAAACCTCCTTTGGGGTAAATCTCCTTGCTTGCTGGCAAGGCACCACTGTGGGTGGCAGCACCCTGCAGCAAACTGCCAAGAAAGGCCCCAGCTTGGCTCAGTTAATTATAGTTGGGGTGAGGCTGTTGCAGAAGGAGATTCCCTTTAAAGGGGCCAAAAGAGAGGCAGCTCTGGTGCTGGGCAATGGGTAGGTACTGCCCTGCAGCCCCCATACCAACCCAGCCCCAAGAGGACCCAGCCTGGGGATGAACAGGCCAGAAGCAGCTCTCTAAAAATTCACTTAATTGTGTGGATCACAGAATGTTAGTGACGATGATGGGTGTGGGGTGCAACACTTCAGGGATGTCCACAGGCACCCAGCCCTGAGCATCCCTTCAGCCTGGCTCGAACATCCTGGATCGCTCTGAGTGCCCCAGGGCTAGGGTCCCTAAGAAAAGACTGGGAACTGCCATGTTGCATGGCCTTGGGTATTTATTTGGGGTTCAAAAGGGAGAAAACCACAAGTCAGGGGTGTGTGGGCAGCCACTGGTGTGGGTTTAACTTCCAAGATGTTCCAGGCAGAGGCATCTCAAACCTGACAGCACAGTGGAGGGGGTTCCAGCCTAAGGAGCAGGACAAGGGGGGATGCTGCCACCTCCAAAAGTTTTGTAATGGTGGGGGGGGGAGCTTTTTTTGAAGCCCCAGCTCTTGGCAGCCTGCAAGACCCCAGGATCTCACTGAAAATATGGGGGTGCTGTGTCTACCATCTCCTTTCCCATTTAGGGGAGGCTCACGGAGAGAAGGATTTACACTGGGGAAAGGAAGAACTCTTCTGAAAACTGTCCTGTTGGGTTTTGTTGTTATTTTGTTGGGGAAAAAATAATCTCCTGGTGAGGTGGTGATGTGTGGTGTTGTCCTTCCCTCCAGGCAAACACGAGGAGCAGCAGGTGGAAGGAGGGATCGTCTCCAAAAACTTCACTAAGAAAATCCAGTAGGTACCAGCTGGCCCTGAGGGATCCCCTACTGAAGGGGCTGGGGGTGAGCAGGGTACCATGTCCCCTCGAGCAACACCCAAATGTCACTAGACTGCTGTGGGACCCCATCCCTATGGCACAGGGACCACAAGGGTGCCACCGGTGGCAAAGGGCTGAGTATTGCCGTCCCCTGTGCTCCAGCACACACATGCAGAGCCTGCTGTGCCTGTTTCCACCCCAAAATCTGCCTTCTTGCAGCACGTGTTTGGCTTGTTTTGGCCACACAGTGATTTCTCAAGGGAGGTAAAAAAGGAGGTCTTTTTCTGGGTGCATTGTCAGTCTTCTCCAGGCCTGGGGCCTCATTTAGAGCTGGCTGGGGAGCAGGAGGGGTGCAAGAAGCAGCACTCCTGGTGCCAGCACATCCCCTGGGGCAGAGCAGGGCACGATGGGCTGACAACCATCAACAGCCCCAAAACACATCCTCGTGCGTGAATGAATGTATCTGTATATATCTACCCAAATGATGTCAGTTAGATCACTATCGCGTTGACTCACCATGATGGCTCACTTTGGCAACAACAACGGGAAAGGGCAGGGAGGGAAGGCGAGTGCAGAGGCAGGCGAGCCGCGACAGCAGCTTTTTGCTCATGCAGGGGCAGACCCCCCAGCCGCAGGGCTCGCAGGGTTAACAGGGAGAAACAACAAAGCCCAGGGCAAGGGAAGGGTTTCCTCGCTTGGCAGCTTTGCATTTCCACCCCAAAGGAGCCCTGTACATCCCAAACTTCCATGGCAAAACTGAGACGAGCACAATGCTCGCCCGTCCTGCTCAGCACCCGGCAGCTGCGGCGGCTCCTTTTACGGGCAAGGCTTGCGGCTGACGCGGCTGCAGCAGGGCAATGATTTACTCCAGCTTTGCAGAAGCCTGGGCAGCGCAAGCGGAGGGTGACATCTTGTCAAACACATCTGCTGGGGAGATTAAACAGAGCCCACAGGGGCCAGACAGGCCAGGAAGCCACTTTAAATATCCTCAGCACATTCCCAGGCACTAGAGCAATAACGTAGGCTTTGCTGAGCCCCACACTGGGGCTGCTGGGTCGGCACTGGTGATTCTCCATGTGCTGCGGGTCCTCCGTAGGCTTCCCAAGGGTCAGTGTCCAGGGTGGATGTGGCATGCTGTGAGCGAGCGGCTGCCCTGGTCCTCGGCTCCTAAACTATCTCTTCTTTCCTCCTTTCCCGCAGGCTGCCCTACGAGGTGGATCCCATCACGGTCTTTGCCTCCTTGTCGCCAGAGGGGCTGCTGATCATCGAGGCACCCCAGATCCCCCCCTACCAGCAGTACAGCGAGGGCAGCTGTGGCAGCGAGATCCCTGTTGACAGCCAGGAGGCCACTTGTGCCTGACCACACACCCACATCCCTCCTGCACCCCAGCATCCCTGCTTCCCTCTCCCTGCTTCCCTGGACCCCTGCTCCCCTGTCCCCTGTGGTGTGGTGTCTGGACAGCCTCCGGCAAGGGTGATGGGTGTTGATCGCAGGGACGGCAGCACCCTTCACCCCACAGGGGACCAGCTGAGAGCAAGGGCACTTGTACTGGGTGCCAGACCACCATCTCCGAGGGCATGTAGCAGTCTGAGGTGCTGATGGAGATTTTGTGCCCGTGGGGCTGAGCTGAACAGATGTCCTTGTTTATGGTTATTTTTTGCTCTGAGTCGCTCAGATGGGATATTTAAAACAAGAGCAAAAAAGGGCCCTTTTCCCCCTGAAAATTGAAGTTGAATCCCATAGCCTGTGTCTTTTCCTCCTCTGTGGTTTGGGTTTTTTTAAAGCTACATCTCTGCAAAAGGACACGCGTCCGGCGGTGGAGCTTGATGGCACAGCCTGTCCTGAGAAACACAAACCGGCCGCGTGTTGTGAACATTGGTTTGGGGCTTTGGGGGTTTTTTTCTTTCTTTTTTTCCAAAGAGAATTTGTGCTTTTACTTGTCAGACCTGAGGAATAAAAGCCAGTCGATGTTCTTAGCCTCTGCTTGTCTTGGCTGAGCTCAGTGGGGTAGGTGCATGGCTGTGGGAGGGCAGCAGGGAGGAGGAGTGGGGATGCTACCCCAAGGGTCCTCCCCATAGGGGGAAGAAGAAGAAGAGAGATGTGTGGGGATGTTTGCACTGACAGGAGGCTGAAGCATTTGCTTGAGTCTTTTTCCACAGTCTGTGAATGCTGAGTCCTGGCTAACATTGCTGTGAGACATTAAGCCTGGCAGGAACCATGGGCTCATCCTTTCCTTGTCCTCTTGAGTGGCTGCAAGTGTTTTTTCCTGCTTGGGGATGCTAAATCAGCCTTTGAACTGGGAAAGTCGGGTTTGCATCATCCCTGTTGCCATCTCATCCTTCCAGCTCCCCACCAGCAGCTCCATGGCAAAGCACTTCCCAGCTAATTCCCCAGCAGGGGTATCAGCAAATGGTCTGTGTTGGGCTCTGGACACAGCTTTAAAACCATTCCTGGGGGTGAAGCTCCAGGTAAGATTTGCTAACCCACTGCAGTGCCCAGGGTTGGCAAAGCAGAGGTGCTGATGGGAGGCAGGAGTTTTTCCGCCGATTTGTGCAGCACCCGGACCAGGCATCCGGTTTTCCATGTCACCAGCACCTCAGAGTTAAAAATACAACCTCACATGTTCCTCTCCAGCTCATTTGGGATGTGGTTACCAACAACAGCTTGTCACGTGCTGTAAACCCTGGCCCCAGGGCCACGATGGTACCCACACTTCGGGTCACAGAGGGGAACCTGGGAGCTCTCACCCTTGCTTTTTATGTTATATTTAATTTTCAACAGTTGTTACGGAGCATGGGTCCCCAGGCACACACACCACCCCCATGCCTGTCAATGAGAGCCAGCCCTGGGCTCAGCCATGACAGCTCTGCCAGGCACAACTGTGAGCACAGCAATTTTTGTGAATAAAATATAATCCATGAAATCTAATATGGACACCATGATGGAAAGCAAAAAAGTCATGAGTCACAGCTCCAGCCCTGTGTCCTTGTGCCACTTGGAGATGCCGTGTCCCTTGGGGTGACACCTCTCCAGCACAAACTGTCCCTCCTCTTCCTCATCCTTTTAAAGAATTCTACTTTTTTCAATCTTTTGAAAAAACATTCCTAATCCCATTTTTTTTCCTCAGTGCCCCATCCCCACAATGTATATTTCATAGGAAAGACACTGGGGGAAGCACGTGGGTCCCTGATACACTGGCCATCAGGCTCCAGCATCTGGGAGCAAGTGGCTGGATGCAGCCTCCCAGCAGCCCTGACTGGGCACCTCACAAGCAGCAGACTCCCTGAGCAGGGCTATGGGTGCAGGGAACAAGCTGCAGTTCTTCCAGGGCTGAGGAGGTGAATGAGACACAGCTGAGTCCTTCTCCCAGCCCAAGCTATATGGGGAGGTCCCAGGCTGCACTTGCAGCAGTCCTGGGTCAAAGGGAGCCCTAGGCTTGGCTTGAGGGCAACAGCACACGTAAGAGCTCGTGCAGTCAGATGATGGCTCCCAGCTTTTGATCCTGCAGTTTCTTTAATCACTTTCTAGTTTATTTGCTTTCTGTTGAATTTGTTAATAACATCCTATAAAGGCTGTTGTAAGAAGCATTAGCAGTAATAGCTGAATGGCTGAGGCTGGCATTGGCAATTAGAACTGAGGACCTCTCACATGAGCAGTGTGCAGCTAGCAGCTTCTCAAGCTGTTAGATTGTCTGGAGGATCATATACTAATGTAGTAATTGAAAGTGGAGATGTGTTGGGATTTTTCTTAAGGTCATAACCTGACTATTGAAGTGAAGGAGGTTTTAAAAAAAGTGATTCTTGCTGGTGTTTCTGCAAAAGGAAAAATAAGTTTGGCAGCATTGGGGCATTTTTGCCTCAGCATCTGCCCCTGTGTGAGAGGAAGATGGGGTGGGAAATGTGTTTCTGGGGTACCAGGGTGCTGCAGAGCTAGGGCCAGCAGGGAGCAAGAGCTGTTTGCTCATCCTCAGCCTGTGTGTGAGATAATGGTTTGAAGCCATTAGACCCATAACACAAAGCTGTAATGGCCACACCACCAATTACATCACATTTCATGGGTTTATAGCAATTACACTGCATTGGTTGATGTCATAACACATTAGGGTTTATAGCTTCATATCAGCTCTAACAGGGACATGGCTGTGGGAGAGCATTCTCTGGGCAGGGAGAAGTGGAATTCCTGCAGCTCTGACCTGCTGGCTGAGGGGGTTCTGGAAGGATGAAGACTGAGACTGTGCATTTTGGAACTTCTCTTTCATGTGGGAGAAGGGGCAGGATTGTGTTTATCAGCACTTTACCTCTCACGGGGCACCTGACCCACAGCAGAATCTCTTTGCTGGCCATGTTCAAATCCCTCTAGGAGGCTGGAAGTGTCCCTTATTTCTCCTTCTGGGATGGTGTTAAACTTACCAATCTCCAAATCAGTCAAAGCCAAATGTTTCTTCCTGTTGAAGGAGGTGGAGGAACCATCCTAATGAGGCTATTCAAATCCTGCTTTCAGGGCAATGATGCTGCTGCTGGCAGAGGGCTGTGCCATGGCCTGGGAGGGGACAGGATCAGATGTTAGAAAGAGGGAAACAAAACCTTTCAAAGAAGTCAGTTCTGATAAAATAGAAAATCATATCTGAAAGGGGCTGGTGTAATTAAGCAGTTGGATGCTGGGCAATTTGCATTAAGCTCTTTTTTACCACTGGTGCCAGCACTGCCCAGGCAGTAGCTGGAGTGAGGAGCATGAAGAACCTGCCTGCTCTGGATTGGGGCTGAGCTTGGGACTGCAGCAGCTCTTGATACATCTCAGGACCATAAGCTTGCAAGCTCAGCTCTAACCCCTGGCAAAGCTCTCCTAGGCAGCTTGAGGGAAATGTGGCTGGCTCATGCAGCATTTTCTTTTGAAATATTTTTCTAGTGTATTTGCAGCAGTGATCCTTCCTGCAGCACATTTAGGTGATTCCTGGTGCTGCAGACACAGAGCTGGGATGGGCTGATGGGGAGGGCTTGGGGCTGGCAACACAGCACCATGAGATTGAGATAAAGGGGTTGCATCGTGGGAAACCAGCCTCAGGGGACCTGCTGCCAAACCAGCCACTGCAGGTGCACTGAAGGACATGAAGAGATAAGGATAAGGTCACCCAAGCCCTAGGAGACCTCACTGGGTGACTCAATAATGGGCAGCTCAATGGCAGGACACTTGGTTTGCAGGAGGCTGAATAAACTTCTTGGCCGTGTCCTGCCATCTGTCTTGAGCTGCAGGGGAAGCAGCAGGGGCTCCACCAGCAGCACCAGACCTTGGCAAAGCAAGGCCACAGGCCAACAGGGCTGAGGAGGTTCTGAGCACTGGTTTACATCCCACCAGCACCAGGCTGGGCAAGCACATGGCTCCTCATAGGCTACCAGCTCCTAGCCTGTCCCTGAGGATTTATTTTCCTAAAATGGAAGCAAAAGCTGAATTGATTTATTTTGGTTGGCAGCATGCAGAGCAGGATAAATAATCCCCAAGAAGCTCCAGAGCTGTCCAGATTCACCAGGCATCTCCAGAGACCTGGTTTCTTCTCCTAGAAGAACTGAGTTGGTCTTAGCTCCTGTGGCAGGAGCCAGCTCGTGCCTGGGCAGAGCCAAGGTCAACAGCTGACACAGGAACTCCCAAAGCTGCATCCTGCTCTGCTCTGGGCAAGTGTCACTCCTGCATCCACATGTGACCATGGCTCAGGACACAGTTGCTGGCTTGCCCCACTGAGATGCACTTGATGTCTCTCACTGCTCCCAGTGCACTGTTAGATCATGCTGTGGGGTCCTCAGGTGGCCACAGAGAACCTTTTGTTGGCTGATGGGGATGATTGTGCTTTCCAGCTGCTCTGGAAACCTCTCTGCGCTGCTCTGAGCCATGTGTGTGCCATGGATGAGCAGGAGCTTAGCCTGTTCTCCTCCAGCATCCTCTCCCTTGGTCCCCTTGTGCTGCAGACCCTCCCTGCAGCCCCTCTAGGTCACATGCAGCTCTCCAGGCTCCCACTTGGTTCTTATTCCTGCAGACGCTCTGGTTTTGCACAGGGGGGTTGGTATAACACTTCTGGGTGTTTTTCCTTCTGGGAGTGCCCCAGAGCATCCTTGGCTCCCCAGGGGTTTCTCACTATTTCTCACACAAATCTAGGCCCCTTTGGTATAAGTTGGTTCCTTTCCTTTAACAAATAACCCATAACCATCCAGGATCAAGGTCTTTTGGGAGTTTTCCTGCTTCTCTTTGGGAGTTTCTCTTTTGATGGAGATTTTGCTCTGTTGTCATTTCAGTCTCTACTTGCAAAGCAAATCTCATCTGCTTTATTTGGGATGTCTCCAAAGAGAAGACTCTGCCACACGATGGCCATGGAGACAGAGAAGCAAAATCTTTTTTTCTCTAATACAGGAACCCAGTGTCATAGAAATAACCCACCCTGGCTGACCACAGGGACTTTCTGTCTCTCTCAGATCAAAGGCTGGGGAGTTCAGCAGGAGCTCTTGCCCATGAACAGGTATGGCCACGCTGAGGCGCAGACCAAGCAGTTCCTCCAGCTTTGCCTATCACAGCAGAGAGAAGGGGATGAGAGACCTCTGTAGCAATGGCAGTGTGGTGTTCTGGCATTGTGTTTTGGATGCTTCTGACCACACCCATCTTCAGAGGGGACTGGGTGTGCTTTGGGGCTCAAGCCGGTGACCCCCACCAGCCATAGGGGTGGACAGTGTGGGTGACTGTGGTGTTAAGCATCTCTAACCTCTTCATGGAGCTTCAGCTGCCTCTGGGCACTGTGGCATCTCACAGCCACGAATTCCTCCCTGGAATAATTAGCTGTAGTGGGGGGAAGGAGACTTTTCTCTTGTTCATTTTCTTTTGTGAGTCTTCAAACCTAGTTGCAAATGTTGCTGGTAATTAAAGGCTGTCTTGCCATTTGGGTGATGTGCTGAAGTGCAACCTCCTGCTCCTAGCCAGATGCTCCACAGCAAACCCATCCTGGAGGGGAGGAAAATTTCCTATCAGTTTTCTTTTTTCATATTGCAAAAAAAAAGCTTCTTAGTGGAGGCAGCCTTGGAAAATGCTCCTTATTAAAAGGTCTCCTTGAAATGTATTACAGCAGCTGAGAAGGGTGGTTATGGAGCACAAAAAGCCTGCAGAAGAGCTCATTAAAACAATAAATTACAACTAATTAGAATAAATCAAGCTAAATCATCTCCAGTGTGAAGGTAAAAAGAAGTGTGAGTGAGTGTTTTTAATAAGGCTACTGCTAATCTCAGGCTCCTCCTTAAAATGATGTTGAGTCCTGCTGCAGCACTGATCCTGCTGCTAGGAACAGGAGGGAAAACAGACACAGAGAAAGATGAGGGGAAAGCAGGGCTAATGAGGTTGTTAATTGTTTGCCAATCTGAGCTGCCTCACCCTAATTGCTGTGGGGTTGAGGGTAGTGCAGTATCTGCAGTGGCTTGCAGAGGGGTAGGCACAAGTCAAGGCACCTGGGTATGCTCACTTTGGGGTTTTTTTTTCTCTTTAATTTGCCATGTGCAAGGTGGCTGTGGGGTTTTATTCCTCTCTGCTATATCACTTCATCACATGCAGCCACAGCTAAATGAGTTCTCTGCATAATTAGCAGTGAGATCATCACAAGCACCTTGGCTCATAGTCATTTCTTCTCCAGTTGCCAAAGAGCTGCTCAAAACAAGGGAGGTGTGGGGAGAGGCAGCAGGGTGGGTGCCCTGCTTGCACCCAGGCAGCCCCAGAAATGTGTGCAAGAGTGGGACACTTTGGCCCCCTGCTGCTGCACCAGCTAAGGGAGGTTTGGGAGATCTTGGTGCCCTCCTTGATGATGTTAGCACTTGAGCCAAGGGTCCCAGGGAACAAAGACCAGTGACACCAGCCTGACCCATGCTGAGGATAAGGCTCACTGCCAGCAGGGTGCTGGGGTAAACCTGCAATGTGTTAGATATTCATGTAATACATTATTAATCAGAAGTCTTTGAGCTGCTAAAGCTAAAGGTTTTCTGCTGAAAAGAGTGAATGGCCACCCAGAAGTGGGCTCAGTTCTTGGGAATGTGGAGCCCAGAGCCAGCAGTGGTTCCATGGCCACAATCAGTGGTGATGCTGCTGAGCCACCATGGCTTGAGCCTTCCCAGCTGCTGCTTCCCTCCAAGGGGTTAGCACTTCTGCCAGTGCTGGAGAAATGTATTTGTTTCATTAAGCTTAAATGATTAGCTCCAGGCCTTGATAATGATACTTAATGGATCTAATATTTTTTTGGTGATTATACTGTTGTATATAGTGGTGTCTATCATTAATAACCTTCTTTAAACCTCCTTGCTTTCACTGTCACTAATTATGTTCAGGCCCTTCTTATGCCTAAGCCCAATTAGCTGCCTATAAAGAGACTTTACCCCATGAAGAATGCCTAGCTGTGCCAGGAGGCAGATGCTGATATCTTGGGATACTGGGCAGGAGGATGCTTAGATCTGGCCACAGAAGCCACAGGCTGGACCCCACAGAGTGGTCAGGGCAGCCACAGCAAGTACTGCTTTCTGCAGGAGGTGATGGAAAGCTTCAGGGAAGCTCTGCTCTGCTCAGAACCCCTTTCCCAGTCACCTCCTGAGCTCTGCAAGGGATCAACACCAGCCAAGGCTGCCCCATGTCCTGAGTCTTATCACCTCCCTTATATCCTATCCAAAGGGAGATGGTGGACAGAAGGGGAGGGTGCTGAAGTCAAACATTGGTCACCATTTTTCACAGGGAGAGATAATGAATGCCTTGAGGATTCAGTGTTTTCTCAGGGAAGGTGTACATAAGCCCAGGATTCACCTCTTATTCCTAGATTAACCCTGTGTGATCCTCACACTGGAAGCAGCCACATGGAAGAAGCAGCACTGCCACAATCTCCACACTCTCCTGAAACTTGCCATTGCCCTTGGGAGCAGCAACCAGACTTGGCTGCTTCTTTGCTCCTCCCTGTCCGTGCCTCCTTCCTATCCCCCTGTGAGCTGATTAATCAGTTAGGATTAACCTCTCTTTAACTCCTTGATTAGCTGCATTTTAAAACTCCATTTGTTTTCCTTCTTACATCAAGCCAGAGCCAAAAAAAGAGGCCAATTTTAAGCAATGCTAATTTACTGCAATTTCTGAAGCTCAGGGGGCGTGCTGGGAAGGTGTGCTCAGCATTCCAACTGCTCCCTGTCCAGCTGTGAGAGGCTCCAGACAGCAGCAGCTGGCTTTGGGAAGAACACCATGAAACCAGCATCCACCCAATCCCAGGGCTGGTTTCTGATGGTATCAGTACAAACCTGGAAGATGCATCATGCACTTCAAGGACTGAAAATATCCTGCTCTGCACCTTGGGGAAGCTGAGGCCTTCATGAAGTGATGTGCATGGGGTAGCAAGGCTGATCTTCAGCTCTTAGATGACTTCTTGGTCCCTCAGGGACATCAGTTTCTCCACTGGAAATGTCCTTGACTTCCCTGAGTTGCAAACAGCACATATTTCTCAAGGTTGGGCTGCTTGGTTTGGCTTCCTCCAGGCCTGATTTGCCAGGTGTAGACCCAGTCCTGGGTTTACCAGACCTGAGTTTAGCCCATGACCTCAGTGAGCTGCCATACCCCTCCAGAGGCTGGAGGTGTCTGGTGACAAAAGCTTTGCCCTTGTGTGCAGTGAGCTTAGCTCAGTGTTGGCTCTGGCTTTGCTCATGGAGCAGGGACAGCTGCCATGCAGTGGTCACCTGGGAAAAATCATTAATATCAAAACCAAGCAAAGCCACTGGATTTAAACCAAAACCTCTATTGTTCCCAAGCAAACCTTCTGGATTTAACCCAAAATCTCTATTGTTCCCAAATGCTCATCCTTTGCTTCCTGGTATGTCCCCTGGGCAGAAGTGGCTCCCTCTGTGTCCACCTGGGGCTGTCCTGGGGTCCTGCCCTGACACCCTAGTGAGCATGGCTGATGGCAGTGATCAGGAACTCTGTTGCTGAGGCTGAAACACAGGCAGCAACGGGGACGTGTCAGGGCAAGTAAAGCTGTGTAGCTGGTAATGGTTCTGTGGCAGGGGCTGGTTGGACCCCTTTGGGGAAAAAGCAGTGCTCTCCTGGCTTTAACCCTGTCTCCATGCCTGGTGAGCTCAACCCTTGGAGGTGAACTGGGTGCACTCTGCCAGGAGCACCCTTCACTCAGAGGAGCAGCTGGTTGCCACACGTCCTGCCTAGGCTGGGCACAGATTATCCCCTTGATGAACTGGCTGCTCCAGAGTTACTCCTGCTGTATTTATGTCATCATTAAGCTTTAAGGCAACTAACACTAACTACCCACTGACCCTCCAGTTCATTCTGCAGTCACTTCCTCTGGCTGTGAATCAACGTCTGAGTGCAGGTACTTTTGAGGGGTTGGAGGGGAGCCAGATGCACAGGTACTCTGCCTCTTCCTCTGACAAGGAGGAATAGGGACAAATGGCCTTCACAGGGTTGGAGAAATGGGCTGAGCTCTCCATCACTGGTCACAGGTGTTTGTCCCATCATGAGGGAATCTGTTTGTGTGTGGTTAAGGTGATGGCATAGAGCTCAGCAAGGCCAAGGCTTAAAGCTGGGGTCTGGGAAGTGCCTCCCACCTGACCAAGGGCTGGGAGTCTTCCTTGGGTCTAGGAGATGGCTTGTGCTGGCACCAAAACCTGTGGAGCTGTGGTTTGGGTTTGGCTGCCTGCAAGGAGCAGCTTCCCCTGCAGCAGTTCAGGGAGTCTAAGAAGGGCTGAGTGCCACAGGAACATCACTAGAGACCTTCTGCTCTTTCAGGCTGTCCTTTTGCAGGGTGTTTATAAAGACCTTTGTGATTTCTCTGAGGTTTTGGAGCAGCTCAATGTTATTTTAAGCCATTTTGGGGCACATGAGTGGGAAATACATGTTATGGACATGTGCACTTGTGTGCTCTCATATGCAATGGCTTATGGGTTCAAATGCTTAGGCAAGAAGGTTCAAAGCTCTGCAAAGAAATCTTCTTCCCATTACTGAAGCAAAGTCAAGCAGAGGGCTTTGCTTTGTGATACTGCAGTGCACAAAGCTGGGCTCCCCTATATGGGTGGTGTTGGAGCTGGGGAAGTCTCTCAGGGGCCATCTGTGAGTTGTCAAAATCTATTATAAGCTGCAGTTGAGGATTAAAAAGCTCCACGCTGATGCACAATTTAGGGGAAGCATCTTGCATTTCCATAGCTGTACAACAAGATTTTCTGCAATTGCAAAGATATGAGAAAATGTCTTTTAAAGTGGCACCCAGATGGCAGGGGGAAATGGTGTTATTTGAATTCTCTTCAGATAAATTGAAGCTAAAGGGATGTTAAACATTTTATAGAGGTTTTTTCCCCTTTCCACCACCTGCTACAGAAATGACACAGGAGGAGTCATCAAACAGAGCAAGTGAGATCCTTATGGTGCAGCAATTAGGAAACAACCTCAGCTCAATCCTGCCTCTGAAGGCAATTAACACTCACAGGTCTTGAACCAGGCAGAGTCAAGCCTGGGCTCCTTGCTCCTCCTCCTCCACAGGGTTGGGATGCAGATGGGGAGCAAAAAGAGGTTGCAGGATTTGGGTTCCTTGGGGCCTTTGCCTGACCACAATGTGAGCCCTAGGCTCAAGCGTAACAGTATGAGGTATTTGGACCCAGTGGAGCAACAGCTCTGGGGACATGGGTGAGGTGCTGTTCCTCAAAGCCAGCCCCAGAGTAAGCCTCACCATAAAATTAGAGCCTAGGTCAAAGCAGGCAATGTTTGTGCTAATAAACCTCCCCACTTCTCCTCTGGACTGTGGCTCTCAGGCCTGGAATTTTTGGAGGGGTTTCCCAAACCTATTTCTGAGCAAAGAGAAGGGGGTGTAGGCAAACACCAGCTGCCAGGGCTCAGCCTTGGGGTTTGCAGTGTGAGTGAGATGCAATGGCTGGAGCTACGTTTCTCCTTGGAAAACCACCTGCAGCAGGATGCAGAGCCCCCCAAATGCAGGAATGGAGCACTTGGCTATAGATCACCTTAACCAAGCTGTCCCCAGAGCTGTGCTGCTTTAGGGACAGGCTTCTAGGAACAGATAATAACAGTAATATCCCCTGGTTTGGAGATGATGCTGTGTAACCCCCAAGCATTGCTCTGTGGGGCAGCAATCACTTCTCTCACAGGTTTTGTTTCTTTTTCCCCCTCCTTGGCATTCACAAGCAAGCAGCATTTTTGTTCCTGAGCTAAATATGTCACTTTGTCTTGTAGCAGCTGCCAGGTTCTAAACACTGGCAACAGGCAAAAGCACCCAGAGGACAAATGCCAATGATTACACTGCCTCCTTTGCTCCAGGAAGAAGAACTGGACTTTGTGGCTTCTTGTTTTTGTTTTGAAAGTAAAATTAGTGTGTTTACCCCATCGTTTACTTAAGCTGTTAGTCATGGCAAAAGAAACGTGTGCAGGCTGGTTTGTCTCCTCCAACGGGTCTCACTTCTCCAGGGTGGGCTGTGGTGCTCAGAGGAGACTGTGAGCAATAGCAGCAGATATGAAGTCTTGGTTGCTTTGCCTCCCAGGAAGGTGAGCTGTAAACAACGAGAGAGCAGCCCCAGGGATCCCAGGAGGCCTTTCCCCTGTTTGTACCTCCCTCATGGCTCATGCTGGTGAATACCGATGGGATGAGCAGACCTGGTTCCAGGGAAGCAACTGCACCCAGGTCCTTCTGATACTCTGCTGGGTCAGGAACTGCTGCTATTCCAGCCCCATCCAAGGCAGGGCTGTGTGGGGCAGCTGCCCTTCCATCCTATCTCTGGCCAAGATTTTTTTCCATATACTTTTAAACATTCTTCCCAGTCTTGTCAGATTCATCACAGCAGATGGGTCCATCTGCAGGCAGGGGGATGCTCCCAACGGGTGGTGAGATGTCTTTGTGCTTAACACAAAGTGGAGGTCGCTGGCAGGCCACGTTGTTGTGTTTTTCCAGTATGGCAAGAGCACTTCCTGGCCGGGATCTGGCTGGAATTTTGGGAGAGATCCTGGGCAAGATCCCAGCAGTTATTTCAGTGGACTGAGCCTGCAGGGAGCACCTGCTCACCAGCAGCATGGGCTTTCCGACACCCAGCAGAGCTCCAGAAAGCCAGGACGGCTAGGGCTAGGTATTTTTAAACAACCTTGTCTGGGCAGACTTGGCCAGATTGCTGCCTTTTCTTGTTATCTCTTCCTGCAATTATGGAATGAATCACTGGCAGCTATCCCATGGTTTAATGCAAGAAGCTTCCTACAGGTACAGTGTGCGTAACGCAGCCATGCTTTCTGGTACCATGCAGTACTCTCTGGAGTTATCACAGTTTGAGATATTCAGTAAATAACCCTAATCTTTCCCTCAAACACCAGGTTATTTGGGGGGGGGGTAGGCATATTATCTATTACATTCATGAAAATAGCTAATAATAGTAATACCATTTGGTGGAGAGCTGTTAATGCAACGAGGCTGTCAATTGTCACCAAGAATGCTGTGTGTGACAAGCCCATTAAAAAGAAAGTCAAAACAAGGTTGGCAGGAGCCAGCCTGAGCCCATTGCCTCTGGGGTTCTTTGGGCTCGATTGTTTCCCCCATGCTGGAGCCAGTGAGCATTTCTGTACTACAGAGCTATGCTGGCTTGGCTGGTGCAGCCCATGATGTGCTCACCAGCAGGGCAAAGGTGATGTTCTGCTGTGCTGTGGCTTGTAGGGGCACCCATAGCACTGCCCCGGGTCCATTGTTCATGAGTTGTCTTGGTTTTGGCAGAGAAGCTTGATCCAAGCTAGGCTGAGCCTGCCTCTGCCACCTGCCTGCCTTGCTGTGTGAGCTTGCTCCCTCCTGAATCCATGCACTGCTTGAAGCCTGGTCTTGCCCAATGGATCATAAATTTCTGTTGGGGTCACTAGATGGTGAATCCATCCCATAGGATGTGCAGGGTGCAGGAGGAACAGCAGGTATGTGAGCTTCTTGGTTGCACACCCTAAGGCAGCTGCTGCATCACCCCAAAGCCCAAGCACAGCTGAGCTCCCAGCCTGGGCAGCATCCACTTGTGCCTGGTGGTATTGGGCACTCGTTTTTCCACTTCCTATTTTCTCTAAGAAAGACACTTCAAACATCAAAGTGATGTGGAGGCAGGCAGTTACACATCTGGAAATGTGTCATAAATGTAACAAGGGCATGAGAAGGTTGCTGTAGGAATTTATCTCCACCACATTTGCTGCACAGCGACCCATAAACTTGCCAGGGTGACAAAAGTCTCTTTATTTTCACTCTTGAGGAATTTCAGCACTAATTCAGTTCACGTTTCCTCCAGCTGCCACCCTGTATACCAGGGGCTTCAGAACTGTGCATAAAAGGATGCTTGTAGCATCCACACCAAGAACCACAGCAAACCTCCCCTAAACCTCAGCAACATCAGCAGTTTCTTTTTATAATGGAATGGAGAACGGAAAGCTCTGCAGAAGTGAAATGTCTCTCTCAAATCATCAGGTTATTTTTATGTGCATCTCTGTTTTCTTATGTGTGTGTAAATACCTCCCCCACACACATACTTTTATCTCAAGGAGTGAAATAAAAATAGCTGGTGATTGAAAGAGGAGCAGGCGAGGGGGCGGCTGCGCTTTTGGGAAGAATCTCTTCAAGGTTGGGCAGCAGCGATGCCGTGGTGATAATGTGAACTGCCAAAACCTCAGCTTCTCCAGGCCTGTGAGCAATGGTGTTAATGAAAGAGATCTTAATGACTTTCTCTCCATGTTTCAATTTATTCTGACAAGCTGCAGCCAGGAGTGCACTCAGTGTTACACTTGAGGAAGTTTTGACAAGCTCCGAGGATCCAGCTGCACGCGTGCTGGGAATTGCTGCTCAGGGGCTTGGCAAAACGACCTTCATCCCACAGATTCTGGGATGGCATGGAGGGATCCCTCACCTTGTTGGGCTGACAGCAGTGCACTCTGTGCTCTCTGACTGTTGAGCTACTTTGCTATGCGAAGCCCTGCTGCTGTCCCCAGCCTCCTCCTCTGCAAGCCCTGGCTTGGGCGAGTCATGGGGGGAGATGCTGCGTGGAACTGGAAAGGGAGGAAAAACTCTGCAACTTGATATGGATGTTATACACACTCTTATTTCTTTCTTTTTTTTTCATTCCCTGTAAGTAGGACAGCAGCAAGGAGAGAGTTCTGAGAGCTTGAGCTCTGCAAAGAGGGGAGGAAGTTTCCCTAGGGAATGCAAAACAGGAGAGGTTATGAGGTCTGGCAAAGTTGGTGTTGCACAGCCTTGTTGTACAGCACCATTGCTTCTCTCTGTTGTTTCTCTTACGATTTTTTTTTTTTTGTGATAACACAAGGAGGGTTATGAAACACTTTGGTGTGGGAAGTTGCGTGGCTGGATGGTGGCATACATGGACATGGTGACAGCAGGAGTGCTTCTGGATGGGATGCATCAAGTGCCCTTTGCTGCACTGGAGCTCAAACTGCACCAGCTGAAACACTGCCCTCAGAAACAAGACGATCATGTCTAATAATACCCAGGCTGCAACCTGCTCCCAGTAAGCCTCTGCCAGCTGTTGTGACTGGTTGGGACGGAGCAGTGTCAGGAGACACAGTGTTGTGCAAAGTCACTGTCCCTGTCAGAACCAGCAGAGGCTGGGTCCCATGGGACATGCAGGTTCTCTCTCCCAGCTGCTGTCTCGGGGGCCTTGTGGGGATAGGAGTAACAGGGCTTGATGTGGGCAAAGCCTCCTCCTCCTCCACTTTGGGAAAGAGCTGGGAGGATTTCCAGGTTCCTCTACTTGGCAGCTAATTCTCACTGCGTTGGTAACATGCTGGAGGTTGATCCAAAGAAAGCTCAAGGCTTGTGTCCCTGTAAATTGCATCACTGGTCATTCTCTCCCTGTACATCATCTCCCAGCTGCTGCTGCTGTCCAATCCGTTAATTCCCAGCAAGGCTGATGCTGAATGCAGGTGGGAGATGATGTGTCCAGAAAAGCTGAATCAATTATCACTATTGTTTTCCTGTAACCTTCCTGGCTCCCCCAACACCCATGCTGTGACCTGCAGTGGTTGGCACAGGGACTTGAGCAACCCCTAAATGACTTCTGTAAATATTTGTGCCTTGCTGCTCCGTGCACAGACCTGTGTGCTGGGGCACTTCATGGGTAATGTCTGGCAGAGGCATACTGGTTTCTAAGCCAGCTCCAGGGGGGTTGGCAATGTCCCACAAACATCTTGCTGAGCAAGTTCCTGGCAGCCGTGGAGGTGGGACAGCACAGTGAGGGGCAGTGTGTCCTTAGGTAGCTCAGCATTGCCCTGCTCCACGTTTTGGGCACAGATTTGCTCCTTGCACTAAATGCCAGCATTGTTTTTGGTCCAGAACCGCTCCAGTTGCTGTAACAGGGGCAGGTCAGACTGTAGCAAAGCCACCAGGTGCAGCTTCAGTGGCGTCCTCTCCCTGTTGGCAGTCAAAGCAGTTCCCTCTGCAGCAAAGCTGTTGGCAGTGCAAAGTCATCTTGGGTTTGTGGGTTTTGTCTTTTTTCCAAAGCTCACTTTCTCAGCAGCACTTTCTCCCATGGCAGAGGGTGAAGCCCTGCTATTAGGGAGGAATGTGGGTGGCAGAGTGGCAACAGCCCCTCTCCCCTCCTCACCCACCTTGTATCAGTGTTGCAAAGACACTTGTTTCTGTAATGGTGCATGCCTACAGCTCCTCTGAGTCATGCTTGTTAGATGAGAGCTTGTAATTCTTCATTTTTTCAAGTACAAACGTTTTTGGAAAAGGGCATTAAATAAAACACTTGACTCAGGTCCCATCAATGACTAATTCCCATGGTACGCCCTGCTCCAGAGTTAATCCTGCTGAGCTCACTGCAAGCTGGGGGGTTTGCAGGGATCCTTGCAGGCAGGGGAGCAAGGAAAAAGCTATTTATTGTATGAGAAGAGCCTGGAAGGGGCAAGTGTGGTCTGCAGCAGTGACATAGTGAGGACAAGCTCCCCATAGGTGCCAAGCATTCCCTGGGGAACACTTCGGTGTGAGCTCTGCTCTTGGTCCAAAGCTGAGGCACAGCCCAAAGCATGGGGTGTACCAAAACCTCGGGCTTCTGCCCATAAGTTGCTGGAAAGGTTTGAGGAAAATGGGGGGAATAGTGTCTATGGAAGATATGGGAGGGGATTTTTTTCTGCCCTGTCTGGGACAGTCTCTGTCAAGGAGGTGGCAGCTGAAAAAGGGTGACTGTAAATCTGTATTTGCTGGGAAGCAGAATGTTTACAAATAAAAGCTGACAAACCCAGAGCTCTGCTGAACAATTAGCTCCCCAAGAACACTCCATGGGCACTCTGTGAATACGGTACACCCAAGCCAGGTGAAAACTTCTGTGATATGGCAGCAATGCTGGGGAAGACCTGTAACCCCCTAGGATCAGTGCTGCCAAACCAAAGCCACCAGCAAACCTTCCCTGTGAGTCCTCTGGGCTCAGAGAAGATGGATGAGTTCAGGATTCCCCAGGGCCAGGTTGATACTGCTGCTGGGACCAACCTTGTCGTGCAGCCAGGACCAAGTGCTGCCATTTCTCTGTGCTAGATGGCTCTGCACAGCTGCACTGGACACCTCCACAAAACAAGCCTAGCTTTGTTTGCTGCTGGGGTACCAGCTGAAAACTTGACCCTCATAGAGGACTTTTGCAAGATGAAGCAGCTCTTTCCGTGGCTTTTCTCTCCCTCCTCTTTACTTCAAAAGCCCTGGGAGCTGCAGAGCAAGAGGCAGACTGTGTGCACTGCTGAAATGGCTGCAGGACTAGGCATAACTAATTAGAGTCTCTATAAAATGACATCTATTTCCACAGATGGGAAGCTGCTTCCCCTTTTTATGGCTGCTTCAGTTAATTAGTTATCTCAGAGGTTGCATTTGCACTCCAGGCTTTGTGAAATACCCTTTTGTTAACTACTTTTCATATATTTTTATGAAGTCGGCCACTGAAACAAACTCATTTATCTCATTAGCAACAGGCTGAGAGGCTTGCCCAGAGCTGTGTGCCAGATGCCAGGTTTGTAGAATAATGTTTGGCTTGTCTGGTGTTTGGAAATGAAACAGAAGGTGCAGGGCTGCAAGAGGAAAGTCCCAGGCTGCTAAAGGTCTGGATCTTGACAACTTCTACAAAAATGTCCAAACTGTTGGGTTTGGGTAGATTTCAGGAGATGGGGAGGATGCTTTTGTCATGAGCCCTGGGCTTGGATATGTCCATCCTCATCTGATGGGAGCAGGGTGTGAGCACCCAACCTCCTTAAGCTTTATCTGCTGCATCCCCCTTCCAGCAGTGCTGGGTGTGTATGCATCCTCATGGGCAGGGAGAGCTTGGACACATCCCAAAGCCACTGCTCCAGCCATGCTGCACGTTTATCCTCCATTAGCAAGGTCATGGACAACAGCAGCACTAATTGATCTCCACCAGCCTTGCTAGGAAATGTTTGCAAAAATCAATGTTTCCTCTGTAGCAATGGGGATGTTATGGTGGAAAAAAAGGAAATCCAGCCAAGAGTTCAGCCATCCCTCCATTCCAGGAGAGGTGGTGATGAGAAATTCTAACTATAAACTCACATTTTGAAAATTCAGATCACAGCTCAGTTGTTGGGAGGGGAAATAAAGCCTGAAACATGTAAATCTCTATTTTCTGCACGACTGGCTTTGTATTGGCCTGTTAGCTGATGCTTCTGAAGGTATCCGCTGGGATGCGACCACTATCCATCCAAACTGTCACAAATGGCAACGTGGCTTCGAAAGACAAAGGGTAATTTATTGAGAAAAGGGTGTCATTTAGGTGGAAGGATGGAAAGAAGAGAGACAGTCACTGCAGAACTGCCAAAAGAGAAGAGCAGATCCGCTGATAGTCAGGGGACAGCTTTGAATTTCCAAGGCTGCCCTTGAGGGATAAGAAAATAAAAGCTAAGGAAAAAAAAAAGCAGCCTTAAATACAGTGACAGCAGAAACCTGAAGGATCACAGTGAATAATGGGACTTTCTCCTCTCTAACAATAACCAAGAAAACGATAGGAATGTAATTTGTAAAAGCTGTTAAATTGCCACAAAAATTGTAAGCTGAACGGAGAAATGACAAGGAAGGAGAAATGAAACAAATGCATACTTGTTGTTCCTGGATTATTGCTTGAAAATGGGACTACATGATGAACAGGATGGTGAGAAATGGAGCTAAGAACTCGCCCCATTCAGCTGGGTGACAGGAGCTGGTCACCACAAGACCTTTACCTGGGAGCCTCTGTGGGCTGCAGGTGGAAAGCGGATTTCTGTGTTGCCAGAAATGCAAACTCACAGATCCATCTTTTCTGTTTGTTTCTGAGTCACATATCTTCCTCTGTCCTGGAAGGAGCTTTTTTATATGGAACTGGCACTGAGGAGCCAGGCACAGGCAACTTGCTCCTCTCTGAGCTTGCAGCTCCAGGGGGAACTTCTTGCAAGGAAGGAGTTTGCAGGATGGACTCCCAGTGACAAAGCGGGGAAAACAAATTGCAAACAGCCTGGAGGAAAGCATGATGGCCTCACAGAAACCACCTGGGATGAAAAGATCTCTGCAAAAACCTTGCCCCAAGATGCCCATGGGGTGCAGGTGCCCATGCCAGTAGGGTGGGAGACCTGATTGTGAGGAGCAGGATGAGGAGAGCATGAGGTGGGATGTCTCCAGTACCAGCAGGACATCACCCTGTACGCATCCCCTCCAGGCCTTTCCTGGCCCCACTTCCCCCTGAGCATCCTCACAAAGCTAAATGGCACATAGGTTATTTTAAGGCCGTTTAAAAACGGATCTGCCGGGCAAGATGTGGATGTAGAAGCATATTTTTAGGCATGAAGATTGCTTCAGAACTCCACTTTTATAGTTTGCACATGGTGATTGTCTAGCAGATATTTCCCATAAGTCCTTGGAGCTGAAATCCCAGTGCTATATGAGATGTCACCATTTCTATTAGGGAAGTCATTGAAACTAGTTCTTTCTCAAATGTTTTCATTGAAAACATGCTCATACACTCAGGTGCAACAAAAGCAGGGTTGGCCTTACTAAATTGTGATATTTCTCATGGCTATATCAAACACTGAGTGTGGGAATATTTCTTTTCTGCAGAAAACATCTATGATTAAGATGAGAACTAGCAGAAATTGCATTTCCAGTTATACTATTCAGCATCTCCATGTGTGAGTACCCATGGCCTTGACTGGGAATTTTCTCCTGAAAAACAAAGCAGTGCGAGACATCAGGTTTTGGGGAAAAATTCAGCCTGCAGAAAATATAAAGCTGGGGAGGAAAACAAGTTGAGGGAATCTTCCCAGATGCAAACATCTCCCATGTCCTCCTGCAGCCTTGGGGACATGGAGACTCACAGCTCTGCTCCTCGGGCCACAGCTCACTGCTTCTGCACTCTCATGTCTGGTCACGTCACTCTAATCAGGAGTTGCAATAGCAAAGAAGCATTGGACAGACAAAAATGCAGGAAAATAATAGCAAGGGTGGTTTTTTTCAGGGCTGATAGGAAAGATGGGGAGGAGGTGTTTCCAGATACCTCATCCCTTTAGAGAGCTCACAGGATTCAAATGGTTGGAGTGATCTTGACAGGCTAAAAACCCAATCTGCTGGAAATCATATACCTCAAATAATGTGCTATTGCTGCTGATCGTCCTTGTACTTTAGGGCTGAATAGATACAGTATTAAATTCATCTCAAGTTCCAATTTGCCATCAGTTACTGCTTGTTTGACAAGGTTTGAGTGAAGTTTGAAAGGCTTTTACAGAAAACGTTTGTAGGAGGAGTGCGATTTGATGGATTTTCTCAAGGGCTGAGCAGCATTTGCCTGAGATCCCAGGGGGCTGGGGTTGCTCTGCTACACACCCCAAGCTGCCACCCAGGAGGAGAAGCCAAGGGTTGATTATATCTAGTTAATGGTAACACTAATGAATGCTACCTTTACTGTTTTAATGACATTGAGGTCTTCTGCTTCCCAGTGCTTTAACCATTTTGGACAGTAATAAAATTTGTGTTTACCTAAAAGCAAAATATGTCATTTATTGCTCTGTCCTCCCTTGGCCACAAGCTCTAGTGTCCCTAAGCTTGGAGGCACAGTTTAGCTTGTCTCTCAGCTGAAAGTGAAGTGAAAAAAATTCATTTCAATAGAATCATAGAACATTGAATCATTTTGGCTGGAAAAGAGCTTTAAGATCATCAAGTCCAACCATTAACGCAGCACTTAGGCATCAGCAACCTCATCCTCGGAGAAACCCCAAACTAGCTGCTGCCCCCTGGTGACCCCCAGTGCGGGCTTTACAAAGGAATCCCTTCCCAGTCCTCCTCCCTGAGCCCTTGGGGCAGAAGCGATGCTGGGGTGGCATAGCCTCATCCCTGAGGGCGAGCCAGCAGCCTTGTGGACACAGGCTAATCTTCAACTACCTGAAAGGAGGTGGTACTAAGGTGGGGCTTGGTCTCTTCTCCCACTTAACAAGTAATATGACAGAAGGAAATGGCTTCCAGTTGCACAGGGGAGGCTGTTGCACAGAGGAGATTGGATATTAGGAAGAATTTCTTCATTTGAGAGAGTTACCAGGCGTTGGCACAGGCTGCCCAAGGAGGTGGTGGAATCACCATCCCTGGAAGAGTTCAAAAACCGTGTAGATATGGTGCTGGTGGTCATAGTTTAGTATAGCGGTGAGCACGGTAGTTTTGGGGATAGTGGTTGGACTCGCTGACCTCAGACGTCTCATCCAACCATAAGGGCTCTATGGTTCCAGAACACCCCATGCAGGGACCCTGCTGCACCAAAAGGGGTCGCTGCTCGGCGTCCTGTGTGCGCTCCCGTGCCAGGCTCATTGCGCGCTGCGGGCCCGCACGCGCGGCCCGCCCTGAGCAGGCGCGTGCCGCCTTCGCGCGGCGTTTCCTCGGCAACGCGATGACTCGCGCGGCCCGTCGGGCGCTAAAGGTCGCGCGGCCCCTCAGGCGCGCACGGTCGCGCGGTGTGGGCGGGAAGGCAGGCGCCGTCCTCTGAGGGGGCTGAGGAGGGAGGGGTTTGGTCCTCACGCGGCCGCCCTGAGGAAGGAGGTGCGGGGGAGAGCTGAAACAGGCCCTCAAAGTTCGGGCGGTGGGAGGCCAGGTGAGGGCTGCGAGCAGGGGAGGTTGTGCTGCCGTTAAAAAGTAGGTGTAAAGGAAGTTTACCATTCAGAGGGAGGTACTGTGGGTGTTTCCCCGGAGACTGGTTAGGTTTGAGGTGAGGTGTTTCGGCCCCTCAGGGTTTATTGCTGTTGTCTGAGGGGTTGCTGAGGAGAATGAGGTGCTACACTTTGTGAGGTGTTAGCTTGCAGCAGCTTCTTCTCCTGGACTACCCTTTAGAAAATACAAAAACTTGCTTTAGAATTTGGGTGGTGGATTTCTTGGTGGGAAAACCAGAGTTTTTACTAACTTAGGGAGTAAAACCTCCAAGTTTCCTATTCTAGAATGATGCCAGCAGTAGATGCATCAAAAAAACGTAGAGTTAAGACACCTGTGGCAGCAGATGCAAGTAGGAGCAGGAGATTCAAGGCACCTGTGGTACCAGGTCCACCTAAGAACGACAGAATCAAGCTACTGGCAGCCCCTAAAGTTTTGAATCCTCAAGGTTTTGTGCGGGTTCAGGCTTTGCCTGGTGTTGTTCAGGAGGGAAAGGTCTTGGCCAGAAGCAAAACAATTTACAGAAGCAGTGAACCTTCAAGAGAGCAAGTGTTCTGGGAAAACTACCATAGGAGGCAAAAGCAGTTCGCTCAGGGATTCTTCACCCCTATTGGGAAGCCTTATCAGGAGCTTGGAGAGATTCTCTACATAGACCTGAAGAAACTCACGCTCTACTCCTTGGGGCAGCTTGCACAGGTAGGCCTGACTTTTTCTGGTTCCACTTTAAATAGAACATCAAGGAAATTTTTCTTGTAAGAAATTTGCAAGCCCCTGTTTCTAGAGAAAGGAATCATTATTTCTGTTTGAAGTAAGGTTTGAAACAATATTCCATGCCTTCCTGTGAATAATCAGTTTTTCAAACCAGTCTCTAAATGTTCTCTATGAGAGTGCTAAATGGAGCAGAGACAATAGCAGATTAATAAATGAAAACATAAGATAATGAGGACTTAAGTGTTAAAGGAAAATGAGAACTTAATGTACTTAAGGGAAAATACTGAGGGAAAGGTAACAAGTCTTGAAAATGGGGAGGAATCATCTGAAGGCATGAGGGTTAAAAAGCAGTAATGATAAATGGTGGGTTAAAAGTTCAAAAGTTGAGCTCAAGAACGGCATAAAAAGTGAAGTGTTCCTAATGCAACTTACATAAGCAAGGATTGCTTTGGAGGTGGTGGATTAATTATTTTGTATTTTACTTTGCATCTGTACTGGGTTTCGGGAAGGTGTAAGGAGATTAGCCAGGAGTGTCTGTGATTGATTGTGTGGTTATTACCTCCTGGTCTCCTTAGTCTCACATAGCCAATAGCTTTGTAGGTCTTCAACTGTCTCAAGCCGCTTTTAAGTCAAGCGTGAATCATTAAACCACAGGGACAAGAACACTGTCACTGATGCTTGAGATGAGCTTGCAATGTTCTGCTTTTTGGTTTCTTTTCCTCAATGCTATTGGATCCCACAAGGAGATCTGAAACTCTGGGTTTTCTATGCTGTTTTGTGCAGAGGGCAATTTTCCTTCTGGAAGCAGAGTGAAGTCTCTCTAGCTGATCTGTAATCAGGCTCTGTGATTTTTGAGGCTACACTTTGGTCTGAGTTTTCTAATGGAGTGCCCAAGGGGTAGTCTCTGATGGCTGGAGCAGAAGCAGCATGGTTATTATTCAGGGTAGGCAGAAATTATTCTGTCCACCCACTACTTAATTTTCTGCTCTGATTGTGTGTTGCATTCAGAGCTTAGTTTTAGATCAAGTGGTCTAAGCTCTAAATAGTCACTGGGTGGCATTCACTTTATTTTTACATGCTACCTAAAGCAGCATCTTGCTCACTGTCTTCATTCAGAGGCTTGTTTCTGTAAATTAGTCAATATCCAGGGAGTGTTCACAGTGTTCTTGTTTTAACTCTTAACCTCCAAACCATCTTTCCTTCTGAATATTAGAAATTGTTTTAAAGACTTTTCAACTGCAGATACAGTATTTAACATAGTTTTGAAAATCTCAAACTAACCAGTTGTTCTCCTTTTCCTGAAAGATAATGGTTACTAAGTTGAAAAACTCTGCTTCCCTCCATCCCCACAAAGTGGGCAAGGCCCAAGGATTTCATGCTGCTCACACACAGTCTCTCCCTATTTAAGCTGCCAGTGTGCTCTGTGGAAATCTGTTTATGTGTTTTTCAGAGATACTAGAACAAAAATGTATTTACATAGCCTAATTCTAAAAATAGTTCCTATTACCTGTATTTCTGCTTTATATGGGTTATTCACCCCATTCCCACCCGCACCCAGCAGTGGTGTATTAGTGTTTTGAATAACTTAGAAGGCTGGAGGTACCAGATATATCTAATTATAGGTGTCTGAGAGCATAACATTCCTGGTAGCAAAAATCATGATCTCCAATTAATGCATTTGCACTCATTGGTGCCTTCTGACTTATTGTTTTCTTCCACCATGGGTACAGCTGATGTTTTGCAAAGATGAATGACAGTTAAATTTGTAAACAACAAGATGTTCATAAAAGCCCTCTGAATTCAACAGGACTTGGGTATGCTAATATCTACCAGAAAATGCTACTTTCTAAGTTGATACTATTAAACCCCCTACATTTTAAGAGCTGAAAGCATTTGAGTAAGTATGCTGGGATGGTTATACAAAATGTTATGGGCATACATATGATATGTAATAATGGCACATTTAGGGTACTTTTTAATATACTCAATGGCAACAGATGTGTTCAGAAAAGCTTTGTGTTCGTGGATGCTTTTTGTATCTTTATTAAGTAAATTTGGTATCTGAAAACATTGAGCTGATATTGGACTGTTCTCACTGTAGCATTGGAAACTCTGCTGGTCTGTAGTCGTGCCAAGAATGTGATGTCTCAAGTGAAACACTAAGTAATGCTGGGCCAACACTGTGGGAGAATTGCATTGCACTGTGATCTATAGGGACAAAATAAACCCCATCTAAACTACTAGAAATACTGGCGAGAGATGGAGGAAGCTCAAAAAGTGTTGTATTTATGTTTAAAAAATCCCCAACCAAACAGCAGACCTCCAACACACCTCTCTACATCCCCACAAAAACCCCCATAACAAGGGATTACACATTCTGTGCAGTATTGGCCATGCATAACTGTGTGGTCAGCTTTCACAGTGATGTCATGTTCTGACCCTTATGGATTTAGGTTGCCAGTTATCCCAACTTTTGTCCCCAGCAGTGTCTCAGAGTATTATGTGCTTTATATGCGGTGGTTTTCTATGTGTTCTGTCTGCTCCCTGCCACTGTTTTTACTAGAAGAATCCTGGAAAGTTGAATGGACCATGTGTTTTAACCAGAGCAGCTAAATCAAGCATCTTCCTGAGGGATTTCAGGGTCTTGCCTTTTCAAAACTTGTTGAGGGCTGAAGGAGGAGACTACCTGTGAGGCTGCCTGGTCCCATGTTGTATTAATATCAGCTCATACCGTGACCTTCCATTACAGAAACTTCAAGTTCCTTTGTTTGGTCTGAGTATTCTCCCCTCTCTCAAAGGTTAGTGCACATTGCAGGCAGCACTGATTCATTGAAAGTCAGAGAATGTAGATATCCAGACAGTATTTTTGATTTCCTAAGTATGCAGAGCAATGTGTTAAAGGTCTCTTTCTTATTCCTTAATGTAACAGTGCATGGTGATGTTAGTCACCTTTTATCATGTTTATATAGCTTCTTTCCCTTAATTGCTATGACAAATTCATTTGCAAACCCTCTGAGGTGGCTTGTTGACTTTTTATATGAAAGAAAGGTGAGCTTTCTGACCAAGCCCTAAAACAATCCAAGTCCACAAATCTTGTGTATTATTACTGTCAAAGCCTGCTCTGTACTGGTCATAAATTTCTGTTCTATAATTCTGTGCTGTGAGTAAATGGGTCACTAGATAAGATTGACAACAGCATCAGCAATGAAAGGTTTTAAGCTAGAAGCCAGAGAAGAAAACGGAGCAATTTCTTTCAAGAGAAATTACACTGATGTTATTTGTTATTGCTGCAGTTAAGGATCTGTCAGGGTTTCCAATTTAAAACCTTGCTTTACAGAAGACTAAACCATGTATTTCAAGGCAGATTTCAAAATGCAAAGAACTTTTTTCTTGCCAGCTCTCTGATGCAAAGGTCAGCCATAATTCCTTATCACTCTGGGAAGAGCAGGTAAACATTAGTGGATTGTTTTCCTAGTATCTCCCAAATGGAGAAATTGATCAGGCCAAACTGCACTGGTGTGGTGACATTCCTAATGCTTTATGAATGGAGTAAGCAGTATGGTAATTAACCAACCCCAGTCTCACAGCTACATCTAAGAAGTGCTATACCTGAGTTATTTTTTAAAATCAACAACTTTATTATTTGGAAGAGGCTTCAGAAATACTTTGAAGCTTCCTATTTGGAGAATGTAACATTTCAACAAAATGCTAGTGAGAAAGAGAATAGCATAGTATTTCTTTCTGGTAACTACTCAGCTGGCTCTGAAACTGAAAAGCTACAAAATACTACTATTTTCTGGAGGTTTTTTCCATATTATATAAGTGAGTTAGAATATTAGGGTGAGTTATCACTGGGTATTCAAAAGTGCCAGAGTACTGATAGAAATGTTCAGATTCAAGTATATCGTGGGGTATTTTGGTAGATTGTTGACCTTTCCACATCTTTCCACTGCTTGCTAGAGGTGGTCTCAAAGTCTTTGTTGGTAAACACTTGAGTATCTCTTTAACCATTCAAATATTCATACTGGCAGCAGAAAGTGAGACTTTTGAGATGTGCTTTGTTTGCAAGGGTTATTTCATATTTGTTTTGAGGTTGGAGTTCGTTTTCCTGCTTGTACTATTTTGCCAGACTCATCATGTCATGACAGTCTGTCAGCTCAGGAATTGCAGTGTTTATATGGGTCGGTGTTTTGGACAGAAAAGGGAACAAGCAAGAAACAGGGAGGGTACAGAAGAGATTGCAGCAGTGAGAGTCATGCTTTCATACTTCGGTGATCCAAATTTATCTTTTTCGTCCTTGTGCATTTCTTCATTCCCTCCAAAATAGGAATGAAGATAAGAAACAGAAAATAATGCCCAAGTTCCTTTTTACTTGTTTGTTTGTTTGGGTTTTTTTACTGTTTTTTGAAGCTATGCTTGTAGTGCATGCCCCCATGTGAAAACTAAAGCATCTGCCAGCCCATATTTGTCTTTACCCTTCAACTCAATAGCTGTGTAGATTGTGTCATAGCTTGCATAATCTGGGTTGTATGTTGCTGATCATGAGCAAAAATTTCCTGAGTGCAGCACAGTTAATATGAGAAATTTTTTAAATTTTCAATTACTACATTGTTGGTTTTCAATTTTGTTTTTGTTTGTTTGTTTTGGTTGTGGGGGGTTTGTGGACTTTTTTATTGTTGTTTTTGAATTGTTTTTCTCTCCTTACTTTCTAAAATCACAACAGTTCACAACTGCCATAAGCCTACCTGTTACAAATGCTCCAGGACAGAAGAGAAAAAGGTTGTGTAAGAAACACAGTAATTGGAAGACTGCCCTTTAGCAATTGACTACACTTTATCACCTTGCTATTGCCAAAACATATTTGTGATGTTAAGCATAATGCATGTAAAACACAAAAAGCAGGTGCATGCACAGTCACACTGTGATCACAGTTTCAGAGTTCATAGTGTCACATTGTAAGGAAGATTCCACTGGTTGTTACAGAACTGAAAGGGTGCATTGTTCCATGGCTTCGAGAGACCTGGTGGAATGTACATTGAGGAATGTTTGAAAGACTGTCACCAGTGTGTGTTGCCTCAGTTTGAAAACCTGCCAAACCATGGGTATATAGCTATGCCTGACTTAAGCTTAAACTTCTACCTAGTTAACATAGGTAGATTTTGCAGGTAGTTTTGCTTTGGCTAACTTTCTCTAGGTTCCTTTTCTTGTTTTTAATAGGTAAAAGGGTGTTGTGGGGTGTTTTGTGCTTGGTTGTTTTTTCCTTTGATATTAACCAGATGCAAGTTGAGATGTTTGGTTGGTTTTGGTTGGTTTTTTCTTTTTCTGTAGTGAATACACAGGGAAGTAACTGCTCTGCTCTGTCTGGGATGTGGGGGGAACTGACTGGGGGTGTTATACCAGTGAATTTTCCTACAAGCTCTATAACCTCAATTGATAATTTAGTGTGCAAGCTCTTAGCATGGTGATCCTCAGGCAGGACAGAATTAATGCACATTATCCCTCTGAGGTGACATCTTTGCTTCACTTAACATGATAAAAGCTGAGGTATGCTTCCAGCTTTCACCAGGTCACTGCTAACAGCAAGCAGGTGAAAATCTGGTTGTATCTTACAGATACTGTTGTTTTCCAGTTAATAGAATTAGCTGCTTGAATGTGTTTTTAACTATCTTGTCTTCTATAGCCCTTAACTACGTTAGTAAGCATAACACTGCACTTTTTAAAAATAGTAACGGATGTATTTCTTGTGGCAAAAGACTTTCTTCTCATCCATCCAAGGAGGCACTGACCCACAAGATATTTGCAATGTAATGATAATGTACCATTATATTGCTGCTTTTATGTACATGTTATTAAATGCTAGTAAGCATAAGGTTTGAGGGCATATTAGAAAGTGGTGAATAAGCAGACTGTGGATAATTTGAGTATGGAACAACGGAGAAGGGAGTAGCTTTAGTGACTCAACTATTGGTCTGGAGCAATCTAGTTATATGAGAGCGGTACTAAAAGGAGGAGTGGAGGGTAAGATAAACAGAAGTTGCGCAGTGAGGTGATAGATAATGGTGTCATCACAGACAGAACTGGAACAGACCAAATGATATAAGGAAAGTTTAATTTTAGACACATTTTATCAAATTTGGATATAAACCAAAATTGCAGCAGCAGTTGATTTTCTGCCTCCTTTGACAAATATTACATCAAATTAGGCTATTAGACTGTCCACTGGCTACTGCTGGTTTTATTAATTAAGCTCATTCCCATTTGTTAGCCTGAACCATAAATATATTTCTTTCAGCTTGGGTTTAATTTTTAAAGGCCCTTACTACAAAGTTGAAAAATGTCAGTCACAACATTTTTGATGAACTAAAACTCTTCTGTGCACAAGTCCATAGACAAAATGGGGAAATATTAAATCATTTTGCAGTGATTCTAATGAGGAAAACAGCATTGCCAACAAAGTATTTGAGATTATTTAGCAGGCATAGCAAAGCTGTTGATGCAGAATTTCCAAAATTTTTTATTTTTTGTTATCTGTGGTCTACTATGTCACAGTAGTCATGTGTCTGTTAGAAATTCTTGGGTGTTTTGGAAAAGCAGCAGCTCTTCAGTGCTGAAGTAGTTGGTTTTATTACTGTTAACTATAGCATTTAAGCACTTGTATACTGAGAGTTGTGTTTTTCTTTGTAGTCTTTGAGACCTTACTTTCCTGTGCCTTTTGGAGAGGGTGACTTAGAAATGTGAATTATCTTAGCTAATTGTGTATGTAAAGTGTAAACCTGGTGAACTTTGTGATCCTGAGCTCTCGTTTTTTCCCGCAAGTGTTCTTGGTTTGTCTTTCAGAGTGTGAAACAAAAACGGTGACATAACTGAGACTAGAGATAGGGCACATGCTAATGAAACTACGTTTTGAAGAGCAGGCCTTTTTTATTTTGTTAAGAGTGGTAGTTTTACTTTCCAACGTGGATGTTAAATGTCAGGTGGTGCTTCTGACCTGAGCCTAAATACGTGAAAATGTTGTGTTCTACAAAAATAAATGTTTTACAGTTGCTAAATTAGTTTGACAGATCTCCAGAACAGCATCTAACCGGTAAGGTCCACACAATCTTCATGCTATTAAGTTCAAAACAGTCTAATCAATTTCAAAAGTTCAATTGCTGTTCCTAAAGGCTGCTTCCATAATGAGTTAAGGGAACCATATCAAATGTAATAATGCTTTGTTATGAAGGTTTTAGTAAACTTGCCAAATGTCAGGCTGCTGGTACAGTCATGGTGCATTACACTTCTGTGATTACAGCTTGAGTTGTCACTACAGCGAATTGGGTTGCTCACCTAGGTTTGGGAATTGATCTGCAATATTATGCCTGGGGCAGGAGAGAAGTGTGTTACAAAGGTTACACTTTACAGTGAATATTCAAAACATTAGATTTTTAACAGGTTTAATATCTGCTTCTCTTAAATAGTCCAAACAAATAGTCTGTAGGTTACATACTGAAAGAAATAGACTCTTCCTTGTGTTTGAAGAACCTGGTGCTCCCCTGGCTGTAGCCTGGCAGTTAAAAATGACTTTTGATAAATGAGGACATTTTGTCTTCAAAATGGCTGCTTTTGGGACAGAATGGAAAAAAAAAAACCATGTTGATTTTTGAGTAGAAGTGCTACATAAGAAATAAATGGTTATTACTGTATATAAGTGTGATCTGTTTAGAAATTGCACCAGACACTGAGGTTAACACTGTAATTCATAGTTGAGTTTCTGGTTCCTAGTTCTGTGTGTCACTCTGACAGCACAAAGGAATGTGAATGCTGATCTTACCAGATACTGGTGGATTTCTGTAATGTCACGTTCAGTGGAGTTATGTCAGGAATTAAATGTATGCAGAAACATAAGAAAATGTCTCGGGTGGGAAAGCTGAGCTCTTTTGCGTACCTGGAACTTGGGAACCTCTGTGAATGCAATCACTAGTAGGAACTGGTAGGTATTTAATTAGGGGCAGGGTAACATGAACAATGTTGAGATTTTTATATTCACATGAGAAAAAAATATCATAACTGATGTAGAAATGCAGGACTAGCTTGTGCTCATTTCTAGGAAGGATAAGTTCAGTTTTACCCCAAATGATGCCAAAAGTACTTTGCAGACTGAATGTAGAGGTGATTTCATCCATCCCTGGTCAATTGTGGTCAACAGGGCAGAGCAATGCTACCTGAGTTCAGGACAGAAAGTGATGACTAATAATGTATCCAGTTGAAAAAGGAGATATGACCTAAAGTGAGTAGACAGCAGTTTAAGCAAGTTAAGTTTATCCCAGAGAATTTGCTAATCTCCCCAAAAATTGCATGGTAGAGGAAGAATCATCCTTCCATTACAGAAAACAGTTTCAGAGTAAGTTGATCTGAATGCAAGAACTTTGAATCTTCTTCATAAACAGGAATGTTTCCCTGTGCAGGCAAAGTAAGTGAAGGCATTCAGCTGTGAGGGGCAAAAAGTGTAATAATTAAAGCTTAAGTTTGGTTTGCAGAAGAAGAAAAAAACATTTATTTAAAATCAGATTGGTGGTGTTTCGCTTTCCTTGAGACAGTAAAATGATGTGTCTTAAATTACAAGCTGTGGAAGGCAGCACTTTCCATGGCTAGAGTAGCTTTTTATTATTCATTAAATCCTTATAGAAAAAAATGTTGAATGCACAACAGCAATGTGGGGAGGACTGTAAGCAGGGAAGGAAGGACATAATGGAATGTCACTACATTCCTTGTAGTATAATGTGACCTTTCCATTAAATTAACGTTATGCTGTTTGCACAGAAGGAAAGCTAAGATAGAGAGTATTTTTAGGGGACAATAGTCAAGTTAATTAGGCAGCTGTATAACTGTCAGTCTTTACATTAAGAACTCAAAAGAGGGTATGGAGAAGGGAGGTAATAGCTATAATGTTACTTTAGAGTCCCTTCATTTGGAAAAATTAGTTACTTTGTGTTATTTGTGAAAACTAGACTGTGACATTGTTTCAGATATTATGGCCTGGAACCTTCTTTTGTGTTGAGGGAAGTTTTAACTTAATTCCTCCATGACTTACTGCCAAAAAGCTTGTGTGCCTCTCTGGTAATCTAAGTAGTTACAAAAGACAGATTCCACAGTCTTTATTGGTGTGGATGGAATACTCATATATTTCATATGCCTGTCTGTCAATTTCAGTGGAGTAATTATAAAGTAATTCACAAAAAACACTGCTAGATTTTTGTCTGCAAGCATTTTGCTTCATACATGCCTACACAATTACATGTAAGGGTCAAAAGATGTTTCACAAAGCAGTTGTGATGTATTTAAATTTGTAATCACTCATTCATACACTACATTAATTATAAAACTTAGTTTTTTAAGAATGATTTTGACTTCCTAGTGACTTTCCCTACCCATAGAAGGTAAATTCTGGCTGTATTACATAAGGCTCCAGAAAACAATCTTTATATTTGAAATAACCCTAACAGCTTTGAAGCCTCTTTCTTTGTAATGTTTTCTTTGCCGCAGTTAAAGTTAGATTGCAGTAAATTGCAGAACCCATGGAAGCTTCTGGCCAATCCTAGTCACTGTGGGGGCACCCTACAGTGTCTTTAGCCTTGAGTTAATGCCTGTGGCACTTCCTAGGAGAGTGAAATCATGTCATTCCTCATGTGTTAGAGCAATCCTTGGACTGCAGTTTTTCACACTAAAATGTATTTACTTCAATAGTGCTGGCCTCTGTGCTTCATTTTTCTCCTGTAGGTACAACCAATGGTTCCCAGTGATCAGGTAGCCTCATTTGTCTTCCACACTGAGGATCTTGATCTTTTCCATATTTCTAGGTAGCATCATTTGATCCCACTGTGTGTCACAGAATCACAGAATGTTAGGGTTTGGAAGGGACCTCGAAAGATCACCTAGTTCAACCCCCCTGCAGGGTTCCCTAGCGTAGGTCACACAGGAATACGTCTAGGCAGGTTTTGAATATCTACAGAGAAGGAGACTCCACAGCATCTCTGGGCAGTCTGTTCCAGTGCTCTGGCACCTCAACTGGGAAAAAATTCTCGTCTTTGCACGGAACTTCCTATGCTTCAACTTGCAGCCACTGCCCCTTGTCCAGTCACTGGGCATCACTGAGAAAAGCCTGACCCCAACCTCCTGACACTCATCCTTCACATATTTATAAACATTAATGAGGTCACCCCTCAGTCTCTTCCAAGCTAAAGAGACCTTCAGCCTTTCCTCAAAAGGAAGATGTTCCACCTCCTTGATCATCTTTGTAGCTCTGTGCTGGACTTTTTCAAGCAGTTCTCTATCCTTCTTAAACTGAGGGGCCCAGAACTGGACCTAATATTCCAGATGTGGCCCCACCAGGGTAGAGTAAAGGGGGAGAAGAACCTCTCTTAACCTACTAACCACACCCCTTTTAATACACCCCAAAATACCATTGGTCCTCTTGGCCACAAGAGCACACTGCTGGCTCATGGTCATCCTTCCATCCACCAGGACCCCCAGGTTTCTTTCCCCTTCACTGCTCTCTAACAGGTCAGTCCCCAACCTATACTGATACATGGAATGTCAACATTTCCCTCCCAGTGCTTCAGCAACCCTGTGGTTTTGAACTGTGCTCTGTCTTAGACAATTCTTCCCTCTCCTCTCAAAGCTGTTCTTCAGCTGCTTGTTGCCCTTGAATCTGTTATCTCCTAGTTCAAACTGAGGAAGATTTACAACTTTATTAGGTAACAGATGCCCCTCATAGCTGATAGTTTGCTCTGCTGCTTGGGGAGCCATTTATTTTAAAAATAAATAAATACATCCCATAACTGTGGTTTAAAAATAAAGGACAAACATTATCTTTTTCACCAGTGAGTTAATGGCAGAAAGTCAAACCTGTAATGTCTAACAGTTTTAGAATGAGATATATACATAAAGTTGAGTTTCTTCTTGTCTAGACTGATACCTTGTGTAGTTGTGATACTGTCTCATGCTAGCTGCCAGGTTCTACTAGTCATCTGGACCTGTGGTCTGCCAACTGGCTGTGTTGGATGTGGCAGGGAGGCTGTGACACAGTACTGGAAGTAGTGACTCTTACCTTCTGGAGCCTATATGGCAAACATTCTCCACTAAAATCCACACAAGAGCCATGCAGCAATGTTACGCTCCTGTCACATAACCTACTGCCAGACACATGCCTGAGTACAAGGGGTAGGAAATAGTAAAGGTCTGGAGATCTGGCTATTGGTAACTCATAGGACTAGTACTTTCTTGAGGTGTAATGATATTGGCAGAGAAGTTGGCTGCCTGGTAAAAAGTGGTGTGACAGCCATTGGTTCAGAATGGTCAAGTGTGAAAACCTTAAGCCACAACGTTATGGCAGTTTGCTACTAACAAAGATTTTTGGCAAGAATGGACTGAAATAGATGGATTGTGATCCATCTGCAGAATAATGGCAGCATAACAACAACATAACAGTAAGACTGGATTTAAAGAGAGTTTATGTTCCCTTCCTAATTTTTTTCTAAAACTGGCATTTACTGCTGTATTTAGTGTTGATCAGTTATGCCAGAGCTGGAGGTATTTATGGCTTTCATACTGTGCATTTATTACATTGACAAAATAATTGAAGATCTGTAAGAATTGAGTGGTAATTAAAACCCAAACATATTCTAGTACAATTTCATTGTGGTGGTTTAAAAAATTTGGAAACTGAAAACTGATTCCCCTTTAGCTCTTAATCCATCTTCCTAAGTGAAAGGATTCTTCAAATAAAGGATCTATTCAGCTATAAAAGGAAGCCTTTTCTTAATGAAGCTTCTCAAATACACATGAGCAACACACTATTAGCTTAGAGAATATGGTTAAAATATTCTGTCCTTTATGCTGCTTTACTGTGTTCATACTTTGTGCTAGGGTTATGTGTTTATACATTCAAGAAACTGAGAGGCTTTGTACTAAACAGAAACACATTTAACTTTCTGTTAACACCTGCAGCAGGTGTACGTTATCTATAGATACCTACCACACATTGGTTTGTGGGGAGTTTGGGTGGGTTTTGGGGTTTTTTGTTTGCTTTGTGTTTTTTGTTTTGTTGGGTTTTTTATTAGATGACCCTAAAATGTTAAAAATTAGTTCCTGGAGTCGGTGTCAACTAAACTGACAGTGGATCAAAGCTGTGAGACAAATTGCTCATTACAGTTGAGAGAGCTGAATTCTCTGTGCAGACAGCTGTACTGTAGCTGCAGGGTTCTGGGGTACTTCACCCGCAAGCTCTGCCTCCACACATGCTGCCATTGTGGGGGGAGCTCACAGGTGGATCTCTATAAAATAAGCTCATTTTAATCTCCCATCAGAAACATTACTGTGTCTTGGAGCTGTTATTTGTTTGGCTGTGTTTGTTTCTTGTCACCCTGTTAAGAGCTTGTGTCACTATGCAACAGCCTGAACTATAAACAATGATGTTAATCCATGAAAAATGTGAAATTAAACTTTGGCAGGATCCTAGTGATCCTTACCCAGGTTCATCAGATGAAAGATTATTTTTTTTTTTTCCCCCCCTTCTGGCTTTTTCTAAAAGCTCAGCAGTGTGGAATCCATTCAACTTTGCTGTCAGCCAGTCAGAAATCACTCTTGCTGACAGCGAGATCACTTCGTCTCTTAGTGAAACAGATAAAAACAAGTTAAAACAAAAAACAACAACAAAAAGCACCAAACAAATAAAAAATACACAAAACCAACTAAAAACCCCACATTTTCCAAATAATCACTTTGCTATTTCCATTAGCTTGTCAGAAAAGTTTGAATTCTTCCCTTTTAATAAAGCTGCTTTAAGTAAAATGCTGTCTAAATTTTTTTTTCTACTTCAGGTGTTTCACTTTCAGCTGTTTTCCTAAATTAATAGTAGTTTATATTATCCATGTGAGATAACAATGATGTGTGGCAAGAAGTGGTAAGTCAGAGCAAGTTAGGTATATAAGAGACTGGCTTTGGAGTAAGGCTTTCCAGCACCTATTGGTTGTAACAGCAAATTGTATGAATGTACATCTTTGTGCTGTTTTGCTCTGGGGTCAGCTGGAAGATGCTGTTGCCTGAAAACAGCAATTTAATGGCAATATGACATACAGCCTTAAAACTAATGGGATACAAAATAGGAAATCAAAACAAAGACAGTGCTTCAGGAGAATGGGCCACAGATGTAATGCAGTCTGTGTGTGCAGCTGGCACGACTGTTACAGAATGCTGCTGAAAATAGCTGTCCTTTGTCAAGTCAAGTTTTGGTGGTTTATCTGTAGCTTATTCCCTTATTTATGTGTCAGATGTTAACAGTTTGGGCAGAACTTATTTTACAAGAAGTGTAGAGTAGTTTCTAAATAATTCTTCTTTTAAGTCATAGATAAAATGGTATAGGGCTTTATTTGCAGATAACCTAGTCAAATCTATGACATAATGTTAGTGAACATAATCTGATGATCCAGCCTGTGCTAGGTACAAATGAAGTGGGATGTGTGCATGCATGCTTCAGTTTTAGTATGAATTACAAATAGATGATAACAGAGGGCATTTTTCATTCATTTTAAATCCAAAATCCATGCAGAGCTATTTGCTAGGACCATGGCATGGATCTGAAGGGTGTTTTGGACCTTGTATCAGGATTAAAGCATAGTCTGTAATCTTGCATGAAACACAGCCACTAAGATCCTTTTCTCCCCATGTTCAACTGTCTTATGTTTATCATGGATGAAGTTGGTGCCAGCCAGTCTGTGGATGCATGTTAATTTTGCTGTTGCAGTATGGGCCATATTAATCCCTGTCAAAATATGGATTCAGTTAGGATCTGTATTTCAACAGGGAATTTAACCCTTTAACAAAGATATGCTTGAGTGAAATTAAATGGTGGTTCAGAATGTGGTTATCTTTCTGTTTTTAAACCTTGTATTTTCAGTTTGCCTGAGGAGAATGTGCATTTATATAGCAACCATCACATACTCTTTATTTATTTTAAGTGTTATTGGAAAAAATATTTTAAGAAATATTTAAGCATTTTAACAATCTTTGTCTTCAACTGGCATCCAAAAATGCATATTAGTTTTAGGGAAGCAACAGGAATGGCTGCCTGCAAGAATAACAATGGAACTGTCAGTTCCATATTGTTATGTGCATCTGGTAAAAAGTTGACTTTTTTAGGGCTGGCAGATGCACTCTGTTCATTTTACAGGTCATTACATTTCTCATTACACAAACTCAATCATCTGAGTTTTTAAAATATGATTTAGAAAATCCAAAAGATTAGGCAGCATGCAAGACAAATGTAGAAGTTTAAGTTTTGAAAGACAAAAGGTAATTTGAAAAAATGATTGATAAATCCCATGATGTTCCTACTATAGTTTTCTCATTGTCTAGCTACTCCATATGGAAGGTTACATTCTGACCTTCGGTATATCACTGCACGTGGAGTAACAGCAACCAAAATTTCTGTACTTGCCAACCTGCTTACAGATTTTGATTGATCTGTGTTCATGAAGGAATCCGTAACAGCAGTTTGTGCATTAGGCTATTAGCTATCTTGATGTGGCTAGAAAACTGCATCCTTTTAAAAATGCTTTAAAATGCTATGATGATGGAAGAAAATTACTGTTACTAAGCTTTTCTTAACAGTTCGTTGCAGAAATTTTTTTCCTAATCGTTGACTCTTATCTGCCTTTGGGAAAAAAACTTCCTCACTTCCTCCCCACTTGCTGAACTGGATATAATGTTTGTTTGCCAAAAGCTCAAAATCTACAGCTACCACTTTGGAAAAAGTGATTAGATATGATAATTGACCTGGTAATATTTCATTTAGACTTCTTACTTGGAAAGCAGTCTGTTAGCACAGCTCTCCTCCATGCCATAGATGGGAGGAAATGATGTTTAATCAACTGAGCGTTCTGTTACTGTTGACTTTCCAGTATTTTCTTCCACAGAAACATGACTCGCTGTGATCCCAAAATAACATTGAGTGCCATGTTGAACTGGAAAGATATAAGTGAAACAGTTGCTCCAACAAGATCAGGCTTAATCTTTCCCTACATATTCAGCATCTTCATCTCCAATCACAATATTGCTGCCCAGCCTTTCTAATACCTTCAAGCTGTTACATGAGATTTAGATATTATTCAGCAAAAGTCAGAGCTGTGAAACAGAACACATCAGTTTAAGCATTTATCCTAAGTCTCAGATACTGCTATTTTACTAGAATGTGTCATGGCCCACAGCTAATTCTGGACTGCCTGTATGGATTGTCCAGAAATTAGATTCTTGACAAATCCCTAAGGCTTCTCAGACCTTTAAATAAATACAGTCTTTCACACTGATTAAGACTGTGCTACACTTTACAGCTTCTTACATAATTAGGTATATGGACCAAAGAAATTGCAACAGGGCTTTGATAATTACATCTGTCGATGTGACTGAACACTTCTTAGCTTAGTTCTAAGTAAATCAAACAGTCTATAGTTGGAGAAGTCCAAGATGGATCTCTTCTTCACAGTCCTGAATAGGAAATCTTCAGGCTTCAGCATAGCCAGGAAAGCTCATTAATAAGAGACCTTTTAAAGTTTTACTGTCAAAATGGTTCAGTAATGTCTATACTTTTTACTATGCCAAGGTAAAGGCTAGGCTTATTTTTGTATCCTGTGAGTATAAAAAATACAAGCAAACATCAGCATGGCTATTCTAGTGATTCACAGCTGTTTTCTAGGGAACAATTGTGGTAAAACACATTACAGCATAATACATCTGGCAAGCAAATAGGGTCATGCAATGTGAAATGACAATCAGTTATAGTGGTTTAGACCTCCAGTTATTGCAGTTCTAGCTCTTTGGTTGCCCACACATAAGCATCTAAACTTATTCTACTGTCATCTGAGAGTAACCAATTTTAATCATGGAAATGATGAATACATTTTGTACCACTTTTAGTACCTTGTATCAAAATAATGTTTGTTTGACTAGGAAGTTTGAAGTTTTGCAGATGCTGTCTGAGCAACCAGTGTCATAGAGCTCTGGAAGCCAAGATGTTTAATCAGATAAATATGTGTTTTTCCCTGGCATTGTTGTTCCCAGCCTCCATTGGTCCTGCCCATCCTCTTTAAAAACTGTGTCCCAAAATCACCTTGTCCTTATATACAGAGTGTGAACTAGTTCTGGATCTGGCTGCCCAGAGGTTGGAGCGTAGTCTGCTCTGAGGCTTCTAAATCATTGTTCATGTCAGAAGCTTTCAGACTTTGGCTGGCTTTGTCTACGTAGGGGAAAAATAAGTCTACCTCATCAGGTTGAGACATTCTAGAAATAAGTGCTGGGTAGACACAAAGCTAGTTCATGAAGTTCCTAATGGAACTTACCATCCAGTAATTTGACTCCAAATACTAGGAGAGTTCTCTAAACACTTTCTCCCTATTTTAATACTTAAGTACAGGTGGATGTAGTGGATTCTAATAAACCTTACTAACATAAGCTATTGGGTGTTCTGAGACATGAATAAACCAAAATCACCCACATAAAGTGATAATTTTGAACTCAATATTCTTACCTGAAAGAGGTTTTCTAAAGGAAGGTAGGAAAGTAACTGTCTCAGAGCTTGAGACAGGAGTTCTTGGTACTGATCCATTCTGTGTTCTGTTGTTCACAAGACAAAGCGAGGCTTGCTTATGCATTCCCAGTTCCTTCCAGAGGTGAATTTAACCATAATTAGTTGTTCATTCTACCAGTAGGCTTCCTGTCCCTGTGCCAACTAAAAATACTTTGTCTTTCTTAAGATCAAGGGAGTTCTGAGGTATAGTTTGTTTGAAAATATGTCCTTTTGAAAGCACAGCCAGCTCTTTCCTGTGAGTCTGGCATACTTGGCCAGATGTTGTTTGAGAAGATAGCGAAAGGAGCCTGTCATATTGTATTTTTAATGTGTTTTTCTTTGTTGTTGGGGTTTAAAATGCTTTTAGATCTTATGTAACAGTCTTAAGTCTTTACAGAATGAGATTTTCTATTTATCAACAAAACCAGCAGGAGTGGTGTGTGTTTGCTCCCAGGACCTCTGAAGAAAATGTATTTCAGTGGGAATGGATGCAGTGATGATAATGGTTTTGGCCCCAAATCCATTTATTCACTAAGTAGGTTACAAGATTTTAAAAAAAACCTCCAAAGCCAGACTTGTTTTCCTCAGGCTATATAGCATATCTCACTTCATTGTCTGCAGTTATGTTGTCACTTGACATTTTTTTTCCATTGGAGGTCTGACAGTGAAATAGGAAGTAGCTCATCTTCGTGAGATTTTTTTTTTTCTAGGCCAAGGATGATACTTCTAGTAGAAGTCAACTCTTCTCCACTGAGAAAGTAAATGGCTTTTAAGACATGTCTGCAATTTAAGACCTATTTAAAAACTCTTAAGACACATGTTCCTGGGTGGAAAAAATGTGTTGTAATATTGAATTTTCAATAATTTTGAAATTCTTGCTAACATGATTCTGATTGTAGAGAACAAAGGCACTCTGTTAGCTGGATTGATCCTTCATCACCATCCTGTGTTTTCTGTCTTACTCTATAGAGGTTACACACAATCAACATTGGTGGGACGGCAGTGACACACTACCCCTGTGTGAAGGCCTTAGTCTATCCATGAGTTTAAGGTATTAGCTAGGCAGGAGAGGAAGAAGGAATTAGTTACTGCTAGAGAGAGTATCTCAAGAAGACAGTTTCCTATTTAAAAATCAGTGAGATATTGCCGTCTTACTAAACAACCTACTTTCCTTACATTTGGCTCTTTTTAAGTCTTCTGTTTTTCCTAATTCTAATTGTTCTGTGAAACATTTAAGCTCTTCAGACAGCAGAGGGTAGTGTGAAGACTGAGCCAGTTTAGCATTTTGCAGTCTTTTGCCATAGCCAGCTGAAGTAACTCCTGACTATGAAGACCTGAGTGAAAGAAGCAGAACAACATCCATTAGTACTTAGCTACAGGCCACCTTAATACTACTTCCTTGGTGGTCATTTCTAGACAATAGAATTTAATCTCAAGCTGTATCAGCTGTACTGTGGAGCAGGATAAAGCAGATGATCACTGTCAGATGCCTTGTGAAGAGCTCAAGTGAGTCAGCTGAGCCAGTCATCTCAGAATATTTGCTATGAATCTAGATGCAGAATTCTGGAAAATGGCTGCTCTGCTTCCCTCCAAGAACAAATCCAAGTAAAGGTCACATCAGCATGAAATTTATTTTACTCAGCCTTTAAAATAAACAGGTTGTCCTGCTCATATATAAATGCCAAGACTTTTAAAGGAACTACTTGAAACTGAAGATCATAAGGTCCGTGAGGAGTTGTGATAAGACAAAAGCAGAGGGCAAGGTGTCAACAGCACATCTGAAATCTACTGTTAAGCTCAGTGCTCTAGATCCACATGAAGAACCATTGTGGCATGTTAAACTGAAACATGATTGAGGAGAAAGGAGGAGGTTCAGAAATTTTCTTCCTTTAATGTTCTTCACTGACAGTGACAAATGCTGTAAGATTCAGTCGGACTGTAAGGGGATCTGGGACTACCAGACTAACATGCAAGCTTTTGGATTCACAGACCTGCTTTCAATATCCTACTCTCCCTGTATACATTGTGTGTGACCAGGGACAAGTCACTTATCTTGTTCTACCTTCATTCTTCCAATATACAAAGAGGATAATACCACACTCCTACTTGACAAGATTAATGTCTTAAAGGTGGTAAACTGATAAACTACTATAGTAATAGGGGCCATATAAGTATTAGAGATAGATAGGCTTTGGAGTTTTCACTGCTTCTGGGTGCTGTTGTAGCCCCTGTAGTCCCTCTGTCTCTGCCTAGCCAGAAGACTGACTCATCCATCACACTCAGGGTCAGCGATGCTTAGCTACACATTTGTGACCTACAGATGTGAGTATTTACTACTCAAATCTGGGAATGAAGCCAAAGAAGAGGCAAGATCTTGCTCTGTTTTATTTACCCATTGACAAGAGTAAGTGCTGTGCCTTAAATAATTCCTGCATGGGTGTTAAGTAAATAGAAGCCAGCATGGGAGAAACCATGGAAGTTCAGAAGGAAAACAGGTGGTCTTGAGGTTTGTTATTTTTTTGGTGGTTGTTTTGTTTGCTTTTTTTCCTGATCCTTGACTAATCATGAGACAATCTGAACTTCAGACAGCATAGTAGAGAGTTAATAACCTTCACAGCTGAGAACAATGAGGAGTAGCCAAAACAACGATTAACTTCTGCATTCACTGCTTGTTTACTGAACTAATATCCTTCACCCTCTTTTATTTTTTCTTCTGTAAGAGAAGTGCTTTGATTGCTCTTAACATGGCTGTGTTTTAGTTTTGTGGTAGTTTTCAACTTTGGTATTCTTTGTCGTTTACCAGGTGGCAGTCATCATGTTTTTTATTCCATTGGTTTTATTGATTTGGTCAAAAGTAATTAAAGAGATAATTTGTTCTCAATTACATTTCCTTGAATTTCCTGAGTCTGGTAACTCTGCTCTCCAGCTGTGTCTTCCCGCAATTCCTTCTCAAATTAACTTTGTTCTCACTATGAAATAAAACAGAATAGCATGTTGTTCTTTTGTTTGGAGCTCTTGGATTGAATAGAGACTCTGTGCTATAGCAGATATTGATCTGATAATTTTATTAGGGACTCCTGCCTTGGTTCATGAACTTTCATGGTTTTAGCATAGCATTCCAATAACAAATCTTTTGTTAGACTAACAGAAGAAACTGATTTTTTTTTTTGAGGGAAAAAAAACTGGTGAAGGGACTTGAGCACAAGTCCTGTGAAGAGAGGCTGAGGGAGCTGGGGTTGTTTAGTCTGGAGAAGAGGAGGCTCAGGGGTGACCTCATCACTCTCTACAGCCATCTGAAAGGAGGTTGTAGTCAGGTGGGGATCGGTCTCTTCTCCCAGGCAACCAGCAGCAGAACAAGAGGACACGAGCTTAGGCTCTGCCAGGGAAGGTTTAGGCTGGATATCAGAAAAAAGCTCTTTACAGAGTGAGTAATCAGGCATTGGAATGGCCTGCCCAGAGAGGTGGTGGGTTCACCATCCCTGAAGGTTTTTAAAATAAGACTGGATGTGGCACTTAGTGCCATGATCTAGTAATCATGATAGTGTTGGATTAAGGGTTGGACTTGATGATCTTGGAGGTCTCTTCCAACCCAGATAATTCTATGATTCTATGTTTATAGCTATTTCTGCTTTTTTGAGTGTCCTTTGTGCCTAAAGGGTTCCTTTCAGTGCTTTTTGTAATCTGTTTTAAACTATACTACGTGCAAGAAGGAAGTGAGCACTATTGTGGTGCAAAATTATTTTCTTCTTTCAGTTTAACACAGATTACATTAATTTCTAGTAGTATGGATTTTTGGTGATCCAAAATGTATGTGGGACATCTGGCCTTCTGAAGGAGATTTGGTGAGACCATTTTGTAATTCTGACTTCAATAGGGGAAAAAAAATCTAGAAGACATTTGCTGAGGTTTAGCAATATTATTATTGCCTGTGTGCAACAAAAAAAAGTGAATGAAAGGCTTTGGGAGTGTTATACATACCCAAATTACTGGGATGTTGCCAAGAGACCATGTAAATGGCAGAAACAGAAGACAAAGATAAGCAGCATAGAGAGATGTCATTCAGAAGTTATATTTTTTTAGCTTGCTTATTTGCTTTGACTTCCAAAGACCTTTAAAAATTTTCAAATCATCATAATGAGAAGACTTTATGGAGGCTATAAAGATGGCAGCACAACTAGTGTAATTGTTTAAGGTATTAAAAGTAACTGTAGGGTAAATGCACTGACATCAATGGCATTACAACTGAGATTAATTTGATCCAATTATTTTACAAAACTTACCAAACTTATCAGAATTAAGTAAGTAGTCTTTGGAGACAAGAAAATAAAAAGAGGATTTCCCCAAGTAATATGAGAAATGAAGGAAATTGATGCAATAAACTGTAGCAAGCTATTCAAGCTGGTTTTGTTATGAAAACAACAGGTTTTCTGTACATAGGTTTTCCATCACTATAATATCTGAATACTTCATAGACGTTAATGAAAGTATTTTTCCCATTTCAGACACAAGGAGTAGAGGCACAGTGAGCTGTGGAGTTTGTACTAAAATTCATTGTTGTGTAAACAAAACAACAACAACAAAAAAAGGCTCCTGTTAGCTGGGATAAAGTGTTAAATGTTTTATTTAGCATGCCAGAGGACATTTCGGGTAGAGGTGAATTTTAATCTACTTATTCCAAATCTCATTCTCATGCCTTCACTAGCAGACAACCTTTCTCTCACTTTTCAGCTGTCTCCTTCCATTTTCCTGGCATGTCTGTATTGACAGTAATGTGTTCACTGGAGTGCAGAAGGGCACCTAAGAGGAGTGGAACTCCCTTGCTCATTAAACTTCCCATGGTAAAACAGTGAGATGCATGCCCCTTTCCATCGATATCAGGAGTGTTTCTGAGCAGGAACAAGAATGGAAGCTGCTGCAATAGCTTTTATTAAGCCCTCCACTTGGCAACAGAGATTGTCAACTGCAAAGTGCTTTGCATTATTGATATGATACAGCACAACCCTAACAAATCAGGTATCTTGTTTTGATGCTGGAATATATTTATACCTGCAGACTGAGTTGTGGGTTTGGTTGTGTTTTTTTTAAGCTGAAGCACTAAAATAACATTACTCTTAAAGAAATTTTAATTTTCTGCAATATATTCCTAGTGAAGTTCTTTGCCTTGGTGCCTCTTGTGTTTAACTGAAAATTCTCTTTTGGGCCTGATGTCTGTTTTGGTTTCCAAGATTCTAGTGAAAGGGCAGAAAGGGTCAGTATTGAGCAGCAGCAGTAAAAGAAGAAATAGGGGAAAAAAAAAAAAACAACCAAACCCTGAGCAGTTGGCTAGGATACTGCCTTTAAAATTCAAAATTTAGAGTCCCACCTGCAGAACAGCAGTAGTCATCTCTCTATATAGTGACTCACAATAGCTTTAAAAACAGTTGTGTAAAATTAAAAATTGTATTTCACCAGATCAATCTTAAATGACTAAACATTGGCTTGTGATGAGGCTGTGCTGCTTTATTGTCATCAAAACGCATTTGCAGTTTGCAAGTGTGATCATAATGCTCCTATTCAAGTGATAAGTGAGAAAGAAGAAGAGTGCAATAGGTGTGGTATGTTAATCCGCTATTTTTGACAATAGCATGTAAACTTAGTGAGTTACCCAGAATGAAAAAAACTTGAGGAACTGCAAGGGAAACAGTGGTGGTTTTTCACCAGCTTAAAACAAACAACAAAAACGTACAAGCTAAAGCATGCTTATTGTTCATCGATTCTCTGTCTATAGCTGGCATATACACCACCAACTCAACATCCACAAAAATATCTGAAGAAGAAAGTTGGAAATTCTCAAAACGTATAGAATGACATCTACAAAGATGAGGGGTGTGTGAAATGGAGCCAACGTTTATTAAAAGGAGGGATTTGTCAGGTGAACAATTTTTAATCTCCAGAATTATTTAGAAGTGAAAGTGGAGGTATTTGGGAACTGTTAGGATAAATCTAGTCTGCAGGCAGTGTTTTTCAACTGAAACAAGGTATGCAAAAGAACTTGTTAATTCAAAAATAATTTGAGAGCATTCGGTTTTCTTTCTAAGGATGAGGAGGACACACAAGGAGCAATTTAAGTAAGCGGGTACGCAGGGCTTCCTGCGTGCCATTAGCTACCCGTGATAGCCCTGAAGAGGGGTCGCCTCCAGGTCCGGAGGAGTTACAGGCAATCAGATGCCATCGAGCTCCACCTACTGCAGTACTGCTGAAGTTCATCTCACCTAGAGCTGCTAGGTGGGGAGCTCATGAAAAATCACTATAATCATTTTCGGGCAAACTTTTGGGTCATTTCCTCACGTAATCTCACCTTAAGATGATGTTCCATATATATTACTTTATGAATTTTTGGTTTTGAAATTGTTTCTTACATATGGAGTTGTATGAGATTTTGTTACTTCACTATAATGAAAGCAGGAAATGACTACTGAAACAGTTTTTTTGATGGCTTAAAAGCAAATTAGATGAACTATATGAAAGTCTTTGTAAGTTGGAAACACTAAAAAAAAAACCAAAACCCAAACTCCAAACATTGTTCAGATTGTCACGATAATATATTGAGTTTAACAAATTAGACCTGCCAGTGTTGTTGTCTTTGGTTTTTATGTCTGCACTGCAAATTAAAAAGAGAGTGTTCTGCTGTTCTATAATTATGTACTGTTACCATTTTAAGCTCAGACTGTGCCCTTTCAATACATGACATTGTAATGAAAGATAATGTTGTAGAAAAGAAAGCTATTCCCTTCTGTTTTCTCTGATAAGGCTGGTTGAATCACATTATCAGCACTTGAGTGGAGAGTGTGCTGTATGTGATACCTCCTTCTGTGAGCAACTGTGCCAAGGTTAGGTAGGTTCATAGCTCTCTCAAGGCATTAAGGTGCTGGAGCATGTCCAAAGAAGGGCAACAAAGCTGGTGAAGGACCTAGAGCACAAGTCTTGTGAGGAGCAGGGAGGGAACTGGGGTTCTTTAGCTTGGAGAAAAGGAAGCTCAGGGGAGACCTTCTTGCACTCTACAACTCCCTGAAAGGAGGTTGTAGCAAGGTGTGAGGATCAGTCTCTTCTACTAGGTAACAAGCGACAGGATGAGAAATGGCCTCAAGTTGTGTTGGGGGAGGTTTAGGTTGGATATTAGGAAAACTTTCTTCACTGAAAGAGTGATTAAGTGTTGGCACAAGCTGCCCAGGGAAGTGGTGGAGTCGCCATCCCTGGAAGTGTTCAAAAAATGTGTAGGTATGGCACTTCATGACATGGTTTAGTGATGGATTTGGCAGTGTTATGTTAATGATTGGACTCAATGATCATTAACGTTTCTGTCACTCTGATTCTTTATCCTTTCCTCATGATGTAGCCAGAGGTAGGACACAGGGAAATGTTGCACCTGAGAAAACTTTTTTAGTGCTCTGTGGCATTAGACTCTTGAAATAAATATGGCTATATGGCTTCAGACCCTGCGCCAGCAGTCAGTGTACTGTTGCTTTGAAGCTATTGAAACCTTAGAGCTACATTCCACCACTGTTCCTTCCCTTGAGTAACAAGTTACTTTGAGAGACTCAAAAACAATAGTACCTGTCAACATTTTACTGTTTCTACCTCCACCACCACCAATAAAAAAAAAAAAAAAAAAAAAGGTTGGGAGCAAAACTGACTGGAAATTCCTAGAGTGTAGCATGCTTCTGCTCCAAGTCCAAATTGGATTTCTTCTGACTTTCTCTTTAAATACAGATGGTGTGTGCAACTTTAAAAAAAATTTAAAAGTCTTAGTCACTGAGGGGTTCTTAGGTTTGCTAGCAGTCTTCTGTAAGACCTGTGCTGCTCTGCACTATGAATTTACCAGCTGTCTCTGCTGCTGACCAATCTTGGTCAAGTGCACCCCAATTGCTTCAAATAGTGGAGCCATCAGACCTCTCTTTGACACTTCATTACTTCATCCTTATACTCAGGCTGCAGAAAATCTTCTTTCCATTCTAGCTACTTCACCCTTGGTACCTTTTCTGGGTTTGGGTTTGCTTTCTCTCCCATTCATTTTCTGCTTATTTCTGGGCTGCCTCAGTCATTACATTAGAACACTGGTGTTTGCAGTTCTCTGGTGAGTGAAGATACACTTCCTTACACTTTTATTGTTCTGCTGAAATGTTACATAGGAACATAAGTTTGGAAAGAGTTTTGTGCCTTCTGAAGTAAAGATTCCACCAAACAAAATGCCCCACTCTCAGGATTTTTATAAATGCCTGAATATTTTAGGCTTTGCTCTGTTGTGCAAAAGCTATTACAGCATGGAAAGCTGAGTCTGCTCTGAAGCCTGTCTGGTACATCAACTCTACCCTGACTACATGGGTGCGACTTGCTAGGGCCTCTAGCTTCCTTTGCTCTGAATCAATAAATGAGCTCTTTGATCTAAAACTAGCGCAGAAAGGAATTACTGTTTTCACATGTTTTTAGCCTGAGCACCATACACTGAGTGATCTAAAGCTTTTTATTAATCTACCGATACAACTTTTTCAATAGAAGGAAATAATGTCTTCCTTCCAGTTGAATAAACTGGTGGTTGAAGGAGCTCTAAATGTGTGCTTGTGTTTGACTTCAGGGCTTTTTACAAGTCCGTGCCTTCCTTGTGGGTGAAAGCACAGACCCAAGAATAGTGGTCTATCTATCACAGTGTGTATCTTCAGGCAAGAGCAATTACAGGTAAGTAATTTCCTACTCCTGGTTTTGGAAATTGGATTTTCTTTTTATGTTAGGTACAGTAGCTTATATAACAGTGTTCCAAGAGAAAAGTTAATTTTTTTAAGCATTTAAGCATGGTAGTTTAGAAAGCATGTGTACATTTTTCACAGCAGCTTAGCAGGTACATCACATGAGAATCTGTTTGTGCACCAGAGTTACTTACTGACATTTTAAGTTTTTCCATGATAAGCTGCCATGATTTTTGCTGTAGCTTGCACCTCTGTAGAAAAATTTATTTGCTCTACTTAATTTTGAAAATTATGACCTGCTACAGTATGACTAACTAGCAGTATTTCAAATTAAGTTACATGGTTTTGTTCTTTTTTTTTCAGGAGCCAGTGAAAAAACATGTGCAGGAAAAAAAACTGGAAGAAGTATGTGAGCTTACTACTAACAAATACTGCTTCAATCCAGAGGTGAGACTATTGGTGAAGCTGTGATTCATGATGGAGCTAAAGGCAGCAATGAACCAACATAATATTTTAATTATTCGTATAGGTATCTGTTTGCTGAATTCAAAGTTTAAAGCCTTGTAAGGAACCAGCGTTTTGCTGACTGGTGAACATTTTGTAGGTTTAATCTAGTAAAACTCTTCCTGTGAAGGTATTGAAAAAAATTGCTGATGAGTCGGATGTAGGATTCTGTTGTAATTTGGTGAGAATAGTGTTCTGAAAATTCAGTTTAGCTGTGTTAGTTTATTCCGTGCATCAATTCCAGAAGATTGACCTTTTACTATATTACAGTTTAGCACAGAAATGGCTAATACATTCAAAATTACTTTTTATTTCAAAAATTTATATATTTTTAAAGTACGTAGGTAGTATTGCACATCCTTAGATCTCAAAAACCTGAAGCTGAAGGGCTGTTCCTTTGGGTTTTATGTACAGCTGCACAAATTAACAGTAGTTGCAGATCTAGCCTGTACCTGTTTTTTCAGCCTCTGCCTGGCGAGACCTTAACCTACAGTTTTAAATTAATTCTATATATCCATCTCTATAAAAGAAGTCTCTTCTTTTGTTTGCACTTTCTGGAATGTTCTTTTAAGTTAAAATTGTACTAGGAAAGGGTAAAGTTTGAGGCTCAATCATATCATAGAAGCTGTTCTCCATAGAGAGCACCAATATATGTTTCAGTTCTGTAGCTGCTCAAAAGAAAAAATGTCACAGGCATTTTGAACAATGTACTAAGTGATTTTAATTCTTCACTTAAAATTGCTGGCCTGGTTTGTATGCTCCTAAAAGAGAGAGAGAAATTAATAGAACCACTATGTTCTGTGCTGTAAACCTAGCTGTGTCTGCGGAGGCTTTTCTTCTTTTGTTTTCTTTTTATGAACATCTATCTTGTTTTGACTCTGAAATTTTTTTCTGGTTTGGGACTTCTAAAAGATTTATTTCCCATAGATACTCTTTGAAGTTTGCTAATGCATAAGCACTCATAGCAGTCATTCCTTAAGCCTAAGCCAGTGAACAATCTCTTCTTCCTGTCTTGTAGTTTAATGAAGCTCTCGGGTGTTTTAACTGTCTGTGGAGCTCTCCGTCAAATGTGACGTCAGCCAATGATTTACAAGCTGTTGGAACACATGTACACATGGGCATGCAGAGCAATAAGACTTGTTTACATGCTTGTGAAATGACACACTGCTGTCCCAGATGATCTCAGAAAATATTTGGTGATTAAAACTAAACCCTGAGACTGCACATACCTTCTCTATGCTAAGCTCTTTTTAATTAATACCGTCATATTTATTTTCAATTTAATCCCTTTCAGTCTGATGCACCACAACCAGTGAAGAGGCTCTCCTCATTCAGAGAGAATGGAATGGAGCTGAGGACTCTTAGTCAAGCTCTAGCTCAATTAAGGTAAGGGAAATCAGAGAACACAGAAATAAGCCCCTCAAGGATAAAGTAATCTCTGTTTCTGCAGTGGCAGCAGTTGGATTATAGGCAAAATAGTCAATTGTACTAGCATCTTAGAAAAGACAGTTTACAATTCTTCCTTTATAAGCTTTATGTAAACTCAAAATGTTGTCAGCGCTGTATAAAGAATGGTTGTTTGATAGCTCTGTCTGTATCTGCTCCATCACCCACACAGGAAAGAGGTTTTTCTTTATGTTCAGATGGAACCTCCTGGGTTCCACTTCATACCTATTGCCTCTTGTCCTGCCGCTGGGCACCACTGAAAAGAGTCTGGCCTTATCCTCTTGCCCCCACCCTGCAGATATTGATCAGCATTGAGTAGATCCCCTCTCAGTTTGCTCTTCTTCAGGCTAACCAGCCCCAGGGATCTCAGCCTTTCGTCCTTACAGAGAAGCTCCAGTCCCCTCAGCATCTTTTGCATGACACAGTGCTGTGCCAAGATTTGGTAATAAAATAGTAAAAAATGAGTAATGTTAGGACGTACAATGTCCATTATGTGGTAGAAAATCATTGTGAAAATATCTACCACTATTATAGAAACACCTGTATGGATTCATTTGGAATATACCACCTTGAAGCTTGGGTAGATGCTGATCTGGAAAGAATAGACTTTTGTGTTCCTTATCTGATATGTAGTGAGCTATTATAATAGGACATGGATATGGGATTGTGTGCACATGCGCGCATGTGTGTATGTATATATATGTATTAGCTAGCCAAGTTTGGACAGCAACCATTATTTTATGGGACTGACCACAGAAAGTAGCTGGGTGTGCATGCTTCCCTAGAAGGTATCTACTATTGCCACTAAACAAACTTCTGTCTCAGCAGGGCATTTCTTATGGTCTCATTTAAAAAACAAAACAAAAACTAGAGAGGCAGATTTAGAGTATGCTATAGCAAAGAGTACTGTCCCATTTAGGCACTCATACTCTTAAGTGTACTTAGGCTGTGTTGTCACCCATGTTTCACTATTATCACTGCAGGTGGTGCTTAAATTGAGAAGATTCAGGCTTCAATATGCTTTTCTGTTGCAGTGACACATTCTGTTTGCACTCCAAACTTGCCTACAGAGACCATTCACTCTATTTTCTCAGTATTAGCTTAAACAGTTGCTAAACTGCATAATAAGCCTTGCAGTAGGTGACTCTAGGGTTTTCTAAATTTTCCTGGAACATTCTAGCTTTCCTGATGTGAGTGTTAAGCTAAGAAATGAGATTCATTTGCAACTGAAACAGCAAGCAGTAGTACAAAAAGATAATTTACATCTGGCAAGGTTTGGTTACAGCCTCCCGCCAATAAACCTGACAAATTACCGTTGCCAGCCCCAGCAGGGCACAGATGACACAAGTGTTTACAAAGTTACTAAACTTTAAGTTGATGAAGGGTGTTCACTCAATAAAAATAGTTGAATTAAAGCAAGAAGCAATAAGACAGACATCTATATAAAAACTTAATAATTAGGTTAAATCTAAACAAATATGGCAGTCAAGAGAACACGTGGTATTGTATTAGCATATTGAAGGCAAAATTAGGCTCTTGCATTGTGTGGCTAAGATTGCAACTGCATAAAAATCAAGGAAGTTAAAAGTAGCTTTTTTGCATGTAGTATTGTAGAGGAATCAAAGCTTAATTTTTTGTATTAATGTAGTGTTTTTAAATATTCCCAAATTTTTACATCAGAGCAATTTCTAAATTTTATACTAGTTACTTGTAATAGCATTAAATTTCACATTCTTCCCTTTTATCCTTCTCTGCCCCCAATTATTATTGTTATTCATTTTAATTCACTTTTAGCCAATTTTCATTTGATAAACTTAGCCAAAAATAATAACTGCTCTGTACTTTGAACATTGGATAAGCCATTTTAGTAAAGCATGGCTTGTTTTTGTCATAAATGCACTGTTAGTTATGTTTGACTGCCTGTGTTCACTGTTCATTGCTAAATTTCAGTGTGATCACCTCCTTGAGGTCAAGTTAAAGTTCTTCTGACGATAACCTGCCAAAGATCAGTTTACTTCTGGATAGATGAGTTGCAGGTGCTTGGTGCTTGCTTTTGGTTTCCTTACTTTCATTATTTTCAAATAAGTAGTACAAAAATATTTGCAGTGTTCTGTAGGCTGGAAATTATCATCACTGTCATTACTAAAAGGATTTATTTTAAAAATTTTAGCAAACTGATTTGTAGACATTTGAATAAAGCAAGCTGGACTGCACGTGTCATTACAATTTACGGTTTGAATAAATGCAGCGTTGAAATGTTGATCCTAACTCTTGGCTGAGCAGCTAACTTTTATGTACCTTTGTGCAAATCACTTGAATCCTCTGCAGCTCTGTCAAGTAAATTGGAGTTAGAAACTAGGCAATGTATCTGAACTAAACTGGCTGCATAAATATGTAGGTTTTAAATTGGTATAGATGGCAGAGTGTGAATGAGGATTGCTTTTGTGACTGAAAGTGAAAACTATTATTTTTATTTTTTATCTATATATGGCATAAAATCTTACAATGCCTAGCACTCAAGTGTGTGCAAGCATTGTCTCACTCACCTCTGCAGCACTTTTAGTATTAGGTGGATAAATATTTCCACTTTGACAGGTAAATTAGGAAAGTCAAATTGAGTATGTAACCTTAATTAACATTGGAACAGCTACAATTGGAGCTTTGGTGTCTCAGGTAAGTGTGTGCTTCACTTATTCTTCTAGACTTCAGTGATGCCTCTCCTCTGATTTTGATTTTTATTTTCAAAATTGGCTTGCTAAATTGGAAGTTCCAGGGAAAGACTTCTTAAGAGAATCCAGCCCATTACTCTAGGTGAGTGCAGTTGTTTACATTAACAGATGAAGTATTTCATCTAGCCTAATTTTAACTGAAGACGTTTCTTTCTCCTGCACCACATTATGATAAACATGGATTTGCCTTCCACTGAATTTTTAATGGTAATGCAATCTGCAAATTATGATAAATGTAGATTTTTAATGATGTGAATAGATTTGCTCCCAATGTGTTTTGATGTCGTATCTTCTCTCTGAGCGATTAAAACCACAGATTTTAGTCTTTCATCCCCTCTCACCTCCAGAAGCCAACACAGCTAAAGGGGTAAACAAGATTGTATTCCTTTATGTACATTACCCGCAGAATTGTCTATTACATCCTGATCAATTGTACCTGCACCACACCTGCAGAGGACAGTGATGTTGTGCAATTGTTCTTAAATACCTAATTTGGCTTGCAGAATCTTAAGGCCCCAACTCCACTTTAATACCCCAAGCAGAGTCTGAAGTACTGATAAGTAAGAAAATACCTACCTGTTAAAGCATCTCCAACTCTGCCGTCTTCTTCTAGTCCCACAAATTTAATTATTATTATTTAATTATTTAAGAAGTTAAGTATGATATAAGCTGTAATGGCCATGGAGAATTGTTAGGGAAACAAATTTTTGAAATGTGAGCTGACTTTCTTTAATACTTTCTGAAACATATACTGTAGCCAAATGATCTAGTATACAGAAAAATATCAAACAGCCTTAACAGCTGGAAGTAAAAGGTATATAAACTGGGTTTTAACTTTGTATTGTGTTGTGCAAGCCTGGAAATTCTTTGAGCATCATTGTATGGCTTTTTAACAATGAAAATGTTCTAGCCATTCATCTTGAGTGTTTCCACAAGGGTACTTTGATTAAATCTGCATGTAGAAAAGAAAACTGTGAGAATAACAAAGAAATCAAATCCACAGACTTTTTGACCAAGTATTGAGATTTGAAGTTGTGGGAAAAGAAAATTGCAAGTGAGAATGACTGCCACTGCAGGTTTGGTCCAAAGGACATGTCAGCAATACTTCTTAGTAACAATTTCAGTCTACAGAAAGGAGATTTTGTTTGTTTGTTTGTTTTAATCTAAAAAAGTGAGAGGAAAATGCAAGACAGAAAAAAACCTGGACTTTTCTTTTCCAGGACAGCAACTTTTAATTTCAACTAAAGCGGTCAGGCTAGCAGAGCAGTATGCTAATACATACTACAGGGAGTCCGTGAATACTAACGACCTTTGTGGATTTGGCTTTTTGCTGCTTTTCCTTCTCCTGATTGGAAAGGAACTCTCAGCGGTTGTCTTAATTGGACGTTAATTGATACGTATTCACAGGAAGTAGTGCCTGTGATCTTGCGGCTTGTTTATATGAAAGAGTATAATGGAACAAACTGTGAGGATGTTTTTTAATGATCACAGTGACATAGCACAGCAGTATGAATTTTAAAATTATCTCAAAAATGTTTGAAGAGTCATTACTGGAACAGACTTTGCTGCATTCATAAAGCTTTACTAGTTTACCTTACACATTCAAAGCATAATTAAACTGAACATGCACCTTATAATTATGACCTCATACCTATTTTCTCTTATACTTTCTTGAGTCCTCATGTTGATATAAGAGAGGATGATGACAGAACATGAGGTAGCTCAACAAAACTATCGGTTGCTGATCCCAAATAGAAAGTCACACCAGCTATTTCCTCCTGTTGAAGTGGCTGACACAACGGAGGGTTGTGCTGCTGTTCAGTGTGACTTAGACAGGCTGGAGAGTTGGGCAGGGAGACATTGAATTAAATTCAACAAGGGCAAGTGTCAAGTTTTGCACCTGGGAAAGACTAGCCCCATATATCAGTATAGGTTGGGGACTGACCTGTTAGAGAGCAGTGAAGGGGAAAGGAACCTGGGGGTCCTGGTGGATGGAAGGATGACCGTGAGCCAGCAGTGTGCTCTTGTGGCCCGGAAGCCAATGGGATTCTGGTGGGTATTAGAAGGGGTGTGGTTAGTAGGTCAAGAGAGGTTCTTCTCCCCCTTTACTCTACCCTGGTGGGGCCACATCTGGAATATTGGGTCCAGTTCTGGGCCCCTCAGTTTAAGAAGGATAGGGAACTGCTTGAAAGAGTCCAGCACAGAGCCGCAAAGATGATGAAGGGGCTGGAACATCTTCCTTATGAGGAAAGGCTGAGGGAGCTGGGTCTCTTTAGCTTGGAGGAGACTGAGGGGTGACCTCATTAATGTTTATAAATATGTGAAGGATGAGTGTCAGGAGGTTGGGGTCAGGCTCTTCTCAGTGATGCCCAGTGACTGGACAAGTGGCAGTGGTTGTGAGTTGAAACATAGGAGGTTCTGTCTGAATACAAGAAAAATTGTTTTCCCAGTTGAGGTGCCAGAGCACTGGAACAGACTGCCCAGAGGTTGTGGAGTCTCCTTCTCTGGAGAGATTCAAAACCCATCTGGACATGATTCTGTGTGACCTGGTCTAGGTAATCCTGCTGCGGCAGAGGGGTTGAACTAGATGATCTTTTGAGGTCCCTTCCAGCTCCTAACATTCTGTGATTCTGTGTGATGAGTTGTGCCCAGTCACTTGTAAGCTCTCTGATACCATTTTACCTCAACACAGCATAGGAAGGAATTTGCTTATCTTTGTGCACCACAAAATGCAAAACCATTTGGGAAATCTGTAGGTAATGATCATTCCTCTTGCTTTGTCGATCAATGCATCTTACTTCTGGTGGAGATTTTCCTATGTAGACACAAAGTATCTCTGACTGACTTGACTAAGTAGTTTACAGTGTAAGATTCAGTGGGTGGAATACAGTAAGGCAGAAAAGACAATACTTTTGTCCTTGAGCATTCAAATACCTTTAGCTTTGAGCTAAGAATTATGTTTTCATTTTTATTGCTATTACTAAAACTAAGCAAACTCAAAAAGCACAGTGCCTTTGAAATGACATTTGACTCTTATTGCTGTCTTCCAATGACATCTGTAAATGGGATCAAACAACCAACGTTCAGTAATCCACACTTGCATGAAGGTGTATTGTATGAGAATCAAGAAAGTAAAGGTCTATAACTAATAAATTATAGAAAGATGTAGGAGCAGTTACAGCAAAAGGGATTACAAAAGCATTGGAGGCTTTTAGTTGTTAATCCATAATAAAAGCAGATTGCCATAAATCAGTTTGTAGACTAACTCAGCCCACCAGGACCATGCAAGTCTCTTGAGGAAATACTCTTGTTAAACATCACCACAGAAAATAATAGTGCTTAAAAATAAGCATGTTACTTCAAATAAGACTAGCTGAAAATACTTCCTTTGTGTAAAAAAGAGGTAGGAAAGGTGATAGAAATTGGAAACTGCAGTAACAGTCATTTAAGTATAGATCCTGTGTAAAAAAAGAGAAGTTGTGGTCATCCACAGCTTTAAGCTGCAAGCTCACAGGGGAAGTGTCCATGCCATTCCATGAGCCAGTCAAGCCTTTGCTTGCAAAAAGGGCATGTTAAACCTCTGCACTGCATTTCCTGTTGTTTGAAGCACATGGCTCCTGCATATGTTTCGCTGTGCTATGCTAGTTAAATAAAACTAAATGTCAAACTGCTAGCAGTTTGTGTTCAACTGGCTGCTTTTTAAGTTTTAAATTAGAAACTGGATGGCTCCTTAAAATGGTTCAAGTTTCCTGAAGGCAGATCTCTAAAAGTCACTCTGCATGCAGAAAGTCCAGCCTCTACTGGTGCATTCTTTTTGCTTTGAACAACAGTTAGACTGGCTGTTACCCAAAGAGCACTTTCTCCTACTTCTTTTCCTGCTAGTGGCTGTGTAGTTGACTTTAATACAAACCATTTAAATTGTGATTGAAATGGCAGCTTTGACTGGAAGATTTTAAATGAGAAGAAATGTGTTACTTTTGGAGTTTTGGTTATGACCTTGTCTGTCCTTACCTGTGAATCTATACTAATCAAATTCTAACATATGCAGATAAGATAGATGTTAGCATTTAGGGATTATAAAATTGGTAGTCCTTAATGCATAGGGTTTACTGGAAGATACAGTGGAGTCTGTAGAGGCAGGGTGGAGAGGCAGTGTAGAGTTAAGCTGCAAAGAGGCTGAGGCACTGCTGAGAAGGTGAAATGTTTATCTGCCAATATTAGTTTCTGGTGTATTTATTACTTCATAATGTCAGTTGCTTGGAAACCAGTGGTTTGTGCCCTTTTGCTGCTTGGCAGAAATCACTCTAATTGGCATGTTTCTAGCACTGTCACTGCTGGCAGTTTGCAGCATTTTGGGGTTTTTTCCAGAAGCAAAAATTTTCTTTTACATGAATGATGGCTCAAGTTAATTAGACAGCAGTCATGGGCAAAGGCAAACATTTAAGTATATGGAAGGGTGAATCATTATCATCAATCACTGAAAAACTGCTATTCCCATCAACACTTCTTCCTTTCCAGGCTGTTCATTTGAGTCTCAATCTCCTTTCCTTTTGTGCAAAAATGTTTGCTTATGTTAGTTTGTTGCTTATTAGATTTTACTAGCTAAACACAACAGTCTAATACCACTTATCATGATACAAAATGACACATTGTCACTGAATGTTTGAACAAAACTGACACTTAAATGGATTTTCCATTATTTAGTAGTAAAATGCCATTGCTCTGTAAATACCTTTATGTATGAGGGCAAGACGCTAAGTTGTGAGGAGTGCACATGAAAATCCTAAACCAGCAGTATTTCCTGGTAGAGGATCAGGGACATCAGTGAAGTTTCTCTTAACAAGCAGCAAGTTTTTACTGGTAAAGTGAACATGAAGTTATTACTGTACATTCATACAGCAAGAAAAGAGCCCAGAAATCTCAACGATTTTTTTTTTTTATTTTGAAATTTTATTAGTAGCTTCCTCACAGCTTTTTGGAGAGTAATTTAAAGCAAAGCCTTGAAATCTCTGATTTATTGTTTTGCCCTTTATCAACACAAAGCTGTAGGGAACTGCTGGAAAGAGTCCAGCACAGAGCCACAAAGATGATGAAGGGGCTGGAACAGATATCTTCCTTATGAGGAAAGGCTGAGGGAGCTGGGTCTCTTTAGCTTGGAGAAGAGGAGGCTAAGGGGTGACCTCATCTATGCTTTTAAATATGTGAAGGGTATGTGTCAGGAAGATGGGGTCAGGCTCTTCTCGGTGAAGCCCAGTGACAGGACAAGAGGCAATGGCTGTAAGCTGGAGCATAGGAGATTCCGTGTGAATACACATAGTAATTTTTTCACAGTGAAGGTGCCAGAGCCCTGGCACAGACTGCCCAGAGAGGTTGTGGAGTCTCCTTCTCTGGAGATATTCAAAACCTGTCTGGACGCACTTCTGTGTGACCTGGTCTAGGGAATCCTGCTGTGGCAGGGGGGTTGGACTAGATGATCTTTCGAGGTCCCTTCCAACTCCTAATATTCTGTGATTCTCCGTGCTGCTCTGAAAGTACTTCCTCCATGTTTCTTTAGGTGCTTCTCCAGAAACACCAAGAGCTGGAAAACAAAATGTGCCTACCCCAAAGAAATCTTTCCTATAAAGGTCAGCAGGAATGGGAGTTACAGCATGGCACAAGTGTGGAGGGCTGAGGGGATGTGTGCATATTCTTAAAAGAGAAATTGTTGCCCTCCATTTTTTTCTAGGTTGAAAAGAACACATTGCCAACTAAAAATAAGCCAGTTTTTTCTGTATGTTGTTCTTTGTAACTTGAGGTAGCCAAATAAAGCTTTTGCTTTTCAGTGTTAGAGAACCTCTCCTCATTTTTAGAGTACAGGTTATGCCTCATCTCATAATAGAAGCAGCACCTTCTGCAGTCTGTCTTTGTAGCTAATTGAAAACCATTCTGAGACATCTTTAAATATGCAGTAAAAAATTAATACATTCACCTGGTGATGTCTTTCGTAATAGTGTGGGGTGGTGTTTTGACTCTTGAAGATCTCTATTTCCTTCTGTGAATGTACCACAAATTGACTCATGTCTTATTTTAACTTTGTTTCTTGGCTTACTTCATGGTCAGATTTTTGTGTCACAATATGCATCTTTCCCATTATGCACAGCCTAGTTGTTTTTTAAACAGAGACATTTGAGTATAGAATATTGTAGTCATCTGCAGGAGAGGAAAATGGGAATCTAGATCTGAAATAATGTGGATATTCCAGATTGTTCATATGTCTTCAACTACTCAAGACAGATGCTGATATGGTACTTCAGTTCCTTTCCAGAATGGTTAATGGTTCAGTATGAAATTATCATATACATCTGAGTTTCTGTGGGTTAGTAACTACATTTAATAGATTTAATGTCATTATCATCTGCTCTTCACTGAATTTTAGAAGACCAGATGTATGACTGTTTATCCATTTGGTTCTTACTGTGTAATTACTCAACCATTAAATAGGACTCTCTCACTTGGCTGTAAACACTACCAAACCAGAATTTGTAATTAATTTACATTAGTATCCACAGATTATATATTCTGAATAGTGGCAAGCTTTTCCTTGTTCATGTGCTGAGCTTTCAGGATGTGACCCGAATGTGGAACTCAGTAGTAGGACTTGCTAGCTCTGGCTCACTACCATGTAATCTTAACTCCATGGCTTTTGGTAATTTCAGAAGGTGGGTAGTGTATGCTTCCTGTAATATTCTCTGAGTGTGTTTTAAATGAACAATGCACTAATTTTCATTTACAGTGGGACTGCCTAACATCACTCAGGAAATGTGTGTGAAGCAGTCTTAATGTAGATAAATTTGGGACATAGTGGCATATATCACAACGCTGAATGTAAGGCACTAAAGAACTAAGAGAAATAGTCAGCAGCTCCAGCGTTTACTGATAAGAGAATGGTACAGATTCTCCTCTGGGATAAATCAGTATCAGTGTTGACAATTTACAAGAAATGCAGTTTGCTCTCCTATTGTTCTGTGTGTGCCTTTCCAATAAGAAAAGCACAGTGTGCATCCAGATTTTCTTTTCTTTTGGCATTTCCTGCTGTTTTACAATTATTAGCTATTTAGGTGTTACAGCACCTTGTCAAAAAGTTAAGGGACATATAAGAACTACTGTAGCAACAGCTAAAGTGGAGCCTGATGTGTGTTAATGTACAAACACACAACATAGTATTTTTGGGGACTGAATTATTGAAGTCCGATTCCAACTGAAACAGCAGAGAGAACAAGTAACGTTTAATCAGTTGAAATCTGATGAGGATGCATGTGTTAATGCTTGTGCTTCTGTAGAGTTGCCATAGGATCCTTAATAACTTCAAGTGGTCAGAGCTTCCATTTTACTAGCTGTTTAAAAAGGTAGACCCTCCAATACCACAGTGCCTTCTAAAACTAGGGAAAGGCACAGATTTTGAGCTTAATCCGAATTAAGCAAGCTTGCTACTCTCACCTCTTCCTTCCGTGGATGTTTCTGTGAATTTGTCAGGATCCAAATACTCATCAGCCTCACTTGAGATTTCTGATGGAGTCACAGCTCAGGGTGACATGGCTGCAGATAGTGCTAAGCATTTAGAAGAATTATACTGGACTTTAATCCATGGGTTTAGTCTGCAATGTTCAGTATTTACTGTAGTATCAAAGTTACTGCCTCCTGTGCTTTCTGTTTTATACAGAACTGGATTGTTATTTGTATTACTTTTTCTGCTATAGAAGATACTTTGAATACCTTCTGCCTGCCCTCCTGTCTGCTGCTTAAGTGTCTGTGGGGAGAGCAAGGTCAGCCTTGTTGTTGCTATGGGGAGAAGGACCTAAGCATGTCTGGAATTCTCTGATACTTTTAAGTGGCAGTGTATATAAAATTACGCATGTTTTTTCACCTGAGAAGCCTTAGCTTGTACTCAGTTTGTCACTAGTACAGCAAGCTAGGTAGCACTCAGCTGATACTCACCTTGGAACACCCTCAGCAGAGTCTGGCCTTGTGCCCAAAGAGGAGCTTTTACTGGTCTGGTAGCAAGTTGTTGCAGATGCAGATTGAAATGTTTTTATGAAAATATAGGAAATGGCATTTAGAAAGCTTTCAGAGCAATGTCACTTGTATTTACAATTGAATGTAAGCCTCTGGAAAAGGCTAAATTCTTTCTGTGTTGCATCTGGAGCAGGACATGTTCTGTTATTAGCTGTATTGATATAAAGGTTGTATGCATTAAGAAAAGAAAATTGAATAAGCTGTTTTGTGAAACAAGGGCTAAACATTTCCACATTCAGAGAAATATGTGTGTAGTTGTTCAATAGGTACATAGTTGTTTTACTTACAACTCAAATTTTGTGTTCATAATGTAATGTTCAGCTTTAGAGAGGCAGGAACAAGCAAGTATAAATAGACTGCAACTTCATTGCCCCTCAGGTAGAGTTAAGAATGAAGCACCTTCTAAAACAGCTCACTGCAGTGAATGCAGTTGCTTAGTAGAATGGCAGCCACACGGAGTACAGCCTTCTGCCCATCCTTCTAGCAATTCTGCTTAGGCTGGGGATATACCAGCTTACCCAAGCAGGGAGTTGGCATCGTGTGTTCAGGAGTGCATGTCATTTCTTTAGTAAACCATCTCCCACTGAATTTGTTTATGTATGAAGTAGATGTGAAGTTATTAGCAAAATTTGATCTTCTGGACAAATACATCCTTAGGATGGTTCCATTGAATTTAGTGAAAAAGACCCAATGTACTTAAGCTATATCTAGACAAAAGGTAAAAGCAAATGCTAAACATCTAGGCTTCTGGTATTATTATAGCATCCTAATATTTTCCTAGCATCTAAATTATAATTAAGGCAAATTATTTCCTTTTTTGTGAGTCATTTCTTACTCAAAGAATTAGCAAATCTCAAATCTTAGCAGTAAAAGTTTAATTCCCCAATACTTTATTTGCCTTGTTTTACAATTAACTGATGACCTTGAGTCCTTAAAGGATTTAGCAGTAATTTAGTAGGTATGTAGTTACACCAAGCACTAAAAATACACTTGATTCTGTCTGTGTAGTGTATCTGTCTGTGGAGTACGCTACTGTGTCACTCCTTTGTATATGTCCTTGACCCTTACCTATAATAATATATTCCTGTGGAGAAAATTTGAAGTATTCCGTGGTACATTATTACTGCTCAGGAGATTCTTCTGATTTTCCTGCTGATAAAGATATTACTTAGAAAAATAAGATAAATCCCTTTGTCTGAGTGGCAGTTGAAAGTATCTGATGTGTCTACAGTTGACTGAAGCTCAATTACTTTAATAAATGTATTCCAAATTTCATCTCAATTATATTTGCATTTTAATGAATTATTCTCACCTACTTGTCAAATAAGCAGCCAGCTAAATTTATTACATTATTGTGTAAACAAGGTACTGTGATGCTAGACTTTAAATAGAGAAACATTTGGTGTCCTATTTCAGCAATATACTGTTAATCTATAGTGTAGAAAAGTTTGTTGGTCACCTCTGTATTTTCAATTTGGATTTGTTTTACTCTTTTCCTGACAAAAGTCGATGAACCTTTAGGGTCATTCATTGATATCCCAGAAATAATTCTATGGATTTAGGAGATAAATTTTTTTGCCTAAATTGGGTAGGTTTTTATGGCTTTTTTCATACGCTGCATTTCTGTGAATTCTATTTTATTTTTTTTCCCCTACTTGGAGACTGTAGAGCTACTTTTTGTAATACCTGGGATTTCACAAGTGTGCATAACACTTCCTATTCCTATTGGTGTATGAGAGTGATCACTGAATTTGGTATACACATATTAAAGCCTTCTACATTGGATAAACATAAAAAAGGGGTTGATTGTCCTTACATTTTTGCATCTTTCCCCAATAATACTGACTATGGTGATTAGTGTGAAAATTTTCTAGCTTGTAATTTTCTTTCTCTACCACTTGTCTTTGACTCATGTAATAACTTTGTTGTTCACTGTTTTTGGCATTATGGTACACACCTAGAGCAGGAAGGTTGATCTTTAAGAAGGAATGCTTAGTGAGTACAGAAATATAGAAAAACACTCTGAAGGGGGCAAAGTATTTTTAAACACAAGTATCTTTACAGTTGTCAGAAAGGAGAGCAAGAAAACTACTGGAAAATGACACAAAGCAAGAATTTGAGGTCATTAAACATTTTCTAAATAGGTCTGTTGGGCAAGATACTAGGTTCTTAGAAAAACATTAAGCCAGTCTGACATGACTCTGAAATTCTTATGTTTTTTTCCTAAAGCAAGTAGCAGTTCTTATCAGGGACATCTTTTTTTTTCATTTTCCAAAGTTAGTATTGAGATATCTAGCAGACAGGTTATCTATTTGAACTGGAAATGTTTTCAGGATTGTATTTACAGTTGCTGGACTTAAAAAATAATGTCAACACACCCAAAAACCCAATCCCAAAACCATTAAATTGTGCAGGCGTTTTTTCATCAAAGGAAGCAAGGAAGAAGTAAACAGCTTCCCTTGAGACTAGTGAATTTGGCATCTGAAATTTGAACCCTATATGACCTTCAGGTGCTTTAATGCATATCTGGTAAGTTACTACTTGTCAGTAAAACAAATGAGGCCCAGCTTTCAAGCCTAGATTGTGTTTGAAAGAATCAATACATCCTGATGACACCTGATTCCAAAGTCAGCACCACATTAACTTAAAGGGATGTGTCCTGTGCCTGGGTAGTCTGACTTGAATCAGCTGCTACAGTCTTGCTAACATTTTAATCAAAGGCTGTAGAGTAATTGTGTGCCATATCCCTTTCACTGCCCTAGCTTGCCTTTTTTTTTTTTTTTGCCTTTTTTTCCCCCCCTCTTTTTACTTCTGTTGCCCTTCTACAGGGAGTGCATTGTGTTTCTTTTCTACTCTTCCAGTAATACCCTGCCTATTGTCTTCAGTTCACTCACAGGCTTCACTGGCACCTTTCCTATTACTAATAATGCAGCCTTCTGACAGCAGGTGGAATTTAGCAGTTAACAGGTAGCTTCAGGGCAGTGTCTGTCAGGCTGTGACAAGTAAGTTAAGACAGTGAGGAGCCCAGTGGTCAGTTGGCTGCAATAAATTAGAATTCAGTGGTGAGTTTTTAAATCAAGTAGTGGATGTGGTGCTGAGTTCAAAACACCCAGTAGTTAACCATTGCAGTGCTGAAAGAGATAAGAGAAAGATTTCCCAGTTCATACTGGGGAGTTGTTGTCTTTTGTTACCATATTGTGGAAGGAAATACTAATGTTGAACTATTGAACATAGAAGAATGTGAAATCTCTATTAAAAAATAAGTTGGTGAGCAACAGAGAAATTAATTTGATAGTGTACACTGAACAACTTCTGATGATTTTTGACAGGCATCATCTCAATTCTGTGAAGCAAGGTGGAGATTATTTTCATGTACTTCACCAAGAATCACTGGAGAGGAAGGACACACTAAAAGCAGACCAGGAGGCTCAGGGCATGAGATGGAGAGCTGAGTTCCAGCCACCTACATACTGCTCTGATGCAGAGGACTCCGAGGAAGAAATAGACATGTAAGTCAGTTCAGAGGGCTTTTGATGGGCTGAGGGCAGTGATTTTAAAGAGACACAATTTGAGATTTCTGTCATAACTTGGTTTTGAGGCAGAATATTACCACTTGTATGAACTAGACAGAGAACATGCTTAAAATCTGGGTGAGTGAACCATTGTAAACTTAACATAGAAGAAAAAAACGCTTGAAGAGCTGTTTAATAAGGAGAATGTTTACAAGGCAGAAGGTTAGTGAACTCAGGAGAGTCCCCAGACTGCTTCAGATCTAGAAAGGAAATGTTAATCTAGAACCATTCATTCATTCATCTAGGAAGTGTCCCATCAGAAGCAAGTGGTTATTTACAGTTGGGAAAAACAGATGTAAACACTTCCTTTTGTTGCTTGGTAGCATTTTATAAACACTTTGCACAGGTCTAAATAGCCCCACAGGCTTGTGACAGTGCAGAAACAGTGCCCATAGCCTATAAAGAGCTCAGTTTTCTAGTACATTAGTTTGGCCAGCACTCAAGACTCTCTTTCATTGAGGGGAATCTTTTCAGCTTAATCTTTGTTTTCTTTGCACACAGTATGTTAACCCAGGAAAAATTGAACAGAATTTTAGAGGCACATCTTGAAATTTTGGCCTCGTGTCTGTAATCCCACTGATGCCACTGGGATGGTACCAGTGGAAAAGAAATACAGTGGATTGTAAGCAGTATTTCTGCATCTTTTCTCAAGTCATGTTTTCTCATGTGCCCCCAAATTTGAATTCACATAAATGCGTAATTGCTAATAACAAGTAGTAGCATGAATATGTAAATACAAATAATACCATATTTATAATGCATAAAGTACTGTAAACATTGAAAACTTTATATATCCTGGTAAACATAAATGAGGTCATTATTAATAACTGATAATAAATGCAGTAATTGATAACTAACAAATCTGAAGTATTTTTTTCTAATGTAAGAAAGTGTGGTGATGTGAACACAATAAGCAGTTTTATGGGCAATGTCTTCAATTCACATACTCCTTTTTTGATTTCAGTATTTTTTCTTTCTCACAGTTGCTCTCTAACAGAAGACATGAGGCACTCAAGGAAGAAGAAAAAGATAAAATTACGATCTTTTGCTCCTGTTTATAGCAGTGTCTTGATTCCAAACCCCCATAGAGCAAAAAGGTATATTTGAAGGCAGATTTATGGGCTGCCCTCCTTGGTAGGACATCAACAAAATTCACAGCAGCCCAAACCCATAACACATATACCTAGAGCTGCTGCTCAACTGCTAAACATGTATCCTGAGAATTTCAGGAGTTTATGGTGAAATAGCGTCTTTACAAATAGCAGTTGTTAAATTCTGACTTTATGTGATTGAATTCTAGTGAGTTACTGAAATTCTGTAGTGTGTGTGTGTACACAAACACACATCATTTGCCTTGCTGGTTTTGACTCAGCAAATTCTAACTAAGCTGCATAAAATCTGCTTCTTTGCTGTAGCTTTCAGTACTAGGCTTATTTTAAGGAAAGGCTACAAAATTAAAATCTAATTTGTCTAGCTGAAAAGAAAAGGTAGGCCTGTGGAAGAGAGAGAAGACATTGCATGTACTGTGTACGCTTCTAAGTATTTTGTTTCAGTCACTAATACACACAATCTGTTCTGTTCTAAGTTCATGAGCCCAATTGGTCACCAAAAGTTTCTTTATATATTTACATTTCCATGTGGAATAAGCTAAACCAGCAAAGATAGGATGGGTCCAACATTTTAAACTCACTGCTTTTACTTAAATGCAAAACTTAGAAGCCACTGTAGAATCCAGAACCTGTAAAATTCCATACCATAAAGGGATAAATGCTGGAATCCTTGCAGGTATGAAAGGACTGAGAACATCACCAAGATAAGTCGGTTGAAAATTTCACATCCAGAAATATGCTTTCAAGATTCAGAGTTATGTATCAACATTACAAAAACCTTGAGAGGTGTCTAGAGCTCAGTGGGACAATGAAAAAGATAATCTGCTACAGAAATACTTAGATGTACCTGTTTCAGCTAACACGATGCCAATTTGTTTCCTTGACCCTGTTCTATAACACAATTGTTTCTCCTCTTAGCAGTGAACATCTTTTCCGGCAGCTGTGTGCCATACACTGGCTTTTGGAATCTTTGAGTCTTGAATCCAGCAATTCAATGCGTTCCATATTAACCTGTTGGAATCCAAGGTATGTACCATTCATGACAGTAGACAGAATGAGAGATTTGTCCTTTATGTGGTGGTGTTTCTTTTCTTTCAAGTAATTACTGTTTGGGTGAAATATCATTAATTTTGTGCCATGCGACACAGATAAATTTTGCTTCAACTTTGCCCCCTTGGAGTTAGCACAAATTGTACTGTCAAATCAGTAGCACAGCATGGCCCTTTTATTGTAAGTTGCAGAGCTAGGAGAAAATACTAAATGTCTGAGCCAAATTTAGTTTGTGTTTTCTTTCCTTTTCCTCTTTTGATTAGTAATTATGCAAATAAAATACATGTAGTAATAGATGTATGTATATTCCCCAGCCATCCTTTGGAGGGTTGTTCCAGTGAACTCAACAGAAAATCCATATACATTACAATTGGAGAACAAAGACAGTTATTCAGTGACATTTAGTAGCTGGTTTTGTTCTATCAATTATGTATGATACTGATGGGTACTTGTAAAGATGCATTGTTTCTGAACTTTTATACTGTTAAAAATAAATATTAAGTTCCAAACATTTTTAGTCAGTATAATCATATTGACATAACACGTATTTAAGTTATTAATGAGCAATGAATACTCATGAGTGTTTGGTAAAACAGTGAACAGTTTGTGCTCTGATTTGCAGAGCAAAGCTCTTCAAAACTGTTCTGTTTTCTCTGTGTATTCTCAGTCAAGAGAAACTATTCATGTATATAACAAAGGTGACAGTAGCATTATATAGAATTAGTCTGATAAATTGGAGGAGAGAATCAGAATGGGTTGGGATATTTTGCCCAAGTCCAGGTAGATGATGTCAGTTGGGAGGTGCCTGCTTTCCCTCAACATTATTTGAACTGATCTGTATACATGTATGCCTCACTACAGTAACCATGAAAAATTAGGCCTTCCTTTAGATCATATAGTCTCTGTCTGCACAGAGGGATTTTGTTTTTTACATGTGGTAAAGGAAGCAAGCTTGCAACACTAATCTGCTTTGTAAAACCTTTGATTAGATGGGGACTGAGTGATAAATGAGACTACCTCAGCAGTGACCTGCTGTTATGCACAGCTGAAAGGACTGCAGCTTTCACATTTACCTCTGTCAACATGATGTAACATTTAAACTTTTGGACCAGTATAAATCTCTGTTTAGCCAACAGCATGGAAAAACTCGAACTTGTGTGAACCTGCTGTCATTTCTGTCCATGAAACCTTACTATACTGGACAAAATTCTTCAGTATTTGCACAGAGGAAGTTGAGGGCATCATCTGGCTCAGTACATGCATGATAGTTTGTAGAATAACTGTGCTTTCTTTAGGTTCTTATTCACTCGTGACTGTAACTTACACATGGCTTATACATCTTGTGTTGTCTTCCCATTTATTATCAGTAAAGATACACATCACAGTAGCAGTCAGCCATCATTTACTCTTCATTTAGCTGCATTCCTTACAAAAAGTTATGATAAAATCAAGACTCTTAGAGTGGAAAACTAAATAAGTTGTTTTCACTTAGGGACCCTGGTGGTTCTAAAAAAACAGGAAGAGAAATGGAAGAGGAAAGGATAGCAACATACATGTGGGAGCTCTTTAATAAAAACACAAAGGTAACTTCATTGTTAGTATCTCCCTTGGGACCTAATCCAACTTGCCAAGTATTTGTTTTGTTGCTTAATTGAACTCCATGATACCACATTTTATGCGCTGGATCTTGTGACTGCAGAGTACTTGTTTGTCTAGGTTTTGAAGAATAGCAATTTGATACTAGGTAACAGGAAGAGCTATATGTAGCTGATTGAAACCTGTGGCTTGGTCTTAGTAGTAAGTAGCAATGTGGGAAGAATTCAGCACTGAGCTCAACCATAACTAGCCTGTTGTTTGTATTTCCCCTTTTTTATGACCCAAAGTCATGTGGCAGTACTTGTTCTCACAAATAGGTCTTTTTCAGTCCAGGATTTAAGACTGGTATCTTGGGGACCTTGTTCTAGTAAGTTCTAGTTACGGTTTGTTTGGTTGCCATTTTTTACACAGAATTTAAAGCTAAATCCAGAAACAAATTCCAAATGTTGAAGCCTTTAAGGCAAGTAAGATTCACTTCCCAAATTCAAAAAAAAAGTCAAGTCAAGGAGAAAACAAGCAATTCAGATGGAAGTCTTTTAAAAGAAAAATAATATGTGAAAGGAAATTAAACACTAGGAAATGAACACTTGCTAACTGTTTTGTTATCTTCCTGAAACCACAGACTTTTCTTTTTTAAACTGCTGAAGTGGCTGGAGGAAAACAAAGGGGGAACGAATGATTATTAGGAGTATAATTAGGAGAACTCAGTAAAGAACCAATGGGTTACTCACTTTTTAGCACATATTACAGTTTGACCTTCAGCAGTTTGCTTAAGCTTTTAGTTGTTTGCTTCGTCCTCTATAAGGCTAAATAAAACAAGTTCTGTCAAGTGCTTTTAGAACCCCAGGTGATGCACTTTTAGAAATACAAGCTATTGTTACATGGAGGCTATTTACTCTTATTGTTTATCAACACCTGCAGCTCAAACCCTCATGATACTTAAAATGATTCAATAGAAGAATTTTACTTACGTTGGGGGAATTAGCAGCAAAAGTTCTGAAACTTTTAAAAGACAAAGATTGTTGGTTTATGCAAATATTCTTCCTTCTGTTAGCAAACAAAGTCAGCAAGTCACACAAATAAGTTGTTTCTAAACATGAGGCTTTCTGATTTTTCCATGCAGTCTTACCAGTTCTCTGGAGTCAGGTCCAAATGGATATGAGCAGAAGAAACCAAAGTGCATTGGTCTTGATATGTCTTTTAGCATTTATGCTGCTGAGACTTTTAATTTTCTCCTCCTTGAATTAATAACAACTTCCTTTCTGACATTTATGCTAACACTACAAGAAGACTGCTTTTCATATTTGTTATGAAACTTCTAGTGGAAATACTGGGTTCCTTCAGGGGCACTTGGTTTATAATGCATGTTGTTCTGATTATCCTGCAAAATTCAGTCTGCTTTCAGATTTCAGTTTTCCATTCTTGACAAAGGAAATTAATTTCCCAGGTTATTAGGTGTTGGGAGGAGACCTGAACATTTGTCAAACCACTTTGACCTATTCTTCCTTGTACTTGAGAAGGTTCCTCTACTACCATCTCTCTCTGCAGATGCAGTGTTGTTTATTTACAAATTGGCTTAATCTGTTGGTATTAATGCTGTAGCAAACGAGTATTGAAGAAAGATTACAAAATGAAGGAGGTCCTACTCAACAAGTCACTAGCTTGTTTGAAGTCACTGGAGGAGAACCTGAGGTTGTAGGACCAGAAGGATCTAATACTGGAATTAGTTGTAGAAATATGATTCTTTATTGTCAAATCACTATAGAAAACCCATCCTTTCTATTAATTTTTTTCTTCTACGTACAGAAATACTTCTGGAAAGCACAATACAGACTACTTAGGAAGATAAAAAGGACACATACTCCAAGTATCTCTCAGAGTAGCAGTCAGTCAACTCTCCGTGGTCAAACCCCTTGTGGCAGTGAAAATTCTGCTGCACTTTGCTCTGAAGACAGCGTCAAGATTAATCCAGCTTCATCTGATGTTATGAGTATACCACAAGCTAAAGAAAAACGACCTCTTTTACCCCGTGAGTTACTTTTCTTGACTGCCAATATCAAATGGATTTGCTTTTAGTGTTACTAGGGAAAACCTATGTCAAATACTCTGCTAGATGTGCTAATGGATTTCTCTTCAGGCGTGTGGCACTTTGTACAAGTCTCTCTGAGTCCTCCCTGTTAGCAAGTTGGTTTAAAGACAGTATAATCCCATGTGATTATTAATTAAGAGTTTTAATTGATCTTTAGTTACAGCAGTGGTATAATCACTGTCATCCACATCTACAAGGTCCAACAGGCAGTGAAAACAGTGAAACTGTTCTCTGCCATAACCAACTGATCCACTGAATATGTATATGTTTAATTTAGGGAGTTCTGTTTCACTTAGGGGGGTTCTTATTCTGTATTCCTCCTACTCAGCAATTAGCTGCACTTGATAGACCTGACAGAATAGTTTGTTAGCTCTGCAATGTGTTTCAGTACAAAGCTGAGTAATCTTGAGTCTTTTCCCTTCCTTCTAACTAAAGCTGGACCAGAAAAACATGTTAGCATTTAGTACTGCTAATTACCTTTTAATTGATAGTTATATTATCATTATTAGGCTGATATCTTGTTCTGCTAGACTCTAAATTATCACTTGAGAAGGAGCTGTTGTAGTCATTTGCGATAGTTCTGTAAATGTTCAGTAGCTATCAAAAAGGGAAGGCAAACCTTAAGAATGAAGTGGGAGACAAAGCAAAAAACATGTTATGCAAAAATGCAAATGTTTTGGTTGTGCTTCTTCAGTACCAGTCCTTCCAGTTCAGACAGACTGGTATCAGAAGTAGTAAAGTTTGATGGAAAAAAAGTTGTGGTGTTTTTTGGAGATATAGAATATCTTACAGATGAGAAGCAATTAAATAGACTAGGGCTCTTCAGTGAAGAAAAGAAATGGCTGAATACACAGTTATGACAGATCTCTTTAACATCATGAAGTGCAAGGAAAAAAGTGATTGGAGAGTGGTTATTCACAAGTTCCCTTGACACCAGATTTATGGCACACCAAATTAAATTATTTGGCAGAAAATTTAAAGCAATGGGGAGTGTTTTCATGCAATGCATGATTAAACTTAGGAATGTATTGCTTCAGTATATTCCTGAAAGTATATTCACGTCCAAAAGCAAATTAAATTAATAGAAGGTAAAACAATTAATTGCTCTTAACTGTAAAGGAGTGGACGCTTTCTCTGTGTCTGAAAGACCTTCAGGTTCAGGCTACCAGAAGCTGGGGTGGATATATTGTCAAGGTTGCACTAATATCACATACTACCTACCCAGCTGCTGCTGTTCATGGCATTGAGTGCAGTTCATTGGCCTCCCTATGACATGAATGGGTGTAGTGGAGCTATAATTTCAAGCAGTTTGTTTATAGATGTAGGTGAACAATTGTTTTATGTGTGAGATGAGTTTTAAAAGAATTTTGAGAGCTGTCAGAGTTGGGAGCCTCTGTTTGCTGTGGGACATGAAGAAATATCTTTCTTACAGTGTGTGTGAGGTATGGGGAGGATGTTCAGTGTGCCCTTTGGAACAACATCCATCGCACAATTGCCCGTGGTTTCAGGGAACTGGCCTGAGTTACCAGACTAGTCCTCTTGAGGATCATGTTTCTAGCTCTAAAAACTATGGGAAGGTACTATCTGCAGAGCAGCTCCATAGCAAAGGCTGGATTTCATAGAGAATTCTGAAGCTGCTAGAATCATGTTTAATCCAGGATTCTTAATATGGGATGCTTCATGGACAAATCAGAATGGATTACAAGTACAACTGCCCTGTACCTTATACCTCAAATTAAACAAAGCTTCATGTAACACATACAGTCAGAATTTTGAGAGCACACACCACCCTAACCCACATGTATGCATATATATACACTTTAGAAGGGGGAAAGAGATTTTTGTAGTAGGCACCTTATCAGTAGATACAGCTGAGTGTGACTCTTACAGAAAGATTTCTTTTAAGGAAAGAATTCGTAACTCTATAAAGCCTTTTGTCCAACTGTAATTTTAGATGATATTTAGGGACTGCTGCCTTGGAATATCTGCTTATGTAAATTTGATTTTCAGTGCTGTTGGCTGATTCAGGACCTGTATTGGTCCAAGAGTTTAAATGTTACATCATGTTGACAGAGGTAAATGTGGAAGCTGCAGTACTTACAGCTGTATTGTACCAGCAGGTCACTGCTGAGATAGTTTCATTTATCATCCAGTCCCCTCTTAGTCAGTCAAAGCTTTTACAGAGCAGATTAGTTTTTTAAGCTGGCTTCCTCCACCACATTTTAAAACATTCTCTTGTTGTGCAGACAGAGATTGTGATGTAAATGTACTAAATGTAAGCCTAATTTTTCACAGTTTTTGTGTAGCGAGAAAGTGGAGGTTAATATTATTAAATATTATGTAATATGGAGAAGCTTGAGTATTTGTTTTCCTAGTTTCTCCAGCCAGAAAACTGAAAGTCCTAAAGGTACAAAATGGAGGGCAGAGAGGTGCTATTTGCTTTGTTTCTGTTGATCAGCCAAGAAGAGGAGCTTTATCTTTGTGGTATTGGCCCTGATTTGCTTCCTGTCATCTCCCTCCAAAATCTGCCAACATTACTGCTTTCAGGACTGGTTTTAGACAACCCAACTGATTTTGCAGGAAACATGAAATCCAGCCACTGCTTAGTTAGCCTTTTCCCCCAGAACACTGTTATGTGCAGGAAAGACAGTTACTCCAGCTGCACAGTTAGTAACCATAAATAGAAGGGACTCCGTTCTTCTAAGTAGGGCTCTGATGATGCATGCCAAGAACTGATGAGATTTGTTTGCAGCCTTAGCTCAGTTTGAGCAGAGGCTTCCTGCCCATATGAGTGCCAAGTTTCAGACCCTGTGGGGCTCAGCCTTTGTGTTCAGACTGCTCAAGAATGTCCAGTGGCATAGCCAGCACCTTACAGGTTTACACTTCAAAACCAGTAAGGGTCACGGGGGAGCCATCATTAGAACCAGGCAGTGCTAGCACATAGGACTTTCTGACTGAGACCTTGGCACTCTTGGAACTCTCCTGGCAACAACTAATAGAGGAACTTTGTTAACACATGGTTCTTAAAATTTTAGTCTATTAACTGGTGCACAGCAACTTGTTCTATGCATTTATAAATTCACAGGATAATATTCAAATCTGTACTTTTAATGAGTAAAACCAGTTTGTGCTGCTACTTAATACAGTCAACATTCAGCAGTCATTTTCTATTATACCATATGTGGTGCTTCACAAAAATGTAGGGAAAGGACCTTTTGAATTTGGGAATTAGAACTTCAAGGTGTTGAGTGCTCAGTAGAATGTCAGTTATTACAATGTAGGACATATGGAACACCTCAGAGGATGACTTAGAATTTGACAGCCAGCACTAGGGTTTTTAATAACAAGAGTGACAGTTGATTTATGGCATGAGTGATTGGAGGGAATAATGCAAAGATGATGGCCGTGTCCCTATCTCTACGGGGGCTGGCATCAAGGCAGGAATGAAGCAGGAGTGGAAAACAAAGAGGTTAATTTGAAGGAAAACAGTAAGTTAAATTGGCTTTCAGGCATTCAAGAGAAAGGAGAATATAAGCATTCCCATTACAGTGGAAGGCAGAAAGAGTAAAGAGTGTTATTAGTGAGAGAGACCTGCACAAAGGTGGATAACCTGGAAACTATAGCCAGTGAAGGGCTATTTGAGGACGCATCTTTAGTGGATGCTGATAAGGAGACACAGGGAGATAATTAGATACCTTTTAATGTTAAATGGATTAAATTCCACATGACATTTAAAAGAAGAATAGCAAAGTGGTATGGTAGTCTTAAAAATACAAAAGACTTGAGAGTTCATGCCAGTAAAATGCTAACAAAACAGCACAGGAACAGAAAATAGACTTTCTGCTTAGTTTGTGCAAATCTACCTGTTTTTTCTACTACACTATTTTTATAAGTATGCAATGTAAAAAAATATTTAGTATCTTCTACTTGATGGAGTGTTTTTCACCACTGGAAGAACAAAGCTTGTGTTTTCAAAAGTGGTTAATGAATTGGGTGCATTAGTATTTGAATTAGTATTAGTCTTGAACCCTCTTTAAAAAGCTGGTTTTTTTCCAAGTAACTTAATTTTTAGAAATACTAAATAGCAGGTTTCTTAGGATGTCTTACTCAGGCCAGCATATATGGCATCCTCTTTGCAAGAAAGAGAGGAACGCACTATTCAGTTGGCATGTTTTACAGAAACCTTTTTTATCAGCATTCCAGAAAACCATCCAGCTAGCATGTGAAGCAATGTCAAAAGATGTCCAGGAGCAAGAAAATATGGCTAAGATGACTGGACGGCAGCGGTACGTTGCCTGGTGGGTTTCTGAATGACTGGGAGAAGCAACTCATCAGGACAGAGTTTATGCTTTTTAGTTTTGCTCTTTTTCCCCATCAAATGACCGAATTCAGCATTCATTGAATTCAGATGATGTTTACGTATTTTGGCATGGGTGGCAGAATAGCCCTTTATACTGCTTTGAAAACAGTATGTATTTCCTGGAAAATAACCCATGAATCTTGCCTTTGCAAACAGAAGAGATGTTTGCATCTCCAGCTCCAGCAGCTTTGGAGAAAATGCAGTGCTCTATCTTATTCCTATAGAATTGTTTCTAGCTTTGCATTTTTCAGTAGTCTCTCTATAACAGTAGCAGCCAAGCTTATGCTAGATGTATTGTTCCCTCATTACTCAGTGCTGTGGTGGCTTCCACAACTACAAGATCAACATGACAAACCATTCCTACAACTAGACTTTGCTGAAGCTTTTATCCTCAGGCTGAGGTTGAGAGGTTTAAATTTTGTACCTGGATAGCTCCAGCAAGTCTCTAATACTAAGAATGTTTTATCAGCATGTGTAGACTTCTTCACATTCTGAAGAAGGCATACACAATACACTGTGTTAAACTTTGCTGTGTCTTACAGGGTGTTGTCAGTGGCCCAGAAGAATACCAGAGTAAACATGCCATTCATTACAGATGAAGAGAGTATAATATCAAGGAAAAAGAGGTATGAAATGCAGAGGTAAGGATACAAATCTGGTTTTGAAGCACATTATATGCTGTATAAACTCAGTTCAATGTGTGAAAAGCATTTGGCATGCAAATGTCAGAGAGCATTTTACTACGTGAGACCAGAGCAGGCCAGTGAAACCTTGCAACACATTTAATACATTTCAGTGCAATGTGAAGGCCCTTTCCTAGAAGGATGTGACTGGAAAGATGGTAAAAATCCAAACTGAATATAATTTACAATATTTTTTAATTGATCACTTTATTTCATAAATTTGATAAAAAATAACCTGTGTAAATTATACTTAATTAGGATTTTTGCTGAGAATAAGGAGATTTCAAAATTTACATGCACTCCCATCACTGTATGCTCTGAGCAACATAGCTACTTACCACAGAATGGCTTCCACAAGACATTAACTCCAGTTTTCTGTGTTGTTTTGGTTGCAGCTGCCATGTCAGCTCCTTCATTAAAAGAAAATCTAACTTGTGTGCTGATATGAGGCAGAAGTTCACAGCAGTACATGAAGAAGCAGCTTGTTGTTTACATGATACCCTGGTGAGCCTTGAGAGGTAGGAAGAAACTATATATTCTTAAAACTCTACAAACCTTGCTTCTGGCCAGATTTAGGACTTGTCTTCAGGCCTTTTAAAGATGCATTTGTATGGATTGACATTAAAATAAGAAGACTGGGATGATGATGGAAAGTTTTATGATTGTATACAAAAAAATATATTGCAGATTAAGTATTTATAGTGGTGTTTGGGGATATTTCTGAATGACTTTTCTGGAAATACTTTTGCTAAATACATTTCCTTTGTACATCGTAGTCTTTTGGCTCAAAGACAGAATAATAAGTTCAGCCCACATACAATCTGTATGGCTGTCTTGTGTTTGCAATTCAGAGATCACTGTATTCTTCAACATTACTTTGACTCTTCTCATAGTAACAGTTAGTGTCCTCTCTCAAGATCTTTTCCCAGATCAGTGACATTTCTACCTTGTTGACCAGCCCAAGCTTGTCATCCTTTTCCTTTCACCCAGAAACATTCATCAGTGATGTTTGTGCAAATTCTTTTCTCTCAGTAAGCATCAGACCTGAGACCCTTCTCTACATTGCTGATCTAAAGGGTATTATAGGCATAGTTTTTTCCCCCATTCTTCCTTCTCTTTTCCATTCTGCTCTTCCATTTTGTAGTTAGAATTTTTTGGCCCCAGAACTTTCCTTATCCTTGTTTTCTTCCCTGTGCAGCTGCTGTGACTGTGTAAGGAACTAATCATTCCAGCACTCTGCAGTATGGAAGGACAAGTCAGATGGAAACTACTACTTGCAGCTATTTTACCATTCTCCATACAGCCACACAAGCATATTCTGTCTGACAGGCATTTGGAGATGAAACCTCAGTTTGGCAGAATATAGTGTAAATAATTTATTGGAAAGAAAAACAGATGTTTGCTTTTGTTATAACACAGTAGTAGTTTTTGTAGGAATGCATACATGAGCCCTATCTGGGTCAAAATTCTAGCTCAGGTCACTCTATTCCACCTCTCTTCTACAGTATTTTCAGTAGTACTTTAAATCGCTGTACAGTATTCTGTCTGGATTTAAGCAGTGGATGCCTGATAAGAAGTGGAGGCTGAGTTTCATTTTAAATGTTTTGATTCTGAAGTTTTTCTTAACCTACAGTCTAGAGTTGATATCGAATATAAACAGTTTTTAATATGTTAGTAGAAATATGAATGTATACAGGCCACCACAAAAGCAAAAATGGTTATTAGTGTGCACAGACTGAACATATGTGTCCTTCACATTCATTGTTTTCTGCCTTCCTTAGTATCTTCACAGTTAACTGTGCAAAAGTATGTTAATGTTTAAAACACAGCTTTAATTTTTAATGTTGAGGTTTTTTGTAGGATGCAGGAAGAGCGATGTCATCAGAAATACCAGGCCTTGAAACAGCTGACAAGTTTCAGAAGAGACATGGAAAGAATAAGACAGCTGAACATGAGAGCCGAAGGAGAACACGATGAAGATGGACTAAAGTGGTGAGGAAGCACAGAAACCCTCAGTTCAAATGAGGTGGTCAGGTCCCAGAATTCTGTCTTTTAGAACAAGAAGCTTTTTTAATTTTCTTTTTTTTTTTTCTACCCAAAGTAAAATATTAATCTGTTTCTGGAAATGCAGGCTTTTCAAACTAGCAGCAACAAAAATACAGATATGATCTCTAGGAGCAGACCTCAGCCTGCTCAGCAAATGGATTAATTGGGAAATGTTAAGGAAGGGGGAGAACAAAATTCCTTTTCAGTGGTATTGGGCAAAAAGCACTCGGTCCTTGCATTTGCACACCCTCCCCAGTGTGCTTTATTGCCTTATTGGAGACTTCTGCCAGGAAGCATGTACAACACCTTGTACCCTGAAGGTGAGAGAGACTGTAGGTGAGTTAGATTCACAACTTCTTACTGAACTGAACATTCAGAGTACTCAGACTGATGGCAAAGGAGACTTTGACTCTAGCTGTCAATCCACATTAAAAAGAGAAGTATTTCCCTGCCAATGTTTAAGCTGTGCATGGACAGCACTGCAACACTTACAAGGGCAAGTAATCACCTAATTGCTTCCTAGTTCAGCAATTCTACAGATTACTAGTGGTTTATGTTTGAAAAGATATTAGCTGTATCCAGTGAACTGCTTTCAGATATACACCAGGAACAGCCTACAAGAATACCTCAGCAAGCTCACAGTGTGTAAACTACTGCCCTATCCATATCTTTGGGTATGGAACGAGGTTTTTTTTCAGCCTGCTTTCTAGTAAGCCTTCTGTCCTTCATAAAATGAGACTGTGAAAAGTCCATTTCTAATCACAGGTCCAAAGTGCAGCTGGCCTAGAACACATCAGGAACACATTAGTCATGCATTAATGGATATACTTACTCTTGGCCTACCTAGCAGAACTCTGGTTTTAATTGTCAAACATGTACGCTCCAGCTGTCCCCCAAATTACTAGCATGTAAATAAGATCTGAAAGTTTGGTGGATGTGGTTTTGCCTTTATACTTACAGTTCCTCTGGAAGAAGCCTTAATTTGGGTAATGCTCCATGAATATAAAGGAGACTATGCCAATATGGCTTTTTACTTTTGCCCCTATGCAAGAACAGTACTACAAGTCCCCTGTCCTTAATATGAAAGTCACATTTCCATAGTGAGGTGGCTGTCTTGCTTTGACCGTGCCAGCAGATTTAGTCGTGTCAGACCTGCTCTGCAAAGCACTATCCGTGAAGGGTGTGAAGAGTAAAATCTCTGATAAGGCTGTTCAACCCCCTTGTGGAGACAGAAGTCACGACAGAGATTGCTTTCAGCATACCTTATTTCATTTAAAATAGGGCATTTTTTTCCCCATACTCCAGCAAACACTGCCTTGCCAAGAAAGCTGAATCACAGCATGAAGACTTTACTATTATATGCTGTCAGTCTAGTTGTCTTATGTCTCTCATGAAGTGAGAAAAACCAAAAATAATGTAAAATATCAACAGTGCAATCTAAGAGTACACTAAACATAGCTTCCTTTCTCCAATTAAATACCTTAATGTGTGGATGGGTTATAAAAGGCATGTGTGTGACACAATTATGGTATCCTGGGTGATCTAGCCAGGCATATTAGTTGGCTCTATGGCCATATTCATACCAGCAGTGTACTACTTGGGGTAGCTCTGGCCCTAGTGAAGACAAGAACCTACATGTTTTGGTTTTTACTGGTTTAAGGGAGAAATTCCTCACCCCTCTCCTGCTGTCCTAGTAACACGTATCTTAAACTGGAGGGACTCAGTGCTTCCTGCTGATGTGTTGCCATATCCTCAGCTCTTTGCAATGAAAGTACATTGTAGCAAGATGGCGATTGGTCTCTTCTTCTGGGTTACCAGTGAGAGGACAAGAGGAAATGGCCTCCAGTTGCACCAGGGGAGATTTAGGATGGATATTAGGAAGAAATTTCTTCACTGAAAGAGTTGTTAGGCATTGGCCCAGGCTGCCCAGAGAAGTGGTGGAGCCACCATCCCTGGAGGTGTTTAAAAAAATATATCATTGTGATACTTAGGGACATGGCTTAGTGGCATGGGAGTGATAAGTTGACTGTTGGACTTTATGATCTTGGAGGTCTTTTCCAACATTAATGATTCCGTGAAAGCCCCAGCACAACCCAGTCATGCATAGTATAGAAAGGTTTGGAACATCATTCTCCAGGACTGTCAAAGCAGCACTACAGAATTTATACAGAACATTAAAAACAAAGGCAAGTATTTTCACAAGAGTTTTATTTTTATTGTAACTTGTAATTCTTCTGAATCTCTGTATTCTGAGTGAAATGGTAAAGGCTGCATGTTACATCAGTGAGATTTATGTCAGCACAGAGAGAGAAGAGAATGATGATAGCACAGGGAAAAGGGATAGTAAAGAGAGTCAGAAAGCATGTCAGATCAGGCACTGATTGCACTGGAAAATCCATAGAGGCTAAACAAAATAAATAGAGAAAAGATGAAGAGGACAAATCTATAGTAAAATGGAAACATTTGTTAGAATTTTATTGTTTCCTTTCATACCCAAGTTTGCCATCCAAAATTTAAATGAAGAATGGAGATGCATCTATTTCAGTGCCCCTGCAAAGGGAATAGGTGCACAACTCCAATAAAGTAAAGCTCTCTCGCATCATTCACTCAGAATTGCACCGAGTATTGCATCCCCTGAAGAGCCATTTTTTACCATGGAAGTTATGGAGATGGTGAAGTGGCAGAAATGACAGGCAAACCCAGAATTATTAATCAGATACGCATTTGTTCCCATGGCTTCTCTTTTATTGCTGCTCATCTTTCTGCTAAAGGTTTCCTGTCTTGCTTGCCAGACTCCCAGAGTCTGTGAGGAGTGACCATTACATACAGAAAATCTTAAAGAAGCTGGAAAAATATGGCAAGACTCCTGACTTGAAAATTCATCCAGACACCTTTCTTAAGGCTCTGGCTGACCTACAGGTGTGGGAGCTGTGTTCTCCAGAAATTGCTGCAGCTGTGGAGGTGAGCAAAGTCCAATTCTTGATTCTCTGTGATGAGGGTGGGGAGATCAGGCACCGATAGGTGAATTTCAGGCAGTGGAAGGTTACCAGATGGAATCATTTAGGATCTCACTAAATGAAAGTGCTTTCATTCACCTTTTACAGGGCACTTTCCTCAGAAGAAAGACATTATGACAAGCATTGGATTATTAATCAGTATCATTTTATTATGACATCACTGTTGATTTGTTTACAGCCACAGTGAAAGTGACATCTGTATAAATTGTTAGGACACTTGAGGAGAAACATTAACATGTTGTTAACATGTTGCAAAGGCCTGTCTTTCCCAGTAAGTACATCCAAGAGCTATTCAAGTCATGTATTATGTTGCTGATCCAGGAACTAACTCAGCAGATACCTTTGTTTTGCTTCAGCAACGTTTAAAAACAAAAATTAAAATCTGTTTTTCAAGATCTGAAGTTGGGCTCAACTCTTGTAGTTCTAGAAGCAATTGGCAGAAGAGGAATGAGAAGAAAGGGAAGAGAATACATTAAAATGTATACTGCTATGTAGTCTTTCCTGGTAACTAGCTTACAAAAAACAGCAATGGTGCCACCTTGTGTCTTTTGTTCTCCTCACAGTTATTTCTCCTAACCTACAAAACCAAAAGAAATCTGAGAGGCAGCAGGTTACAGTGCCTCTTCAACATACCCATGGCATGCCTTACAAAGGCAAAGGTTTAGCACCCAACATGTCAAGACCAGACTACCCATATTTTCTTGATGTCTTGCACAGCCATTTTAGCTTGTGCCATAAATTGCCTAGTCACTAACCAGAGTGGCAACCTTGCCCTAATGTTCAATATATGTCTCTGTTTCTTGCTGGGTTTAGATCTGTTTTTTTGCTGTTTCTATTCTGTTCCCTTTGCATTTTGATCCCTCATATTAGTTCAATAGTAATAGTGAAAATCCTGTGGGCAAAGGTGAATTTCCTACCCTTTACTTATATATCTTTCAAAATTAGCCAAAGAGGAAGGAGGACCTTGGTGCTCCTTCTGACAGGAGCAGATAAAGGAAATTCCCAATTTAGGAGCATGAAAAGCATCACACAATATAACCTGGTTGGTACTGACAGAGGTTGCAGATGAAGTTCTTGCTTCAAGTTGCTTTAATGTATGTACTGCCATGGTAGGTAAACGACAGCTGCAGTTTAAAACACAAAGACTTGACTTGGAAGAATTCAGGATATAAACTGCAATGAAGATTATAGAGTTTTCCTTGTAATTCATGTTAAAGCATATCCATTGCTTCTGGAAGTTGCCTTAAAAATCTTTTGGTGACATAAATCACTATACAAAGTGTTTGCAGAAGCCATGACATTTGTTCTGTTATAACAACGATAAAATTTTTCCATGTTGCCTCTCTCTGACACATAAATGAAAAGCTCAGGAGTAAACCGTTTTCTGTTTCAGTTTGTACGTGAAAGTATTGTGCAGATGCCAGAAGAGGATTTCAACAAGTGGTTTCAGACAAGAATATCTGCCCTCAGTGCACAGTCCTCCACCACTTAAACAACCAGAAGGGATGGGTTTCCAGCTATAACTGTCTTGAAGGAGGAAACTATTGCCTGTTGAGATCTGCCTCCAGAAAGGGAAGGGGAATTAACTTCAGGAAGTCCCACTGACCACTCTTGCACAACTGAAATTTGTCCCTCTACAGTGGTCTGCTGGCTGAGTCAGCCATAGAAAATAAAAGCTAAATATTGTTGCTCCTTCCTGTGTGATGTCTTGGACAGACTGTCAAATTTTGATCTCATCTAACCATGTAGGATGAAGAGAGTTTCTAATCACAGGTCAGGTCATTTTTTCAGATATTCCTCTAACAATACCTACAGTATAACAAGCATCTACTCAGTACAGATATACTGGCATCCATATCTAGTGTTGTCTCTGTTTGCTGTTCATTTTATCTCTCCTTTATAAAAAACATCCCAAGCACGGGGTAGTTGTAAACTTTAAGACAATTCTTTTTCTGCATTAATTATTTTTTGTAATTCAGATGTTTTATTTTGACATTGAGTTTATTCTGTAGTTATTCTGAGCTTATGAACTCATTCTTGCCTTATTAAAATCAGTATTGAAAAACAAAGCATCCTTAGATGCATTTCCCAGGTTTTCACCTGAAGATATGTTTTCCCTTGAGTATCTTAACATATACTTGCCATTACTCTGCTGGGTAAGACAGTAGAATGACACTTCTGAACTCAGACAGTGATAAATACATGATGGTTCTGAACCTGTCTGAGCTTAATCATGTATTTCACGATGGGTCACAATTGCTGGGTGATGGGAATCGGTGACCCAGTGACCTTCTAAGCTGATGACCTTAATGAGCTGTTTAGCTGTGTCAAAGCTTCCAGAGGACCCACTGGGGAGAACTATTGTTGATTCTTCAGGTGCAATAAGGGGAAGCAATGCCAGCTTAGAGTCCAGGTGAGTCCAGAGACCACTGATGGTTATAATGTTGTTAACAGCCTCATTTGTCCCCTCCTTACTGTCAAGAGATGAACATTTTCCAAGGAAAAGAGATAAGAACACAGATTGCTTTGACTTACAGCCATCAGAGAAAAGCAAGCTGTTAAAATGATGTTGTGCTTCCACTTTTCTCAATCTATATTTGGCAGAGATAAGCTAGTATTTGTACAAGTAGAGAAGCCATATTTTTCCCTATCCGTGCTTTTCCTCCCCTCCATCTCAAAATCCAGTGGCAAACTTCCCTCCAGAACTCTGTGGGACTGATCTAGTGCCCAGTGAAATCAGTGGCTGTGCTGCTGCCAGATCAGCAGCATGAGGCCTCATTCTAACCTGTGAGACCTCAACTCCACTGTTCACTGTTTTCTTCCGTTGTTTTTAAGTTCCTTGCAGCCCTCTGTGGGTTTTGAGAAACCCCAGTTCTGCTGTTCTTTTGGGATCATTTCGTCATGATCTGAGTCCAAGTTTCACTGTCAGTGCTGTGGTCTTACTCTGCAGCAAACAAAAAGAAATCTTAATGTAGCAGCTTGGGAGCTCCTGATTAAACTGTGGTTACACAAAGTGAAACTTTCATCTTGGTCCTTCCTCCCTGCAGAGAGCTGCAGATGTAAGGCTGTGATTTTTCCTTATGTATAAGAAATGGAAACAGGCTTGTCCTTAGCTGAAGTGTGTGAGCCATGCAGCTGAAATCAACATTTTATACCTGAGCGTGTGATCTAATGTGCCTGCCTGCATCTAAGATGAGATGACTGTGCCAAATGTAATTAGCTAATGTCTAAGCAGCTCTTTGAGATCCCAATGCACAATGCCAATGCTGAATGTTGGGAGTCTCTAATGTTCTTGTGAGATTATGAAATATCCTATATATGTTTTGTTTGACAGTGTCTCTTCCCTCTCCCATTGCCAGCAGATGACAGTCCAAAGGGACTTCTCTAAAAAGAAAATAGATCATTTTTTTTCTCCTCCTGCAGCACCAGACTAATTGAAAAATTTCTACTTGTTTTACTCTGAGGTGAAGAGCTCCTCTGGAGCAAAACAGCAGCTTCCCTTTTCCTGATTCCTGAGAAACTTACTATTTCCTCAGGCAAGATCCTCCACCCTACTCAAGTCTTTGCCAGTTTAAAGGACTGAAACAATACAAAGGAGTGAGATGTCCATAGCCAAATAGAGGTAGACTTGGGCTTTTAAAAGTTTGGAGTATTTTTCCTGAGGATATCTTACATTCTTCCAAACACTTTTATGGACAATCTCACTCTTGTTCATGTATATTCAACTTGCTGCTTCAGTGGAACCTTGCAAGGTAGGTTCAGAGTAACCCACTTAACACATTGGAGAAGGATGCACCGAGAGTCCAAATCAACAGAGCATGCAGAACTGCTTGGATTAGTGTTCTCTCTGCTCATCCTTCCTCCCATGCTGTTCCAGTCCTTTACAATTTCAGCTAATGGGCCAGTCATTCACAAAATTTCATTAGCCAAAACAAACAATGTGAGCTTGGGTTGGTCACTTGCATCATGCTCTGGAGGGATGTTGGGGATTCAAACACTGAATTCAGAGAATTTTGATCCTGCTTCTTGCTGTCTGATGTGTTTACAGTGTCCTCCAAACCCACTCCCCTCAGACTGCACCTCAGTGGAAATGAAATAATGTTGTTCTGGGTCTCACTAGTAACAGGGCAGAAAGCTACAGTTGCATGAGAATTGTTTAGTTAATTAGGCTAATAAGTGTTACAGAAAAATACATCAATTAAAATAGGAAGTAATGCCTCTTTAACCATTAACCTTTCCATTCCACTTCACAGATGTTCTGAAATTGTCATCTCTACTCTCTTTTCATAGGAAAGACTTCAGCATGGTAGAAAAGAAGCCAACCGTCCTATCACATCAACAACACTTCTGCTGCAGCATCTTATAAATAGGGATTATAAAATAAACAGCTGTCATGGAGATAGGCTGTTTTATTATGAGGAAATGTCATGGTTGTTGTATTAAGAAATCAGGGAACATCTTTCTAATTGGAATATCAGCTTTATGTATCACCACTCTGCTCTGCTGTCTTGTAACTTAATGGCACCATGCCAGTATGTTAGAGATGAAACTATATGTGGCCTCATGCATTAATAACAGCAATTCTTTTTGCTGTGTTTTAATAAATATCACTGTTGTAGCATAGCAGAAGATAAAAGCTCAGACTAACAAACCCCAGGATATCTGGGACCAGCTCCAGCTCTTACTGAGCTCAATGGAAAAGCTCTTACTGGCCCTGTTGAGTATTGATTACTGTAAAATCAGAATAGGTTGTTAAGGCATGTGCAGTGGCTGATCTTGTAAGCAGCAGCTTGACTTTTTTTGTTCAAGGCACTAGCTGAGTGGGTTTACCCAAACTTTTTTGCTATGCAGCAAGCTTACCCAAAGCAAAACAAAAATACACGTCCCAGCAGGAAGGCTCACCAAGCACCAAAAGTGTCTAACCTCCTTCTGAAAAAAATCATAAATGGCTGATTGTGAGAAGCTTGGGAGGACATACTGAGGCCTGAAATACCCTGAAATTGCTGTTTCTTATGCTTTTCTTAATAATCTGTCTTTGGCTCTTGTTCAAGATGGTATGTCAATGCATTTTGGTCTATCTGATGCTTGTGTTTTCTGACAAAATTGGAGAGTCAAGGGAATACTTGAGACTGTTGGGTAATAGTGCAACACACTGTGCCACTGTAACATGTTTGAAGTTGTATTTATTTATTCATTAGGTTAACAGGAAGCAGAAACAATATTATTTCAGGAGCCCTTCAACAGTGAGGAGTGAGGAATGCTTTTTTGCTGTCACACCAGAAGAGCAGGAAAGTGGCAGCATTCATCCCACTGAACCAGCCACTGAGCTCCATGTTTTGAGGATGCCACCACAGCTGATTGTGACTCTCTTCCTCATTGTGGTAAGTGGCCATTTTCACACAAAATTTCAGTCTTAAGGAACAAAAGGCAGATCCTAGATTATTCTGCAGTCAGGAAGGGAAATAAAACACATATTCCACTGGAAGGAAAGCATTTGCTCTTGCAAAATCCAGAGCAACCTCAGAGTTAACTTTCCCATCAGAACAGGCCTTCCAGAGGAGCTGGCATGCCATAGCTAACCAAATCTCCTGCAAGCTTTAGACTGATTACTGTGTCAGACCCACACAGTTACATGTTTTTCAATGCTGCTAGTTCTGGTTAACAATGTCAGTTTTGAAGATTCTGATTTTCCATTGTTGAACCAGAGTTTTGCAGTGCATTTCACAGGGGAAGTATTAGACCCTAAAGTAGGGAAAGGCTGAAGAAGAAAACCTTTTCTCTTTATTGACATGCCTTTCCTTTTTTTTTTACCTGGCAAATGGTTGTTTCTCTTCTATGTGATCTGTATAGCTTTTTATTAGGATGGCTATGTTTTTGTACATTACCTTGTAAATTAAACCCAACTATACATGATGGATTTAGTCATTGTGCTATAAATTGTAGTGGATTTTTAAACAAACCCATCCTGGTTGACAACTGGGGCATCTAATTTATTTCTCATGCCAGATTACTGTTACAGTCAGCAAAATGTTGTCTTGCCTGATAGCTTATTAGAACATTTCTCAAAATATGCTAACAAATGCTTGCCTTTAAGAGGCTGTTTCCTTCCTGTGATTCTTCAAACCATGTTTACAAAGTAGGGCAGGTTGCAGCTAAGGGAAATATGGGTGGTCTGTAATGAAAACTTCACAAAAAAGGTGTGGAGGGAAAATTACAATGTCCAACTGTTCACATTTGTTGTAGGAAAAGAGCAAGAACAGTGACCTATATAAGTGGCTGAAATAAAAGTAACAAAAAAGCAAGCTTTTGCTCTTGGAAAAAATAGACTTGATTACTGCAGGCTTGTAAAAAGAATCCAGCAAGGACTGAATGAATATTGTTCAGTTGTTTTAAAAGCCCTCTCCAAGTTTCACAAGAGAACTACCATATTTTCTTATGGATGAAATGTAAAAATGAAATACTGGAATTCTTAAAACAATCATTTGGTATGGAAACTGTGTGGGGATGAGCAATGGTCAGACTCCTCGGATGTAGGCAAGGAACATTAGCTAGCTCATCTTTCTCTACAGTTACAGTCCCCTCTTTAGCTAAAGGGGACAAGGTCTTTCACCCTCACAGAATTCCAGAGTCCAGAAGTTAGTGTCGGTTCTCACACAAGTTAGTGTAGGTACCATGGACTCTCATCATTTCTAAAAGAGTAATTCTCTTGCTGTTAGCTATAAAGGGGGCTTAGAGAAAACACCTGGCTGGAGTTTATATGTGTAAACAGGATTTTTGGAAACGTGATAAACCTAATATATAAATTAGGAAAAAGTATCATGTCCTGTTATGTCTACATCCAGGTTATTTCCCAGTGGGTTTCGTATCCTAGAAACAGTGTCTCAGTTGCTTTTTTTCCCCATTAAATGGTCTCCTGATGTAATAGTTCAATGACTACTGGGCTGCGTTCACTAGTGGCACTCTAGGCCACTGCAATTATGGTGAAGTAAAGCTGGAATGGCACTGATCAGTCAGATCCAAATTTGATGGCTGTTCTAATTACTGTATTTGGGAATCCTTAATGAAAGAAGAGTACATGTGTATATGTGTGCGAGAAGGAGAGATGGTTCCTGTGGGATGCTACACAATGGAAAAGTGCTAAGTATATTAATTATTTATAGAACAATTAGTATTCTACTTATCCCACAAGTTCAGATCTGAGTCCAGATCCAAACTTTCCCTAATGGGTCCATTTAGCATTTTGTCTCAAGCCCTACCGTACTTGTAACGTAACTGACCTAGTCCAGCTGCAGAGCAATACTCATAGCCAGGCCTGTGTTCTGCTCTTGTAGGTATTGAGTGAAACTGGAGCAGATCGAGAGAAGTCTAGGAAGAGATTCCAGACTGGCTATGGGGTGAGTGAGAGCTAATTAAATTCATTGCCTGCATCAAATGCCTTAAATCCTGAAACACTTTCATAAACACTTGAATTTATGAAACTTATTCAAAAGAGCCATTTTCAGTTATTTGCTAGTACAAATTATTTTACTATTTCTTTGATAATACAAATACCACTGAAGATGGAAAAATTATTCAAATTCTTTAACAGGCCTGTTATAAATGTTTTCAGGACCTCTTAAGAAAATCAGTGTTCATTAATAACTCCAAAAGGCTGAATTTACAATCCTGCAATGCACAGCCACATCTGAAATGAATTCTTATAGCAGGAAATCAGAAAAATTAGGTGCCCAGTTTAAAAGAAAGATGTAACTGAGAAGGTGTCTGCTATTAAACCCCCAGTAGTAACTATTCCTAGAAGAAAACAGGTAAAATTAGATTTAACGTAATACAGTCTCTTGCAAAACATGAGTAGAGCACAATCAAGCTTACATAAGTGTATCTAGGAGGTTCAGTAATTCCTAACTCTGAGCAGCAAGTCCAAATGTGAGTTCAGTCAGGAAATATGTACACACTGAGGTCTAGGGGGTGTTTTCAGAAGAAAAGTCTCACTATTGCCAAGCTGAGAGGAAGAGGCAGGGTGACAACAGCAGTCAGAGCAATCAAGTCAACAACAGCAATTAAGTTAATGCTAGCAGTGTGTGCACCACTGGGTGCATCCCTGAATAATATCTCTCTCTGGTCATAAGAGACAATGCTAGTTACTGATTAGTCAAACTTAAAGAACAATGATGCTTTTTGGTCCTTGCCTAACTGTTAAATACTAAGTGTCAACCAACACACAAAGGAACTGGCTGCACCCAATCCTCATGAATCCCAGACAGGCCCAGAATAACCAGGGACAAGCCTACTTGAGCAATAGCCACCTGGCCCAGGAAGAAATGTAGTGAGGACAGGTAGACCACATACACTAGACTCCTTCATTAGAGGAGAGGCTTGAATCTTCTTTTTTCATGGGCTCTGCAACTGCTTCTATTCAGCACAGCCTAAATTTTCTAGATTTTCTGGCATGCTGCAAAAAGCAGCTGCTAAGACACTTAGAATGAAAATGGATTCAAAATGTGCTTTGGAAGTGACTTATAAGCAAAATTTCTGCCTGGGATTCATCTACTGTAACCTCTAATCTTAAGACATGTAAGCTCACTTCTGGAGCATTCTTCTCCACGTGGATTCTAAAGGAAATTTGATTTAACTGAGCTGTGATGCCATTTTTGGATGGTTAAGGTGAGGTAAGATAAATCCTACCATTTCAGTGCTACAAAGGGACTGCTACAACAGACTGTCTTGTCAGTCACAAGGAGAAAAGCTTCCGAGCACACGAACTCATTTGCAGGGAAGTGGAACACTGAGGGTAAAACATGGGCTCCTCAAAGCACAACACAGGTCACCCACAGCACTGAGCAGATGTCCACTGCTGTCTGAGCTGGTGTAACAGATCCTGTAACGTTGATATGTGACTAAATCAGACAGGTCAGAAGCCAGGATTTAAAATGGAAAAGGATAGATCATTAAAAACATCTAAAGATGTCTTCATGTGTTTAAGTGCTTGCAGGTTTGCACTGTCAAATTGTTTATTGGCTTCAAATTATGGTAGTACTTCAGAAGGTTACCAGTGAATGAAAAAAACGTTCAGACTGTGAAGGAAACTTTCATTTTTATCTGAACATTTTTCTGTTTATGTGTTTATTTATCATGAATAATTTACCAAAGTTAACTGTTCATCATGGACCTTTGATGTTTGCAAAGCCACAGTCCACAGTGAAAAATAAGAGTATACAACTGCAAGAGTAAAATTGCAAAGTTATGTTTAAACTAAGAAAAGCATTTCTCTCACAATACCTATTACAGCATCAGTGTACACTAGTCCCAGTGGTAAAATAATGCATCAGCCCCACAGACACTGATAACTTCAGTAATGCCCACAGAAATGCAATGACAAAGAGTCCTGATCCACCATTTTTAAGGATGAGAATATGCATTCTTCCAGCCATTACACTTTCTAGTGTTTAATGTGCCACATATTTAACTCAGGTCACTTGGAAAGCAGGAAAATGAGACATGCCACTGTTGTACCCCAACTGGTTATATACTAACAGAAATAATGAGTGAACTGAGGGAAAGGTCTAAATTAGTTCTTGAAGTGCGATGTAATGCAAATACATGCATTTTGGGAAGACAAAAAAAGCCACCAGGAATTTAGCCTTTGATTCCTGACTGTTCTTATTTACTTACAGCAGAGAGTTAAAGGGCAGATAGACTTCTTGATTCAACATTTGAGCCATGCATAGATATTGACTCTTACCTGTTTCTTATGGAAAAGAAATAATTTTCAGTCAAATTGTCCCTGCTTCTTTTTAAGTCCACCCTCTACTGTGCCTTCCATGAGAAATCACCATCAAAATTATTCTTGTAACTCCCTTACTGTAGTATTCAGTTAAATAATACAGCAGCTCCCTGTCTTAGGAAAAGAATAACTGTGTGTATGAAAACCAGTTAACTGTATCTGATTCAACCTCGTAAATTAATACGAGGTTGAGTCAACTGGAAGTTAGGGACCTTCAAGTAAACTTAGTTTCTGTCTCCTAGATAAAGGAGCTTAAGTTCATCATTATCCAGCATTGCCTGAATGGAATTTATGAACATTCTGTGACGCTGTCAGTAGAGAAACTTACTTCAAAGCTAGGAACAACTGTCTTTAGGACAGTTTATTACAACAACTTCCTTTGTGTAATATTGACAAAGAGTTTGATCCAAATCTTCATTTTGAATCACTAGGTGATAGGTAGCAGTAAGGAGCCTTAGACTCCCAAATCTCTCCCTTCTCATTTCTTCTTGTGCTTAAGTAACTTTAGTGCTTTCAACATGCCTGTACCAATTGCTTCTGTCTGCAAGCTCCACAATACGAACAACATAATCACCTGAACAGCAGCTAGGAGATACCAGAACATCTGAAACCAAAAGCATAATGTCTACTTCCCAAAGCCTGCTGGTAAACCTTATGGTACAGCTGTGCTGGTGTCAACACAATGAATTACAGTAGGTTTCTTCCTTTTTTTCCTTTACATTAAATTCTGCTGTCAAGCTATAGCACCTTATGAAATCAGGGGAAGAAGACCTTTAAAAAATATCTTGGAACTGTCATGTCTTTAGCCCATCTACTTTGCCCAGCATCCTGCCTTACTCATGTCACTGGGAAAATCTCTGCTCTGATCAGTTTCTTTTTCAAGACTCAGCTTGAAGTGTAAGTCTGTAAGCAAGAATGTTGGGTACTCTGACTCATTCCCTTGGAGGGCTATTTTTATGATTGTTCTCTATGGAACTGCATCTTAAAATTCTCAGTTAATGTTCTTAAATAATTTTCCCAGCTTTCTGCTGAGCCATCTCGGCACGGTGGTTCTTCCCTCTGAGGTAAGAACCTTTCCCAGGTTCTTGGGAATATAACTATGCTCCATCACTGCAGTCTGTGAAACCAAACTGTTGGCTGAATACCTCCTTTTTCTTTACCTCAGTAAGTGGCTACAAGTCAGTGCCTTTTAAAATTTAATCAATCTTGTCCTAACAGGATATACTTCTTGGGTTTTAACCCATCTTCTACATAAAACAAGCCACTAAATTCAGCTACAATAACTGCCTCATGACAGAACCTTTGTCTCAAGAACCTCTTAATGAGCTCTCATTATCACAAATTGCCCCTGAATATCTGTAATATCTTTTGTAGCTCCACACATCTCACCACTTCCTGTCTCCTGCTTTCTTTTCAATCCATTAGCATCCCTTAGCAGCGTTGTTTGAGCAATTAAACTTCATTGTTTCTAGATATGCACAAGGAACCTCAGGTTCTACTATTAGGTCTGTGTTTTTAAGAGACCTGGGAAGGGATTCACATGATCCAGCTTAACAGAGCCTAGATTCCTCCTACAGTTCATGGTCCTCAGATAAAGATTTAGTGCAGGTTTTTTGCCTGTTGTGACTGATAACTGCACCGGTTTCTGAATCCCTCTCTTGGAAGTTCCCTCATAAATGCATTTAAACTAAATGTCTAGCCTTGGTCAGTAAGAATCTACATCTTTTCCTCATACTCCAATTTCAAGTCTCCCCAGCTTATCTCTGCACACAACTTTTCCTTCCCTATAGAGTTCGATATGCCAGCTGCTTTTTGTTGTACTTGTGTTCAACGTGAATGGCCCAAACTGTCCCATGTGAGCTGGATGTTCTCATGCACATGCCTGATAATAGGTTATTTACCTGTGGGTGTTTGAACTGTAGGCAGATAAACTCCCAACTCATTCAGCCATTACAAAGTTTCCCTGGAAGTATTCTCATGGATTAAAGGCTTGAGGGCCCTGGAAGATACTGATCCCTTGTAGAGAGCCTATCCATGATCTCCATCCCTACTGAAATCAATTCTAAAAGTAGTGGTGTGGTGTGATGTGAACTGTGTTTAAAGTCCCCTGAGATCAAACATATCAGAGATTTTACAGCCTCAGATTGCTTGTGTCTGAACTCTTAATGGATGCGTTGGCAAGCAGATGTAGCTTTGGTATTTCTTACTCTCTTTCCTAGAGACATGAAACCTTTTCTTCTGACATTTTGATAGATAAGCAGATTCTTATTCCACATTATATTCCAGGCACATAGCTGAGAGATGATAAATGTCTATGAAAGTAAAAATCTTGCACCTATATTTCTCATGTCTTTACTGTGTTGACTGCATTTTATCTCATAGGATGACATCCAGACATGGGAAACCATGGCTTCAGTCAATTCAATTGCAAAGTTCCCAGTGACAAAAGTAGCTCACTCATAAAGCTCTAAACACACCTCACTGCTTTCTGTAACTTAATTAAAGAAATGCTCTGAGGGGGAGCTAGCCAGAACAAAATGTCAGCTCCAGCCTTCATCTGATAAAAAGTTTCTCAGTTTTGCTGATGCTCCGTTCAGGTATAAAGTTGGGGGGGGTCATATATCACATGGCAGAAACGGAGCCTTTTCCTTTCTGGGTGGGTACAGGCTGCCACAGTTTTCCTTATCCACATCAAAACTGTGATGAAAGCAGATCTTCATTTACTTGTTTTGTGATTTGCTGGTTTGTTGGGTTTTGATTTGTTTTTTCCTATAGAATGGGTTTTGTCAATAGTAAAGATTTCTTCCCTTCCTCCCACTCCTGCATCCCTCAAACTGGATTTCACCTTACAGATGTTATGTTCAGTAACTACGGAATCACTTTCTAAAAACTGGCTAATGCACTCTGGGCCCGAGCCACTAAAATGCTGTAAGTTGGTTATTTTCTGCCAGTCTTCAATGTTTTTGCTAAGTTTAGCAAGTCACCGGGGTTAGGAGATGAGAAATTTAGCCCAGATTCCAGGAAATGCCTTTGCAGACTTGACGCCGCTCGCTGACGAGCTCAACGAGCTCACTGACAGCAGGACAAGGAGCCTCAGGGAGCAAAGTTCTCTCCGGGAGTAACGCGAACTTGGTTAAAGTCGTTTCACTGCAAACAGTTATAAAGTTCCGGGGAGCAGCGGAGGAGCCTAAGGTCCTGTGGCTCCGGCCCTCCGTGCCAGCGCCGCGGGAGGCTCCTGTGGGCAGGACCGGGACAGCCCGAGGATCCCTCCCCACCCCCCACCCCCCCGGGAACCGTCAGCGGCGTTTTGTTGCTTGTCTCTTTTTCCAATTCCTCCCGTGAAGTTACATTGGGCAGGAAAGGCGCTGCCGGTGCCAGCCCCGCTCGTCCCGCGGCGCTGCCGGTGCCGTACCGGGCGGCTCCCTTGGCTCGGCGCCGCGGGGGTCACGCCTGCCCGGTGCCCAGTGCTGGGCTCTTCCAGCCTCCCGCCGCGCAGCACCACAGCCCCATGTCCGCGCTCCCCGCCGGTGCCGACATCAAGAGGGCTCTGGAGAACAGCCCCGAGACCAACATCGAGGATGACCTGCCCGACGAGCCGCCGCAGCCGCGGCCCAAGAACTACCTGCTCCTCAGCATCCTCTCCTGCTTCTGTCCCGCCTATCCCGTCAATATCGTCGCCTTCGTCTTCGCCGTCATGGTGAGTAGCACCCCGCGGGGGGCACACGGCCACCTTCGCCTTGGGGTTGAGTGTCTTGGGGCGAGCTGCGGCTCCCCGCAGCGTTCCCGGCAGGGACCTGCGAGAGCAGAGTTGGGGCTTGAGGAGCCGTCAGGGTAACCGGTATCCAGCGCCTTTGACCGCCTGTCTCTGCTGGCTTGGACAAAGTTAGGGTGAGCCCGGGAGCATCAGCAGGCTGAGTCAGTGTCTACTTGGTTATCCCGGCAGAGGATACAAAGTGTGGAGTGAAGGCAGTTGAAATTTTCACTATCAGGCTGTATCAGAAAGGGAGATCTGTTACATCTACACAAGGAATTGGACATAGTTTCTGTGTGTGAACGTTGCAGTTGGGGGATCAGAAATCAGATTTGCAAAGGAGTAGACCTCGTTTCACCTTTAAATATGATAGAATTGCCTTTCTTCCAGTAAGCAAGTTCTTTAGCCTCTACTGTTTTCTAGAATGATGATTGTAGGTTGTTGGCAAAAACCCTTATATCAAGTACAATGAGAGAACAGCCTTAACTCCTATAACCTGTAATTGATCTGTCTTATCCTTAATAATCCAGCAATCCTGTTAACTTCAAAAGGATTGTTAGAACAGAATCTTCATCTCCGAGTTCGAAGTTGCAGAGTCAGATCCAGAGTTTTCTAAGTGTACATGGTCAGTGTAATCACTAGTACTGCAATGTATTTCCATTGTTTAGGAGCTGAAAAGTGTTTAAAAACATGTTGTGTATTTTCAGCCTTTTCTCTGACAGCCAGGCTGGAAAGGTGAGTAAAAATATAGTTGTTTATTTTTGCAATTAAGTTTCAGAATAATTACCTACATCTAAAATTCAGTAAAACACTGTTTTACAGCTACTAAGATTGATCAGTCGTCACACCTTAATATTGGAATGCATACTTAAGCTTGAAAGTTGTTTAAAGGAGCTATACCAAAGCCATCTTCACAACCTTTTTTGTCCAGATAAGTATTAACTGTCAATTTTAGGTTTTTTTAGACATGTTTATTTTCTTTGTTGTTAACTTGATGATATGCTCTTTTCCTTGATTGAGAAGATTTGGTTCTGTTGATACCCAGCATCCTTTCTGCCTATGGACTCTTAGGTGCTATAAAAAGTAATGAGAGCTGATGATCTGGGGCTGTGAGCATCTGTTCACTGTGACAATGCTTTCACCAAGGCACTAGGGCTGCACAGAATTTAACTGTCAAGGACAGAATTAGGCCTCTAAAAATTTTTGCATCCCATATGGAGAAATTTCCACCCACGGCCTAGTTGAAGTTCATGCAGGCTTTTGGAGTCAGGCTTCAGTAAGTGTCACCAGGGGATATGTAGAAACCAGGGTGGGAAGAGCACTTCCTGAATGCTAAACAGTCTGTGAAGGTCTCAGCTGCCCATTCCCTTAAAGGGGCGAAACAAAACCCACATCAGTAAGCTCCACTGTATGTGAATCCCTTCTGTTTCAACATCATTCTCACCTAAAACCTCTCCTTTCCCATGAAAATAACATGTCCAGCTTCTTTTCCACAGCCTGATTCCCCTGCCTTTTAGAGCTGCAGCCTGTAACTGTACCATTAGCCTTGACTCCAGGTTCTGTGTTTTACCCTATGCTGGGTTTTTTTCTGCTTCTACTGGAATCTACATCCTCCCTCACTTTCTTAGCTTGTTTCCTAGAGTTGTGAAGGGTTAACACTGAGGTACAAGAGTGGGTTATTTTCTTTTCATACAGAGGATGCTTTTATAGTCTGCAGGGCTTGCCTGAGATCATGTGTCAGAAAAGATAGAGACTCATAAAAGTGGACTTCTCTATACACTCCCACTGCCTAGAGTGGGCCTGGAAGGAAGAGTCCTGTTGGCTTCTAGAGGGGCATGGTTCAGCACCCTGTTTGCCTGTGTCATGCCCTCCTTAAGTGCTCTCAATTCAGACAATGTTTCCAGTCTAAAAGTAGAGTCTGGGTTCTAACGCACCCTCAAATTAAATGACATATTTGTCTTCAGTCTCTTCTGCCTCTTCTGCTGCCCCATTTACAACTCCAGCACTGGTTTCCTCACTTCTTTCTCACCTTTGGGGGCACAAACCTTGCCACTTTAGATCTAACCTTCTTGACTGTATTTTTAGAATCAACCTCCTCCAAGTTCTTCCTATTGTGATAACATTTTCTGGTTCCTTATCTCCTTGGTGAAAGGAATCTCTTTTTTATGACAGGGTAAGAGGATAATTAGTAGGATGGACACTTAATGGCATCACTGTGCTGATACATTGGCATTATAAGGGCAGCCTTCTCAAACTAGTTGCTTGTCACTTGCAGATGTGAGGATGCTTGGCATTTTTAGCAAATGGAGATCTGTATTCCCCAGGGTTCTGGCCAAGACTCCTGGCTGTAGGGTTACTGTTCTCCTCAGTACTCTTCTGCAGCTGCAGCCAGATGCCATCAGTTCTCCTGCTTCCTGTTGCTTACAGCAACTATATTGTGTTGCTGTGCAATTAGTTGGCTCACTAACCTCAGAGGTGCCTCATTGAGACTCGCTATTCTTTCTCATATAGGCGAGACCACAGGCATCAGGACAGGAGTTTAGGGTGCAGGTACCAAGTCAGGAGGCTTATGTGGCAGAGGAGACTTCTCTGGTGCAAGGCAGCATGTCAGTGAGCAATTTGGCTCCTCATCTGCCGCTGTGTCTTTTCCCTCTATTGGGAACCCAAAGAACATTTAGCTGGCAGTGAACTGCCAGCTGTATCTGAGACCTTGCTCAGGTGAACTGGCTGTATCTGACTCATGGAATCAGAGCTAGAGAGAGGCTGAGGGACAAATCTAGAAAAATGAATCAGATATTTCTAATACCAGCACTGAGTTCTGAGAATAAACTTTGGCCTTTCTCAGTACAGTACCTTTGTTTGCCTTTATTTCAAAGAATTGCATGTCAAAACTAGTCAGCAAATTTCACAGGGCCTTAGAGTTCTAAGAACTTCAAAACAGTCTCTCAAAATTCATTTCTCCCTTATTGTTTGCTCCTAACTCCCTCTTTACATTGACACATTTCTGTTTAATCATTTGCGTGCTTCAAACAACACATGTGGTCAAGCTGTGACAATTTTGACTCATCTGCCTCTGATAGTAACAAGCTCTTCGACTGCGTTTGTTATCCTTGGGTTCAGATGCCTTATCTGTATATTACAAACTGGTAAGCTCTTCCTCTGCAATACCACTTTCACCCTGTCCCCAGAGACACAGAAGTCCAGTTACTTGTTTGCATGTCACTGTACCGCCCACAGAGCAATCTCCCCTTTCATTGTGTCCTGCTCATCATATGCCAGTTCAATTTACAACAAAGCAGAGATCAAGCCTGTTTCTAAATACGTCCCTTAGTTCCCCCTCTTCTTTCTCTTTCCCTTTAAGTTGTTCTCACAGTAAGGAGTCCTACTGAGCCACCATGTCTCACTCTTCCTTTGGTCTGAACTAGAGTGTCTCTCATTTCCAGGTACAGCCAAATAAGGTTTGTTACAGCCTGGCTCATGGAAAGCCTAGAAAATGTTAATCAGAGAACCTCAGTCTGGTCTTCCTAGATTTGTAAGAGAAGTAGAGCAGGATTTCTAAAGTAGTTAAGTAGTATTTCTGCTTTTGCCATAAATGGTGCTCTGGGAGTGTGGAACAGAAAATGTCCATTAAAAGGGATTAATAGTTTGTAGCTAATTCAGCAAATTTCTGTTCATATGAGGTTAAGTTGCTTCATTGTTGAGCTGAGAATACCTTTTATAAATAGATGTGTTTGAACCTGGTGAAGTCACTGAGATTGCTCGAGTAAATAAGCAGCTGCAGAACTGTGGCTTTAATTTAGTTTATGACTTCATAGTGAGTGAGGTAGCAGAAACCTGAGAAATCATACGGGATGAGGCTGAAAATGAATTAAATGTGTTTTAAAAGTTGGACAGGCCAAATGTCACACACAGATGTTGTATTCTGTGTATATTGTCTAGCCCTAGGAAATAAACAGATGTAACATTTAAGGCTTTCATAGTTGTTAAGGCTTAGATACTGTTGTCTGTCTGACATTGAAAACTGGAAGCTTCATCCAAGGGCCCTTTGAAGCAGATGGAAGTGAATTAATTTCAAAAAGCTTTACATCAGACCCCAACCACTCCCCCAAACCTCTTACTGTTTCTTGAATGCTGTCTAAATTATGCCATTTAATTTAAACCTCTTAATAAACTTGTCTCCTTCCTGTCTCTCCCAAATCCTCCTCTTTATCATTAATGCTGTTTTCATGCTCTTTGTCGTGGATTTGTATTAAAATGACATTATTTATTAAAGTACACAGTGAATTATTGATGCAGTACCTGCAGAAATCACATGGACGTTCTCCAGACTTCCTAAACACATTAGCAAAATTGCACAGAACTGCAAGCTAGTGCTACCATATCTTGCTTACGACTCTGTCTCAGTCTTGAGACCACATGCATGGGGGAATGAGTGTAGAGTGTCTACAGGAGCATGATCTGCATGTCATGCAAAGTGAGCCCTTTGCTGGGTGGGGAGGACCAAGGCAGGGCTGGGGTGTCAGTGATGCTTCTCTGTGTTTCTCCATGTGTAGCCACAGTCTCATTCATAGTTGCTACCACAGGCAGCAGGAAAAGCCAACCTCCTCAAGACCAAGCCAAGCCATGTTTCTCCTGATACTCCTTTTATGTACCTTCCCAAATGTATTTTGACAAATCTTAAGAAAGCTTTTCTTCTGCAGATAGGACTGCTGAAAACAGTGGAGTAACTTAGGTGAGAGAAACTGAGCCAGCCACCCTTTGTAACAGGAGAATCAGAAGTGACATCATCCTATTTGACTATGTGTTTGTGTCAGTCTCTGATTTCCATCTCTTCTGCTTTCCCCACTGCATCCTTTAAGTCCACTAGCCACCCATAATGAAATTTGACAGTAGAGCAGAGTTATTAGCGATATTCTTTAGGGAAATAAAATAGAGAAATGTTTAGCTACGTAGGCTTCCAGGAAGAGAAGAAATGTATCAGTGCTCTCTTTAAGGGCAAGAGTGCATCAGCAGCTCAGCCTTTCTTAGACACCAGAGAATAAGTACCTGCACTTATCCTTGAGATGCAATTCTAGCAATATGGCTTCATTGCTTTGGGACTGTCTTGGCACAAGCGATCTTACTGCAGTGCTAAGGCCGAGGATGCATCTATCCCACTAACTTCTGTGTGCTCACTAATCGACAGAACACACATAGATAATGTCCCTGATTATTTTTCTGCTTGGGGAAAAAAGGCTCTACAACAATGCTTATATCCTTTGAAGTTCATTCCTTTCTTGCTTTCCACAGTCTCAGATCTTCACTCTGTTGGATTAGCTGCTTTCTGTCTTTGCTACGAGAAGCAGTTCAGAACTACACTTTCATAATAGCTGGTTCCCCAAGGAATTATGCTGAGATAGTTCAATAGTGCAATCTGTTAAAGAAATCTGGACTCAATGTCGTTAGTTTATGAGCTCAAACTCTCCTGATCTTACAAGATAGTTCTTAGTAATAATATTCTTTTTAAAAAATTGGAAAAATAGGAAATTAGTAAGCTATTTTAAATTGGTTTTCCTGAGGCTTTCTGTAAAAATGCAGCCTATTTATGTTCCTTCTCATGCTTATGGTCCTATAAAACTTAAGAATTTATTTCACTGCTCATGAAGTGGTCAAGTAACAGTTCACATATACTACAGAAATATTTCCAGAGATAAAAGCTGCTGATTTTTAAGCTTTTATCCTGGTGTGTACAAGAAAACTCATCATATGGATAAAGCCTCACCACTGAAAATAGAAGACCCATAGCTGCAATGTACTGAAAACGAGAAGAACAGAAAACCGGAGTCCTTGCTTCCCTTGGACTATTGGCAGTGGATATTTATTTTTACAAAGCAAATAATTTTGTGAAGTCCTTTCTACACTACCAAAGTGCACAGAACTCTTAAGTTAGTTCAAAGCAGTCACACTGGTTTGGGTACAGATTCCTGCTTTAAAAAAAATTTAAAAGTCACAAGCTCTCTGTTTCTCTTCTACAGGCTTTAAACAGTTACAATCAAGGAGATATAGAAGGGTCAAGAAGACTGGGTCGCAATGCACTCTGGGTTGCTGTTGCATCAATTATCATTGGCCTTGTCATCATTGGCATCTATTGTGTAGTTCATTTCACAACGGTAAGCAAAAGTCTACTAGTTCCGATGCAAGCAGTTCTTCTTTGTGCCCAGGCTTCAGAATAAGAACCTAAAGATTGCCCAAACTATATACTAATGTTAAAATTGAGACATGCATGCATGGTTTCCAGAAGAGCAATTTTTGCTTATTTTGCAGTTCAGAAAATTCTCTTGTCTGTGGTTAAATGCAAACTATTGTGTCTTACAGCAGTGAATTTCCTAGAAACTCTTGCAGCTCCTGTAGGCTTTTCCATTTCAGGCCAGTTGCTTTTTGCTTTTCTGCCCCTCAGTTTCACCATCTGCAAGACCAAGTGCATAGAGATCCTTAGATTTTGGGTAATAGAGTCCACAGATGCCAATTTTGAGGCTTATAATCTGTCCAGCATATCTTAATTTTGCAGGGAGAAGGTGATAGTCAATTACTTTACTTTTTGATATTAAGGTGAGAATAACTATATCAAAAGTGGCCACAGATGTCATTTTGACTTGGTTTGGTGTGGGATAAGGTCATTCACTCACAGTGCTGTGTAACTGACCCGCCTTCATACACCTAGAACAATAACGAAGCAGCTTTGACAAATGAATCTCTGTATACACAGTGGTTACTCAGGTGGATTATAAGCTTACTTGGCAAAGAGAACGAAAGTAATTAGGATATTGATATCCTTTCTTGAGTTTGTGCTCCCCATAATAATGTGCACTTCTATTAAAATAACAAATTTAAATCAATTATTGGCTGTTTTGGTTGGAGAGCCTTTAGGTGCACTGTGCAAATATATGTATAAACTATAAACAGAGATCACCTCATCCACCACTGAAATGCAAACATCTCCAGGGAGCAGAATGGAGTAGCTGGTTAAACATGTACAATATTGTCAGACAGGAAGTTCCCTATATTGAGCTGCAGGGAAGTTGGTGGATATGGGCTCCATTTCTTTAGGATTCTAGTGGATGGTGTCACAGAATAAGAAGTTTGTATTAATTAATTTCCTATGCATTTTGCAAGCATGAATCTCTCTTTTGTTTATCTTGTGTTCAGTTTGCTCAGCCCTCCCAGATTTAAAACCAAGTCACTTCAGGCACGGTGTGCCAAGTTTTGTAATTGACAGCAGCAGTAAATTCCTTTGCTTGCCTCTACTACCTTACTCATCATTTCTCAGACAAGGATAGCAGCTCAGTAATTTTTTTTAAGTAGGAGGAGAGAAGGGCAGCATGAGGAGTGTCAGACAACGCTGACCTGAAGCATTCACATTAACCAGGGCATGCTACCTATGTTTAGTTGCAGTCAGCATTTCACTTGTGCTACAGTAGAACCCCGTGTGCTGAATATGTGACTGCTGCTTTGTGCCCACTGCTAGGTATTAGTGGTAGTTAGCCCTTTACATCTACTCAGTATTTGTAAGCCTCTCTTCTCTCTCCTGCCCTCAAGAAAGTATCAGTATAATAGACTTTATGGGATTGTTTTCCTTAAGTTTTGTCTTTCGAGGATTTTTTTTCCATTGGTTCTGGGTTTTTTTAAAGAGAGAAATCTCTGTGTTAGATGGAAGCATTTCCAGCTGCCTGGGAACCCTCAGCATACCACTGGGATATTAATTTCTGTATTCAGTGAATAGTTTCCATAGGGGTCTCTTGACCAAATGATACTTTGAGTTTTATGAGGACTCAAGGTTCACTGGAATCATCCTGCTCTCTGGCTTTCCAGCCTCTTTAATGCTCTCCTTCTCCCTCTCACCTGTCACTCTCCAGAGAGCCCTTACTTCTAAGAAAGTGTTTGATGGGAGCAACATTCTCCTTTTCTCTTTTGCTGTGAAAATGAGTGAACAGGAGCAATCAGTTGGCCTTTGCACCATCCATGTTTATTGGAGTCCCCTTTGTTGCCTTACTTTTGGACATTGGTGTTTTTTACTGAATTGTCTTTTAGGTTGACGTGCCACTGGTGTGGAAGGTGTTGCATGTTCCACGCAGTTTTCACGTGCATTTGTACCTTGGTCATGACTATTTGCCAATAGCCACTTTACCCTCTGATGATGTGAAGTCATTGTAAATTACTTCTATGCTAACTTTAACATGTATGCTTCAGTATTAGTAAGATAGTACAAAATAACCCTAATAGAATGATATGACAGTCATTCTTGTAAATCATTTATTTGATTACTGTTAGGCACAGATTGGATGTTTCCATGACTTATACATGCCTTTTTCCTGAAAGTTCATTTAGACTTCAGCAATATGTGTGAAAAGCTTGACCCTGCTGGGATTCATTATTGTATGTTTTATCCACATGAAATTCATCAGCCACCATATTACCTAGTTGATCCTGCTGACAGTCTCTGTGGCTTGTTTTGATCTCAAAAGAAGGGAGTACCATAGGGACTATTCTCTTGTATTCTCCTCACATATTCTTCTGTGTCTCTCCCTAGAGCTTGCTGTTTACCATACTACCATCTGATTTCTAATCTGTGTTAGTCCTTTACCTGTTCTCCCATGACTGCTAGAGGCTTCTCACAGAGGGTGTTACTTGAGTATTCATAAACCCTTTGATAAATTTCACTAGCTCATTCTGCTTTATCCATGGTCCTGCTGATAGTATCAAAGAGCCTTGGGAGTTCTTCCACAACATCCCCAGTCTGAGCTTCTGGAAAACAACATACCCGAGACTTCCAAGTCAGGCTGGCAGGAGGGACTCTCTGTCGGTTGTTACACAGCTTTTCCATTTGGTACAGAAATGTGGTTTAAGCTCAGCTGGCTCTGAAGTCTCCTTCAAAACAACTCATCACCTTCTTCCAGGGGCCTGGCTACACATGTTCTGGAGGATCTGCAGGCCAAGAAAGAAACCTTCTTTCTTCTACTAGAAGTCACAAACTTAAGGCCTTTCCCCATCATGGAACTCTCTATTCAGCTCTTTTCAAATGTAATGTTCAGTTGTTCATCCTTTCCTTTGTGGAGCTCAGGCACTCTCCTCTGCAGAGTCTCTGTGAAGAACCTACTGGTCTCCTCTTTGTACACCCTGATGGTCTGCAGTCTGCCTACCAGCTCCTGAAGGCCTTTCCCATGAAGACTCAGTGCTTCAGTCAGAGTACAGCTCCCAACAGAGACACCACCAATGCCCCAATCCCAAAGACAGGCAGCAGTCACTCCCAGCAGCTGCAACCTGGACAGCTGCATCCTCCTTCTGAAGCTCCATCTGGGTCAAGGGATCTAGTATGCCAGGCATTTGGTCCAGCAGTTTTGGAGACAGTGCCCAGAGGCTTATCACCACCACTGCTGCACAGTCCCAAGAAGCCCTTTGCTGTCTACAACAGAGTTTCTGGGTCTCCTTCTGTGCAAACTCACAACTTAACGGCTAAAAACTGTTTGCCACTCTTGAGTATCTTTCACTGAAATCACTGTAAATAGAGGACTGAAGTACTCCATCTCTGGATGCAGATTCTTTCAGCAGGCACTGGAAAGTAATTTCCTCTTTATGACTGGTGTTTCTAGAAGACCACTTCAGTGAGGTCAGTGCCTAACTTGCTGAACTTCAGTAGCCTCTGAGTATCAAAATCCACATACCCTGTATATATATGTGATGCATAATACATAATATACACAGACACACATGTAGTCTGGAACAGGGCCCACCCATGACCCTGAATATAGAGCAGATTCCAAATTCTGTTTTGTTTTGCTTTTTGATAACACAAGGTGTTTGGTGTCTGGATTTCATTGAGTCCCACTGACAGGATTTGGGGAAACATAGTGCTTGGGTAAAACCTCCTTAATTAAGTGAGGAGATCCATGTGAACCACTATGATATTTTAATACTTTTGTAGAGGAGTGTGAACTTCTGACCCCTTCTTTAATCTCACTTGATCTAGAACTTCACCCCAAGGAAGTCACAGGAATACCACCTGTCAGCATGGCTTCCAAGGAAGATCAAGAGACAGCCAGGCTGTGTGGAAAGTACTAGCTTGTACTGTTTCATGATCAGTAGGGTCTTAAATCAAGCATATGTGCAGTAATGCAGCATTGGTAATTACTTGTAGAAGGAAAAGGAGTAAGCATTTAGGCTGTGCACCAGGGACAGATATATATACACATTTTTCTTACTAAGATTATTTTTCATATCTCTGCTGTCTCCTTCTTGAGGCTCTCAAAAGCCTTTGCAGCCATTTCAGTGGGTGACTGGCTCTCTTTCAGAGACAGCATAAACTGAGGGCCAGGAAAATGACAGGAATTACATAGCCAGCTTCCAGATCTTTACATTGCCAGTCCTGTTCTCTGTATCCTACCACAGGAGAAGAAACAAACAAAAATCCTTTTGCTGCAGGGAGAAACCTGCCAGTAACTGATAGAGCACAAAGTCACTCCTCTTGTTTTTCACCCACATTAATTCTTGGAGTCCAGGTAGCCAGTGAGCTCATACTGCTGCTTTTCTATCAGTAAGGGTGCTAACCAGTTACCTACTTGGTACCATACTTCTTTTTACTGGATTAGTAAAAATGTAAGTGCTTAAAGTTCTCTACCTGTCTACCAAATGTGTTCAGTCAGCTTAGGGGCTGAGTAATAGGGAAAACCATGTAGATGCCCAGGGGAAATGTGATTACCTCATTCTCATTTCCTCAGCAAACCACGTTTAAAGTTCTGGTCTGGTTGTTTCATCTGGAGAAAATGTCCCCACAATAAATTCTGCCACTGGAGTCCTGAGTAGCATCTGAGAGACAGCCAACAAAGGAGTTAATGCTGTCTGCAGGATCTATTTACTGTTTAGTGCCTCATGTCCTAAATCCCTCTTAAAGGAGCTGCTAAAAGGTAACTGCTTGATGGAGAAGAGATCTCGGACTCCAGCAGAGAGCCCAGCATCCAAGGACAAGCCAGTGAGATCAGTTCATCCCTGGGTAATGTCTCAGACCTACCCCCAAAACAAGGATTTGAGGAACTTCTCGGATCTTTCCTAATGCAGATGCACAAGAAAGGTTATGCAGTCCTTTTAAACCATTGGTCATGTACTGCTGTTGTAGTTACCCACTTGTCTACTGCTGAAAGTACTGTTCTTGCCTGCTTTATGTGCTGCTTCAAGGAAGCAGAGATGCTGTTGACATCATGAAACTTTGTCAGATAAGAGCTCATTGTATAGATTCAAGTAACCTGGTTTAAAAATTCAGTTCAGATTGACAGATGACCGTTGCCATTAGAAACTTAGCTCTTTGATTCAGAACTGTATTGAACCACTAATCTGGAGGGATTTTTGTTTAGAGAACAAGTGCCTCTAATGTGGCATAATGTATCCATTAGATCTGTAGAATTAATAATTTAAACTCTGTCTTTTCCTCCTTTAAAAATACATATTTCTGTGTCCTTGCAGCATGCTATCTGAAGACCAGGACTGCACTTGGAGGATATCATCATGTAAATCTCAAGAAGGGAAAAAGAAGAGCAGAAGGACACTCTTCATTCCAGACTGTTAGATTTGACCCTACAAGTCTGCAGAGGCATGTTGCTGGTGGATGGACTGAGAGTCCAGTTAGTTAATCAGCATGGCGTGACCAGGTTTTCAAAATTATTTATTTATAAGGAACCTCAGTATAAAGCAGCATTTTCTCTTTTACCCTAATGTGTAATGAGATCTTGCCCTAACAACTCCATTTTCTTCTTCATTTGTGTGGAATGTATGCTGGATACATGGTGTTCCCTGTCTGACCCTAGCCAGACAAAGCCAACATATCTAGTCTGTTTGTAGTGCACAATGTAAGATCTGATGCACAGCCCACTGAAGCTAGGAGAACAATTCCTGTTGTCTCCAGTGGGTTTTGGATCAAGCCATTACAGGTTTTTTGAATTACTTCAAAATAGTCTCGACACAGTCACAACCAGGAGTTTATGATTTTATCCTGCTATGTGATTTTATAATGCTGTGCACGTACTCTAACTCAGCAGCTGCTTTCTTCTGTCATCCTCAGCTTTTGGGCTTTATCTTGGATTTTTAACCACCTGGGACCTATTTCAAACACTTGATTATTAAGAGAGACTCTTCTTCCATAGCATCCATATTTATTTTTGTTCCGTTGTCTTTCACTGTTGAGTTCCCTTGACTTATCTCTAGTGCTGCATTAAAGTTGCACTGATCATATTTTCCTCTTTAAACTTCACATGTAAAAAGTTCCTTTTTTTTATCTGACAAAATATCTTCTTTTTAAATAGATGTTCTTCTTCATCCCTTTGTTATTGTTTTTCTAGCAAGTTGCATATTTTCATTGTGTTCTGCTTCGTTCCTGCCTTTTTGTTTAGTTCATCCTCTCATCTTGCCATGAGTAGTCTATATATCAAAGCAGTTGGAGATGGACAGACTTCTGTACCCTTACAGAGTTATATACCCTCTTGCTGATCCTAAGATGTTACTCAGAAGACAGCCTTAGGTTACAAAATTGATGGCCTCTAAAATATTCCAGTTTCTTGCAACCTTATGAAATTTTAGCATGGGACAGCTGGTTTTTATTAGCTGAAAACTTTGAAAGAATGTGTTTGTTTTGTTACACCAATATTCCACATTAAAAGGAGTAAGCTCTGATGATCATCAAGACACATGGCCACATCTTCAGTGGTTGTTGCTCCATTTGCTTTAATTGTTCCATCCTCAAGCAAGCCATGCCAATTTACACTCATTCTCCTTGCACTGACATAGATCTGGACTAACTACCAGGAAATGCATGGTAGTTTTGCAGGTGTAAGTGAGAAAAAAAATCATGCCTGGCAGGAGTGCAACTACTTATTAGAAAAAATAATAATAATCATCTCCCAGAAACCTTTCCCTGCTGAAGCATATGGAAGCCTGGAAGTAGCATGTAGTTTCTGTGCCTCGATATTATACTTTTAATGTGCTTTTTCACTTTTCTTTCTGCCAAATTCTGTTTTTCATTGAAGTCAGTGATGCACAGCCTATCCTTAATGACTCCAGTATAATACTTTATGAACACTGGTGAAATCCATTGATTTCTTCAGCAATTACACTGGTAGAATTTGTCCATGTGGGAATCTTGCCACTGATTTTGATGATCCCAAGAACTGGCTGTTCTGTGAACTCCTCTTTGGTTTTTGAATACTATTTCAATGGTCTGATATGTCTTGTGGGACTTTTAGTAGCTTGCCTTATTATCAGATATGATAGAACTGTCATTGAGAAGTGGAATAAAATTACTTTTAATTCATGTCCATTCTGGTATGTGGGAAGTGTCTTTCCTAAGTGTTGTTCTCTCTTGCGTTTTAAAGAGTAATATTCAATTTTCTAACACCTTGGACAGTTTCAGATTAAAGTGAATCAAAGCAAAAGCAGGATTTCTGGCTTACATAACACTGTACAACCAGTCTGTATTGTAGCTAGTGCATTCAGAAGTTGCTAGGATCATAATGCTCCAAGTATCAGCAAGGTAAGCTCTATGCTTCATTTTCAAAACAGCATCCAGAAAGAGCATCTAAGAGTTGTCTCTTCAGGGCTTTCCTATCATGAGTTGGAAGTGTTGGAATGAGGTCACCAAAGAGGGTGTCTCAGCAGGTAACAGAGGTCAGAGTTCCATCACCTTGAATTGCTAGCAGCAAAATAAACACTATAGTGTTGCTGTAGTAGTCTTCTACTTCAGTGTTCTGAAAATCAAAGTGTGCACAAAAAAGTGACATCCTTCTGCAAAATACTAACCTCCAGTACTGCAAACTAACTCAAAGCTAGTGGTGTAAGAGGGGAGAAACATTTCCAGAGTTACTTGGGCACTAGAGGGTAGGCATAGGCAACCTCAAGTATTTTTTGAAAGTGCCTAACAGGGATTTAGATCAATAGGAGCTAGACACCTTACTTGTTCAGATGCTTTTGAAAACCATACTGGAAATCTAACTTGCATCTTCATGCTCATAAATATCTTTGAAGTCTTGCTCTAAATATAATTGAGAATTGAGCCATTGTATCTTCAGTGCTTCTGAAGATAAATGTTGCTACCTTACAGTGCTATTGATTGTATAAAAATAAAGGCTTTATATTAAACCACTTAATGTGACAGAGAGGGGGAAATGCAGCAATTCCTCTAATGTCCTTTAGTGCTTCTGTGTCATAGGTAATCTTACTTTTGCTTTACTAATGTACTGGTATCAGTTCTCTTCATTTATTTATGTTTACATAAATTTTCAACCATGTTTAAGAAACGCAGTCAAACACAGCTTGTGCTGGGAATGAAGACAGTCCTTGTACAACCAGATCATTCTGTAGATGGGACAGACCCATACAAAGTGAGCTATCAGACACAGGGAAGCTAAATGACATTCTACTGCCCAAATCACCAAGACCCCTGGTGACAGCAGTGGGTGTGAAGGCAGAGCGCAGTTGTCTGACTGAGGAATTAGTGCCTGCTTTATATATTGAGGGGCATGTAAACAAATCTCATTACCTATGACAGGGTCTTGAAATTACCTGTTCTTCACTGTCATGCATCTGAATTTGGATTTGAGCCATTACTATTCTGCATTGCACCTGCCAATTTTGGTTGAAAAAAAGAAAAGAAAAATAAAAAAAGAGCTGCCATATATGTGCTAAATGATGTTTCATTAGATAGGGGGGAAGTGATAAAACATTTCAGCTCAACATCTCTGTCCTGCAAAAGTGAACAGAGTCTTCCTCACATGAAGTTGTTCTGTTTTTTGATGTAGTGTTCCTGCATGCTGAAGGCACCAACTAGTGCCTCAGGTCCAGCTCTTTTCCTTCCTGCATGTGTTACAGGCAGAGACAGATGGAAACTTGAAATTGCTGGCCTCAGCTCCTGGATCATGTTAGCATCTTTCGCTTCTTCCAGGGCAGCTGCGTTCTGCAAAACAGCAGTGTGAATGTATCTTGATATGTAACCCTAGAAGAGAGCTTCTAAATATAAGAGGAATTTCTTTGCTGCCATGTGAAGGGGGTCAGCCAGATTCTTAAATATGTGGTGTATGTTTCATCAGATTGCACAGCAAAAAAAATCAAGGGGATAATATGAAGGTAATTTCTTAGGGTGCTTCCCTGCAGGCACACCCAGGAGTTTACAGCTGGTGACCTGAAGTTTGGTACTGACTCTTCAATTTATGTGGTACAACCACAATCCATGAAGAGTGTGGCTCAAGGCTCCAGAAGCTGTTGCTTTTGTACCTGTAGCTTTGGTTATGTGCTCACAGTTATGAGCTGTGTTCTGCCTCTCAGCCTGGAGATGGGTTGTATCTGATTGCTACCACAGTGTCCATCACTCTCAGAATCAGCACAGATGCCTCTGCTGGAACAGTGTGCAACCATCTCTCTCTAGGATCATTTCCTTACTTGGACCCTAACTTTGTCTACCAGTTACTTCAAGTGGATTTTGTTACTTTTGCATCAGTAGGGGAGAGACTGGGACAGCTCAGTTTTTGCTTTGTGTGCATTGTGTGTGCACAAAGGTACAAGAGGATGCCTTTGGAGGACTGGATTCCCCAAGGCAAGTTAGATTTAAACACAGAGTCACTGGATTGATTTGGAAACAAGCTGGTAAGCCACATCCTAGTTACCAGCATACTTTACAAGAACGTGCTGTTTCATGGAGGGAAGGTTCCATGTCACCAAATCTTCACCTCCTGATAATGGAGGAAAGTAAGAGGAAGATGTGGAACCTACCCTGACTTTGGAGGAGATACCTCCAGGCAAACCTCAGAGACATCAGAAGGCCTCTGCAGGGGAGTCTGCATGGCTGATGCCTAACCTGCAGTTCTTCTGAGACTGAGCCCCCAGTCTTTCATGGGCCCTACCTTCAGACTGAAACACTACTTGATTGTTGGTTTCCTCTTATTATCCTCCCATCTCCAATCTCATTTTTAATTACTAGGTCTCTGAAAATGTGCAGGTGTTATGTTGGAGTAGAGGAGTTGTGAAAGGATGCACTGGTCTATGAATGATTTTGATGTGCACTCACCATTTTCTGTTTCCCAAGCCAGCAACAGCATGTGTGCCTGAAATAGAAGTGAGCCTTTAAGGGGCTGCCCAACTTCCTCTGCATCACTCACTGGGTGCCTGGCAAAATGGGCTAAATTCAGAAGGGACCTAAAAGGAGGCTGGAGTTTAGAAACAGATCACTCAGCCAATGTGAAGATGGACGAACAAAACTGGGAGCCCAAGGTAGAAAGGAAGGCTGTAGTAAGACATTTAACTGGAAGGTTTGTATGCTTAAATTTTGCCTGTTGTCTTGATCTCTAGAATAATTTCTGCTGCTGCTACCATATAACTTGCTCTCCCCAGTTCAGAACCTGCAAGAAGCACTTGCTTGTGAGTCCTTTATAGTGTGATTTATGGCATGTCTGAATTTGATCTACCAGCTCATGACCAAGGGTGGCTCTTCTTTTTTTGTCATATCTAGCTGCAGGGCTGAGTCAACTTCCACTTTGCTTGCAGTGACTTCTCTTTGGCTAAATAAGCTTGCACCATGTCCATGGAAAAGAACTTTGCCAGATATCAGTGGATTCATCATGACTTTAAACTGCACAGTTGGAGACTTCAAGCCACTGCATTTCTTTTTCAACACATATTTTGGGATAAGAGAAGGGGAAACTCCTCTGAAATCAAGGGATGCCACCAGAGCAGGCTGCATGGTAATGATGAACCGTAGGACCCTCACGTACATATATCTCAACCAGTGTTCAGTGGGGGCTTAATTGCCTTTTGATTTGAACCAGTTCCAGGAGATAATCCAAACAAAGAAAATGAGATTCTGGCCTAGAGCACAAGTGGTTGGTGAGTGCCATCCCTTCCTTGGGCCTAGGATAAGAGTTGAGATTTGAATTTTTGTCCCTGCGAGGTTTCGAAGGCCATTCTTCAGCCCATTTAATCTGAGACAAACATTCCCCTAACACAGGCCTCTCTGATCTTAGATCTATCCTGTTTGATCCCAACTTCCTTTCAAAATGAGTTGGCCGGTGAACAAAGGCAGTAAGTGATATCTCCAGGGCAGCAGAATGACTCAGTAGTAAAGATATCACTTCACTTGACCTCTGATTGGGAGAACTTTGGCAAAGTCTGATGAGCCTCATGATCTCATGAACCAAGAACCAAAATGCCTTAAAATTAATTTCTGAGTCAAATGTTCTCTGTGAGCTTTAATAGTCAGGCCAGGTCTAGTTCATGTTTATTAAAGAAGGTAGATGTTAGTAAGGGAGAAAGGAGCTGACCTTGGCTTGTAGCTGGTGGCATGGTAAATAACATAAAGACCATGTTGCTTTTCGGATCCTGCAGGTGTTTTACAAGCATCTCCTTTTAAAACCTCACATTACCTTATCAGGTGGTGCAGCACAGTCATAACACCAGATAAAACCTTTAATCAAGTACTTTTGTCTTGGTTTATGGGTTGTGGACAGACTGAAAGTAGACTGTGGTTCTTTTTCAAGGGAATTTCTTACTCAAAATTATTCAGTTATATTTTCCCCTGATCCTTTAACCCTTCAGCCAGCCATTTGTAATTCAACCTGTTGTTATGATTCACCATACAAGTTCCATGATCCCACTTCTGTTTCCTGAGCAAGACAACCATAAATCCTAGGGCAGTCACATCATTGGTGTGGTTGCCAATACCAAAATTTGTTACTTATTTTTGTTTACCTAAGGTGAGTATTTGTTCCATGGAAACAGATAAGGAAATAATGATTCTGGTACCAATGTCAGGATTGCTTAGTGAGTGCTGAGCCAAAGTAGCCTGTTGTGCTGCATCCCTTGTCTAAGAGATATGGCAGCTTAGAAAACTAGAGAGAGTTGTTGTGATAAATCATTTCAATGGCAAGTGACACTTCTGACATTCTCACTAGGGAAGTTAACCAGGAACCTTGTTGGTGACACATATGGAAGTCTTGATGGAAGAATGTTAACCAGCTCCTCATCTGTTGCATTCCCATCTGGCAGTAAGAAAAAGAAGGTTAAGACAGGTATGTAAAGTGGCAGGAGTAGAAAAGGTATTTTTTAGTCTTCCTTTGGAATGTGGAGGCTGGTCCTGGGTAGAGTGGAAGAGGGTGAGTTTTTATGTCCTTCAGGTTGCAAAGCATGGGTGGAGGCAAAAAGTCACAGATGCTGTTAAAGGGACGAGCAAAACTCCAGGGTTCCAGAAAATCAGTGGGTGGATGAGCTCTGCCTGGTCCTTGAGGCATGTCTTTAGCTCTCTCACTTCCCACGTCTCCTGCATTAACAGCTGGAAAGGAACTGGGCTCCCACTCAAGCCAATAGGAGAAAACAATACCCCAGTGCTTGTGAGGACCGTGCAAACACATGCCCATGAGGAGGCAGGGTAATGATTTAGGGGGCAGCAGTGGCAAGCACCCACATAAGATTCGTTCATGGTGTAAGGTCATCCAGCCCTGATAATTCCTGGGGACTAGGCACCTCACAAAAGAGTTACAGGCTCTAGGACTGTGCTACACCCACCTGTCACAGCTGACACTGAGGGAACACAATGGGGATTGAAGAGGAAGAGGTCATTGGAAATACAGGGTGAAGGCAGCAATGTTGAAGTACAGCCACCAAACGGTTGAGATGCCTGTAGCCATGCCTTCTGTCCTGTCCCCAGGCCAGTAACTCCCAAAGGTTTTGAACTGTAGAACATCATGCAGCGAGAAACCATCACATTTTAATACAAGAACTTTAAATTGAGTAATGCTTGGACATAGCATCCAGTAGTTCCCACAGCCTCATGAGCCACTAGCAGTCCTTATCCTGTGGTTTATTACCTGTCTGTCGTTCTCAGCAGCAACAAAAACCATTGCAAAGATGTGAGAATGGGCACCCAGGTGAGGATTCCGTTGCTTGCAGTTTATTACAAGGGTCCTATTGGGCAAGTGATGGACAAGACATGCTAGCATGGACCTCTAGCCTACACTGCACACAGTTCTCCAGACATAACCAGCACACACAGAGGCATGTGTATTGGTGCTGGCCACAAAAGAACTGTGGAGAACAAAACAATTGGGTTTGGAGACAAAGACTCCACAAATGCTAAGTTGTGTGAAATACCAATATAACAGCTGCATTTTATAGCAGTGTAAGTGTTCTGCAGGAGCTGCCCACAGGCTTTCCCCTCACAGCCCACTGACAGGCTGTCCCCAGCCAAGGTATTCCACCTGCGAAAGACAAAAGTAGGAGCAGCTGTTCCTCAAAACATATAGTGGGAGCCAGCCATGCACTTGCCATCAGGAATAGGGAATCTCTCTGTCCTGGCAGAATTTGTCCCACAGTGTAACAGCATGCCATGAGGATACATTTCAGTTTGGTAGAAATCCTTCTCTCTGTTTGCAGGTTGCTTTGCCTGGTTAAGAAAAAATCAATTTGCTTGTGAAGGGAACTGTTGAGCCAGGAGCCTGTAGACCTCACAACTTTATGCCTGTTAGAAAAGCAGAAGAAAGACAGCGACAGCTGATGAAGAGCAAAGGGTAAAATGAGAGTGTAATTGGAAATGCTTAGAGGAATATGTTAGAGAAACAGAGTGCAATTTAATTTGGGAAACGCCACTTAAGGACTTAAATTTCTGTCCGTGCTTCTTCAGAGGAGAGCAAGCCGTGTGCTGGTGGTTGACAGGCTGCTCTGACCACTGACAACGGTCAGTGTCCATTCTGCTTGATCTTGCTCCCGTTTCACGAGGAGTAGAAATGCTTCTATTGCCTACTTCGAGCGTCCTGGCGCTCACTCATCTGCAGTTCCCCTGCAGATCCAAAAACCTCCTCGTGGTGGTCACTTAGAGAAAACAGCTCCGGGAGCAGGTGAAGAGCCACCACCATTCACTACAGTGGTTCACTACTCACACCAGTTCAGCAGTCACACTAAGCGGTGTGGGAGACCCCTGGTGGGACAGCCGGCAGGTGGGCAGCCGGCAAGAGATACCGCCGAAAGGCCGTGGCCGCTGCAGGGCCTCGGGCGGAACTTGCGCGAAGGGCTTGGGTTCCCCCCGGGGCATAGCCTGGGCAGGACCGGCGGAAGCGGAAGGGCCTGGGCGGTGGCGGCGGCGGAGTAAGAGCGGCGGGCTCTGGCGGTGGGAGGTGGGTTCTACTCGTTGGGACAGGCGGGGAGCTCCGGGTAGCCGGCTGGGAACGGGACCAGACTGGGCTGCTATAGGCACGGCGAGGCTGGGACGGGTTGCTAAGGGGACAGTCGGTGTGGTGCACCGATGTCGCTGGCTCGGTGCCGCGACACCTGATGTCCCTGGGCTGCAAGGCCCGGTTTTTGCTCTCTGTGCTAGGAGCGAATAGTTAAGGGTTTAGGAGGAGCAAAGATTTCCAGTGAAGGCGCTTTTCTAGTAGTCTAGTTTTGAAGCATTCTGACAGAAAATTCTACTGACATTTCAACTGATGTGGTAGAAAAGTATACGTGTGGGTATTCAGAAGAGAAAAGAACAGGTACTTAGCTTGGGAAAGCAGAGTAGCCATGTGCTGCAGTGACAGGTACCTGCTTGGTCAGCTTTTAAAACAGCTGAGTCTTGCAGAGGTGCCAGGCTATTGAACTGTTGCACATTATCAAGAGCAGCTAAGAGTTTTCCTTTAGTGTCATTTGTCTGAGTGTGATATAATTTCCAGATGCTACTATTTTGGATTAAGCAAGCTTCTTGAACTCTTCAACTCAGAGCCCAGATCTACTGATGAGCCTGCTTTCCTAGCTGCAGGTGTTCTGGCTTCAGGGGTGCATGTGCTAATCTTGCTCTTCCTACTGTCTTAGGCCCTTAGAAATGGGGAACACGAGCAGTGAGCGAGCTGGGCTGGAGCGTCATGGGCATAAGGCATCCCGAGGTGACAGCTCAGGAGGAGCCATCAGTACAAAAGAGGGTGATAGACCAAAAATCTTGATGGACAGTCCTGAAGATGCAGACTTGTTCCATTCAGAGGAGATGAAGGTATGGCTTGTTTGTTCTTGTCTTCTGACATTATCAGCTTGGGAATGCTGTCCAGTTGTGGTGCTGGTAGCAGCCTTCAGTAGTTTTGTAGATCTGTTAACTGGGATTTTTTGCTCAGAATTAGTTGGATTGTTAGAAGTGTCTTGCTGTGTATCATGAACAGCATCTAGAAATGCAGAGTTTCTGATCTCCATCTGACAGAAATTATGTGTAGACTTGCACCTTACAGAATCATGTCTGGGTGCAACGATACTTTCAGTAAAATACAGGTTGTATAAGTCTGCCACAAAAGAATTTCTTTTGATTAAGACATTATGCTTGTAGGCTCCATTGGAGAAAGAAGAATTCCTAGCATGGCAACATGATCTGGAAGTGAATGATAAAACACCAACTCAAGCTCGACCAACAGTCTTCCGCTGGACTGGAGGAGGGAAGGAAGTTTATTTATCTGGGTCCTTCAATAACTGGAGTAAAATTCCTCTGACAAGGAGGTAATAAACTGCTGCTGCTGCATCAGTGACATTCCCCAGGGACTGGGAACTCAGTGCAGTGAGAGAGATGGTCAGCTGGTAGATTGACACTGTGCTTGGATTTACCACTGTCCTGCTTTTCTTTTCAAGCCCATGTTGAGAATTTGACTCTTTAATTATCAGATGGCACAGGGTGGAAGTTGAGCTGTGTCTCAGTTTTGAAGAAGCAATTGCATGAATTACTCAGAACAATTCTTGTGCAGAACCTGCCACCTGGGGTAGAGTTGGGTATATGAGAAGTTGGTTTTAGGCAGTGTCTCTGATGGCACATGTGCTTTCTTGCCATATCATTGGGTATTGCTTACCTCAAAAGGTCCAAATGCTGCTTAGGAAACTCTGAGCCTGAGGTATCTGCTGGTAAACTACATGAACAAGAGAATAATTCTGTGTTAAGGTAGCACCTACTTTTTCCTGCCAGAGAGCTCTGAAGCTCTGCTTAATGCTGTACCTGAGTAAGTATTTCATTTAAAGCAAAGCTTTTTCAAAAATTTAAGACTTAAAGGATGGCAGAGTGTCTGAATTTAGCTGTTATCCATGAAAGATTGATCTCCTGCCAGTTTCTGGTGTTTATTATCTTGGTGAGTGATTACCAGCATTGTCACTGTTGGAAAACTTGAGGGAGGAGCATGGTGGCCTGATGAAGCAGTGTGAGAGGATTGTTCCGTGCATGAGCAGTGTGAAATAAATAAATTATGGAGACAGGAGCTGGTAAAAAGAGCAGTGGAACATCAGCATTACTGTCATAGTCTCAGTAGAAAGCCTGGGAGATGGGAAATGGTGAAATGAATCTGGAAGGAGGACAAAAATGTCTCTTTGCCTTAAAAAAAAAAGAAAGGACAGGTTTGTTTATTGTCAGATTAGGTATTCTGGGAAAGGAGATACTTGGATCTCCTTAGAGCCTGAGTAAAATCATGTTACTGAATCAAATATACTCAAGTAGAAGAGTTCATTATTCCAAACTGAAATTTCACTTCTAGCTCTGGTGGTATGCTTGTGCTCCTTACATGAGAAGAAGTGAAGAGAGATGCTAGCATTGTGTGGCCTGTTTGAAATGTTCACATGGCATCAACTCTTTCTCAGCTTCTTTGAGATACTGGTAAAGGCTTCTGAAGAATCAGGAAGTTCACAGTGCAGGAGTATCAAAATTACCAAGTAGCAGCTGTTCAGACCCAAAGTAGCTCAGAAGTATTGAGTTGCTGCTTCATCCTCTAGTCATTGTTCGTTCACTTCATTGGCATTTATGAAATGCAATTTCTGATGGCAAACACTGAAAGGCAAGGAAATGGGAGTAAGCTGATCTTGTTCCATTAACAGGAGCCTTGCAGATAAAGTGAGGTCTTGCCTATTAACATGTAACATGAAGATGTGAGGATGACTCCACAAAAGCTCAGTGCTAATTCCTGGGGGCCAGGAATGTGGGTACTAATTTTGAATATGTAAGAACTTACTGTCACAGAGGAAATTGTCATTAACATTAACCTTAGTTTGATTCTTTACCTTTAGATTGCATGACATTCTCTTAAACATGGCACTGCCTTGTTCAGTTTTTGCATGTGAAGGAGGCTTGTGTTCTGTGTCACAGTGTTTGTCACAGCTTATAGACTGATGTACTTTCCAGCATGTTTCAGGGCTGATTTTATCTTAAATTCCAGTCACAATAACTTTGTGGCAATCCTGGACCTGCCAGAAGGAGAGCACCAATACAAGTTCTTTGTGGATGGGCAGTGGACACACGATCCTTCAGAGGTAATGTTTTCTTCGACTCGCTGTATGTATTCATTGAGGCATCTGAAGAGGGGTGATAGTTTCTCTACCAACAGCTGGCCTTTTCATAGAGGAGGTTAACAGAAACTGACTGGTTTAGCTGGTGAGAGAGAGACTGCTGATCCCCACTGGCCTAGGTAGTAGCATCAGACTGATGGCCTCAAAGGACAGAAGCTTTTCTTGTCTAGTGCAAAATTATTTTTTAAAGCACTGTAGCATTGCTGACAGCCCAAATCTCTCTCTGCTGTACTTGCTGTCTGTGCCAGAATGTTGCTATTGCTGCTCTAGATCTTTTCAGAGCCCAGTAATGGTGCCAAAATCTAGCAGGCCTTTTCTTCCTCCTCTGCTATAAAAGGAACCTTGACTCCAGCCCATCCAGCAGTCCCTACTTGCTTCAGAACTAATAGTTCACAACTATTGGTTCCAGTCTTCTTGCTGTCTTGGCAAACCTTGCAAAACATCACAGAATTTACCTTGCAGTAAATTTAGCTCTTTGAACCCTCTGCCTTGGACTCCAGTCTTAGCTTTGGTAGTAAACCAGCAGTACCAACCACGTGTCCTACATCAGGGTGTGCAGATCTTAACCTGGCTCTGAAAGCTCTATAGAGGCTACAAGTAAAGCTTAGCTCCTTGTGTTGTCACAGTTAGCTTTACCCAAACCTGATCCTGACCTTATCTGTAGTCCAAGAATTTATCAAGTGCTGTGGACCTATTGAGTGCTGTCCAACTGGCATCCATCCCCTTCAGTCCTAAGTCCTGCACTTGCAAACCTAACACTAACTGAGCCATGGTAAGCTCTTTTTGTATCCGGCGCCAGCATATTTTAAAAGCAATATATCTTATTCTTGGTAATGCTGATTGTGTAGTTTTGAGAATCTAACAGTCCTCTCAGCTTTTTTGTTCTGACTTTTGTATCTTGTTTCTTCACAGCCAGTAGTAACCAGCCAGCTAGGTACCATAAACAACATCATCCAGGTGAAGAAAACTGATTTTGAAGTATTTGATGCTTTGATGGTGGATTCCCAAAAATGTTCAGACATGTCTGGTATGAGCTTACTGGTAATTTTATATCATACTTTTTAGAGCTGTTAAAAATTCCTTCTTCCTTTCCACCTGGAGTTAAAGCTCCAGTATAGGTTAATCTCTCCTTTGGCAGAGCTGTGGACATGCACAGGAATCACAAATAGATAAAGGAAGTATGTGGAACACATAAAGGAGGAGGCCTCTAACACAGCAACACAGGTCACTGTAGATCTGATTAGGAGGACGTCATGGGTGCTTGAGAGCTGGATTTTTGTCTGTGCAATGTGAGGTGGCTGGTTTTGGTGCACTTGGTGGTGGATCAGTCTCTGCCTTACAGCATCAAACCAGTGCTCACAGCCTACACTCCTCCTAATGCCATCTTTGCTGAGGAGGTCGGTTGAGAAGGTCAGAAGTTGCACATTAAGAGGCAGAATTTAGACACATTTTGGCAGTGCTAACACAGCATCAGGAATATGTCATATCCTCTCAGGTTAGTATAAGTGATCTGTGTCTTATAGAATAATATAAAAAAGGTGGTTTTGCCTTAAGTTTCCTATTCTAGTGTAACAGAAGAGATGTAAGTTTTAGCTTGAGTCATCTCCAAGATCAGTATTGCCACCTATTCTTTATAGACCTTTGTAGGGATGGAGACCATAGTTGAAATAGTACCTTAAGTCCTCCTTCAGAAGACCTGTCCTTTGGCTCTGAGGCAGAAGGTGTGTCTGGTTGGTTTTTGCTCTGTGCAGCTTTCCCCTGGAGAAAGGCTTTTTGTACAGAGCATGTGATTTGTGAAATATGGACACTGTGAGAAGCCAGGAGTTGATCCTAGTAGATGCTTCCTCACCACATGCTTGTAACAGTTCTTCTTTACATTGCTTTAGACTCTAGAGAGCCTTTCTGTTGCCCTGTTCCTGCACAGGAGTAACACCTGCATTTGCATGTGCATACCACGTGTTCAGTGCTTCTCTGGGAGGTAATTCTATGGAGCAGTGTTTACTGCTAAATCTTTTGTAGAGAAGTGCTGGGCAGGGATGACGGTGAAGTTCTGGACTGCAGTAGGGCCCTCAGGACTCTGCCTCCCACAGTGTCACAGGTAGTCCCAAGTCAGACAGATTTTGGCCATCTGAAGTCACTTCCTGGCCAGTGGCTGCTCCTCTGGCTCTGCACCAGCTGCTGCAGTTCTTGTACTTACATGCCATTGATTTCTTTTGGTTGTGTGTTTCTGGATGTGAAAATCGACTTGGAGTCCTGATGAAAATATACCTGTAAAGAGCAGATATTCTTCCAGGCTATTTAAGAAATAAATGTTTACTGTCTCTCTGGCAGAGCTGTCAAGTTCACCACCAGGACCATACCACCAGGAGCCGTATGTTTGTAAGGCAGAGGAGCGCTTTAAATCACCGCCTATTCTTCCCCCACACCTGTTGCAAGTCATCCTGAATAAGGACACGGGCATTTCTGTGAGTGCAGTCCTTTGTTTTGCTGCATAACAGCCTTGAGGGTGTGAACAGATAGGGAAGCAATCTGGATGCAGACAGGGGACAGGCAAGGAACAACCTTACAGTATTTGCTGTGTTGGTAAATGCCTTATTGCAACTGTACAGATGGATCCAGCTGAAGTAAATTTATTTTGCTGCTTGACTTTTTTCAACACTGAAAGGAAAACTAGATTGATGTTTTCCTCCCATAAGCCCTGATCTTCAACTACAACAGTATTAAAATGTCAGAAGCACATCAGAAATAATTGAGGTCTGCTTTGCAGTCACAGTGAGATGCAGAGGATTTCACCCTGGAGGGATCTTGAATTGTTCTGACAGTTGGTCTGCGTTTGTTGACGGGCTCAGCTGAGCAGCAGTGTGATGTATTTGAGGGTATGGCTAGTACAGACGGTGTTTATCACCCATCAGCTGTGAGGAGCAAACTGTGAGCTCTGCTATTTTCATGCTGTCTCACTTTCTCTGTTTTTTTCCAGTGTGATCCTGCTCTGCTCCCTGAACCCAACCATGTCATGCTGAACCACCTCTACGCACTTTCTATCAAGGTGAGAGGCCAGGGCATGTTCTTCACACTTGCAGCTTTTAGATACCCCTGTGAAATGCTCACTTGTTTTCCATCTCCTGTAGGATGGAGTGATGGTGCTTAGTGCTACACATCGTTACAAGAAGAAATATGTGACTACTTTGCTGTACAAGCCAATATGAACATCCTGGTAGTTTGTGACCAACTGTTCTTTTTGAAGAAGAAAATTCTTCTCTTAACCAAACGTACTTCTGCTTTGTGCTGTAGCAAAGGAACTCTTATTTCATATTACTTCTGAGACTTCCAAGTTCTATATTTGCCTTACTTTCTCAGTCCCACCTTGGAAGTTCTTGGAGACGGCAGCTTCATGGCAACTAGACAGATGGCAAAGGTCTCAGTGCCTGTTGTCAGCTCAGTTAAAAAACCAGCAATTTAATTAGGCTGAAAAATGTGAGGGCAGCAACAGATTAAAGACCTTTAGCAGTGAGGCAACTGTAAGTGATAAACAAGCCAGGCCAGAGTCTAGGAAGCTCGGGATTCTTGTGGAATCTTACTTGGGCTCAGCACTCGGCAAGAGCCAAAACCATTACTGCTTTTGTAACTCCTCAAACACAATTATTTCAGTAGCAAGTTTCAAACTTGCATGGCTAAAATAAGTGTGAATATTGATGATCTTTTGTAGCAGCCTTTTCTAGGCACAATCAGTGACACAATCACCAACAAGCTCATTTTTATGTTACAGTAGGCTGGGATGTACTGTTTCTGCTGCAAGTAGCTCTGTGGTGTTTCTCTTCATGAGAACTGAAATACAACTCTTCCTCTGTGCAATCTCTGGTAAAGACAATTGTTCTGAATGGCTGAGCTTTTCTCTAAGTCATAAGTGTGTTTTGCAGGAGGAATCTGCTTTTTGAAACCGGTTTCTCTTGCTGTCACTGGTAAGGACTTCCTTAAGCTGGGCTAGGTAGCTGTAAGGAAATCTCATGTGCTCAGTTTAGGGATTAGTTCTTCAGTGACAGCCTGAAGGTGACTAAGTCACCTGTATCCCAGTGGCCAAACTTGCCCCCTGATGCAAGCAGCTGCAGCATGCTGGAGACAGCAGTGCTGCACCCTTCTGTGCCCAGGGCTGGAGCATTTGTGTATAATCCCTGGTGCTTCTGCAGCCCAGGGCCGTGGGGATCTGCAGCTTTATATTCTGTTTGTGTTTTCTAAGTGATGAGAGTTACACCAGGTTGCCTGTACTTGTTACTCATAGCCTGTTTTATCCCAAAACAAATGCAACATGAATGCAAAACTGCTGCCAGTGTGCCTTGGGCCTGCCCTGGCGGAACCAGCTCAGGAGGTGGCCTGCAGGGTCCTTCCTTCTCTTTGTTTTTTTGGTGCCAGAGAGCAACTGTGCCAATGATAACCAGCCGCCGTCTGACTGTGGGGAAGAGCGTGTTGCACAAGTCAGTGAGGAGTCTGAGTGGGGCTGCAGCAGGCAGTGGTCAGTGGGACCAGCCACAGTTGGAAGGGTGGTTTGCCATCCTCAGATCTGTTCACCAGCCTTGTTGCAATATCCTGAGTAGCTGAGTAGTAGATCTGAGCCTAGTGCAATAGTTTTCTCTGAAAACTTTCTTCATTCTGTGCTGTGGATAGTATTTGGTATTCTGAGCTACAGAATTGCTTTTGGTATTCAGCCTGTTTAGAAACAAATAAAATATTTTCAAGAAAAGTGGGTGACTTGCTTTGTTATTATCTTTCCCATCTATGGTGGCCTCACTGTCCTTGAGTAGTTAAAGTTTATAACTGGTGATAGCCTGATTGTAGGTTTGAGCCTTGGTGGATTTCACAGATGAAAGCTTTTCACTCATAGGTGCAGTTTGAAACACTTTGTTTGCTTGCAGTTAACCAGTAAAGAACATAAGGGAGATGTTAGAGTGCAGTTGCGATGTGAAATCTACAGGAAGAACAAGAGTCCAATTGCTTACAAGCTGGAGCAATTGGTTCCTTGGAGCTGAAAAGCTTGGTGTTGACCTTAAACTTCTATCAGCTTCCTTGTGTTGCAGACATCTGCTCTTCAAGCAGACCTTTTCTTCCAAGCTGTTCTTGATAGCATGTGCTTGTGGGTTGATTGTGGTTTGTGGTGTTGCAGGCACATGTATGGCAGTGGAGCAGGCTGGGCAGTGGGCAGCCTGTGTCGGCTGTGGGATTTATTGCCACCAGACAATGCTGGTTTGTGAGGAGGTGGGAAAAGGGGCTGGGGGATGTGTGCTCAATACTGGTGCCTGCAGAGCAGCAGGGACTGCCAGGAGCCCCGTGTGCATTGCTGGAGAGGTAGAGGTTCCTTTCAGTTTGAGCTTTGTGGGTGCGGCAAACAATGGTGCATCAATGGTGCAGTGTTAGCTGGTCAAGGAAAGTGATAGTCCCAGTCTGCTCTGCAGTGGTGCAGCCTCACCTCGAGTATTGTGTGCACCACAATGTAAGAAGGATATTAAGCTGTTGGAGAGCGGCCAGAGGAGGCCATGAAGGTGGTGAAAGGTCTACAGGGGAAGCTGTACGAGGAATGGGTAAAGTCACTTGGTTTGTTCAGCCTGGAGGAGGCTGAGGGGAGACCTCATTGTGGTCTATAATTTCCTCATGAGGAGAAGCAAAGGGGCAGGTGCTGATGTCTTCTCTGATGACCAGTGACAGGACCTGAGAGAATGGCATGAAGCTCTGCCAGGGTAGATTTAGTTTAGGTATTTATTAGGAAAAGGTTCTACACCCAGTGAGTGGTGGAGCACTGGAACAGACTCCCTAGGGAAGTAGTCATGGACCCAAGCCTTCAAGAAGCAGCTGGACAATGCTCTTAGTCACATGGTGTGAGGTTTTTTTGGGGTTAGTGTGGTGGTTTGGGGTTTTTTTTTTTAGGGTTGTTCTGTGCATAGACAGGATTTGGAATTGCTGATGAGCCTTGTGAGTCCCTTCCAACTCAGGAGATTCTATAGTTCTATGATCTGTAGGCTGAGCTGAGGTTGGAATAGGTCAATTAACGAACTTAACAGGATTCTCTTTTGCTGAAGGGTAGATTTAGTCCTTTAAAGCACCTGGTGTTGAACTGCAGCTAGATCTGCAGGGTGCTGACTACAGCTTACATGCTAGGGACACAAACTAGGAGAAGCCATTTGTGCAGCACTGAAGCCTCTTGGTAGGATAAGCTGCAGCAGCAGAGTGGCAAATGCTGGCAGGGATTTTTGGTTTTGCAGCTGTGTTCAAAGAAAAGTAGATGTGAGAGTGTATTGACAGACAGATGTCATGCAGAGTCTTCTGAAATATTTTTATAGTGCCAGCAGGGAACTGATACCACAAGTTTCTTACTGGAATGGCCTAGAATTATTTTTCTTATACACACACACACATATATGTGTGTGTGTTTGTGTTTGTGTGTATGTATATATATACACACACACACATATGTATTTTATGGTAGACACAAAGCATGAAATTATTAACCAGGAGATTGTAAAAGCATTTGATGAATGTCAGGTTTCTAGGAAGCTAGGCAGTTTGGAAAAGGACCTGACTTTTGAGAGATTTGCTTACTTGTAAGAATATTTGAAATGCATGAAGTATCAACAAGAAAGAATAAGGTAATCAGAAAAGTTATTTACAAAAATATGCAAAGAAATGTAGTGGGTTTGGAGATCTGAAAAAATTCAAGCAGCAGTTTAAGAAGTGTTTAACAACAACTTCTGAAAAAGGGTAAGGCAACAGAATGTAAAGATCCTTGGCCTTGGTGGTCTTTGTGCCCTACATGTATTTTATGCTAGACAGAAAGAAGAGCTTAGAGGTAGCTTAATAACTTTGGGTTTGGGGGTTTGTTTTATTCCCCAGTTGCAAAACAGATTTGTTTCACAAGTCAAAGACTAAAGCGGCTGAAAGGCTCTAAACTAGAGACCAGCATAGAAGGTGAAAGGACACAAGACTTAACAGTATTTATGGACTCAGTCACGGTAGTTCCTGCAAAGCTGTGTAATTCCCCCTCCCCCCTACATACAGGACTTGAGGCTTTTCCTCACTGCTGGTATGGTGAATCCACAGGATAGACCCAGTTATTTAACAGAAAGTGTTAGGGTTTTGCTTGTTTTGTTTTAATTTGCAGCCTGCAGCCATGTCTCAGAGGGTAGAGTACTTGGTGCATGGTCTGCAGCTGGCACTGCACCATTGGCTTTTGCAGCACCAACTTCCCCCACCCGAAAAATAAAAAGTGTGCTTTTGCATCAGAAGCCAGGGTGAGTGGGCTAGGCTTTGTGCCCCACTGCTTCTGGGAGTAATTAATGCTGCGATGACCTCCAACTTTCTCTGCTGTTGGAGTAAGTGAGCACAGCTGCTGTGGGGCCTCTCCCAGGTAGGGGCAGGGCAAGCCGTGGAGGTGTGATGTTCCCTGGCTCCTATAGCCTCAACCAGCATCTCCTAGGAGCCACAACCTTCCTCTAGGTAAGCCACAGCCATCCCTCAGTCCCCAGATCCCTTTTTCTTCAGCAGGTACAGCAGGAGGAGGGCTGCAGGCTGACAGAGGAAGAGGTAAGCTGGTGGGTTGGGTTTGGTTTGCACTGGGGGGGGNTAGGTTGTTTTCTACTTGACAAGTGAATGAATTAGATTAATCACACTGTATTCTCTTGCTGTAATGGGATGAATTAAATCCCTCCAAAGGCAAAAGCTGGATCAAGAGTTGGATTTATTAGCTCACTTACACTTCCCACCCACTGCTCCCAGTCTGTGCTGTTATGTTTATTCCTGGCTGTTGCTAGGAGAGCACTTTTTCTTAAGGTAGATGCAGAGACTTTTGTTATAGTCATTCTGGGGACTCTGGAGTAAGCTATTGCCATTGTGCATCTACAGCAGAGAAAACAGGAGCTCCCTGCCCTCCCCAGCCCCCTCCATTCAGCACAGCATGGGGTCAGCCTGACAGTAGATTTGGGTAGGGTTCTTGGTAATCAAAAGGCTCAGTAATTTTTTTTTTTTTACTCCACCAGTTTCTGGATTAGTTTAGTTTTGTTACAATTCTGATCATGCATCATAGGACTGCAACAATGAGCTTAAATAAGTATTATTTGTGCACGATAAAATAGAAATAAAAGAACATTTAACAAGTTAGCATTTCATCATACACATCAGATAGTAGGCACGATAGATAAATCAAGCAGCTTGTGTTTCATGTAGAGCATTGTCATGAAGAATGTCATGTTGACCAGAATGTAAAAGGAACTATTAGTAACCCACCCCCACACCCTCCAACAAGCCCTTTACTGAGGGCAGGGGGGGTGGCTATGTGCACATAACCAAAAACACTCAACAGTAGGAGGACAATTTAAGTTACTGTAGGCAGCAGTGTGAATATTAAAAACCTCTTCCTGTGAAAGAATACTTCAGACCCTGTAAAAACTGTTTCAGTTAAAAATAGATGTATTTACATTTAAAGTCTGATCTAGCAAGTTTTCCCAGCAGGTGTTAAGTGGAGATGTACAGTAACACTGCAGGTTGTACTCAATCTGACTGGATTTGTGAATGTTGGGGTTTTTTAAAGTTGCAGCTATTAAGCCTTAAAGCACCAACATATTACAGCAATGGGATGAGTAACTGTCTCGATCTGCTTTGCTACCAGTACACTGCTGGGATAAATCCCAAATCTCTCATTAGATCACACTAGTGTTAATTAGGATGTGGTTTTTTTCCAGCTCCAGCTGTGTGGGTCAGTTCCTGGGGAGAGATTGTTTTCCCAGATACTCACAGGTGTCTCACCTCTACCCATCTCACTTGTCCAGTAGGTGAGGGCAAACTTTAGCTGTAGGTGTTTGCAGCCAACTGCTGCTCTTGTTAAATACTTGGTCAAATGCAAATGTTTTAGTTCATATGATCATGCTTTGTTTTTTTGAAGCCACTTACTTACACTACTTGTTGAGGGAGTAACAACTATTAAATGCTAAATATTGTCAAGGTTAGCTCTTTGGTAAGCTCTGGCACCTGTAGATCACACAGCCTCTCTAGCCCTGGGTGCAGTGGGAGGATGGCTCAGTGTTGCTCTCTGCAGAAGGAAGTGTTCATTTCACCATGCCAGTCAAGATAGTTATTTGTTTTATTTGGTTATTGTTTAACAACAAAGTTCAATACCTTCCAGGTGGAGCTTTGAACTGTCCCTCTGGTTCCCTCCCTTGTCAATAATAAAAAGGTAATGAAGAAAAATCCTGTACTTTTAGAGACCTAAAACCTCGTTTATGCTAACAAGCTTCAATTGCAATTTAATGTTACAATATTTCTTCATGGGAGCAAGGAGGACTAAGCTGAGGCCCCTCCAGTGTCTGAAGATGGCTGTCCACAACCACCATTAAAACAAAAAGCTAGTGTTGAAAAACGCACAGTTTACAATAAAAAAGTAGAAACCAATTCAATTCCTTTTTGTTACGAATATAAAGATTCTTGTAAATATGTACAGTCCTTTGAGCTATTTCTATAGCAGGAAGCATTTCACGAACAAGACACAAGATATACACTCTCAGGACTCAACAAGCCTGTTTCTGAGGTCTTGAAGATCTTCCATGAGATGCAAAGATTTAAAGACTGATCTCAGTGACCTTCCAAAATAGTCATACCAGGAGACAAAAACTTTCAGCAAGTTTCCTGCCAAGTCATCTGACCTAAAATAACCCAACAGACAAGAGAACGGAATACAATACTCATGGAACTCGCCAAAGGACATTGACAAGGCATTTGAATTGTTACGGGTTTCTAGAACAGGTTAGCACAGGCTCGCAAGGGACTAGCAGAAGTGTAAGGGTGTGGCCAGGGGAAGATTGGATGCAGTTTTGCTCTTTCCAGATGTAAAGAACGTAGTTGTTCACTTAGAATGTCGCTATTGCAGATTGAATGGTCAAAACCTGCTTTGAAAAATCATTTGCTCTCTGCCTCATGTTCACAGCAAAAGAGAATAGAAAGTAATAAATGGCCCGAGGTTAGACAGGCAAAGTGAAGGCAAAGGTGTCAGTAACCGCTAAAGCTGTTCATTGTGTGTATCCTCTTGTGCCGTGACATTTGGATCTTATTGTACGACAGGTTACAGCCAACAGGAGGAGCCTGCCTTGGGCTGCTCCTCTCTCTCAGGGCTGTGGTGCCAGTTCTGAAGGGACCATGCTCATTGCTGAGAGGAGAACACAAGGGTGACTGTAACTCTTGTCATAGAGTAAGGCTTGTTAGCTCATCATTGCCCAATTTCCAGTGTAATTAACGGTCATTTTGCAGCGTAACCTAAAGGTTTCAGTAAATTTACAGGTGAGGTACAATACACTACTCAGCAAAGCAACCTAAAAGGAGAGAGCAGCCAGTGATGGTGCAGCAGCATGCAGTGAACTGTCATGCAGAAGACCTGGATAAAGTCTTACACCCCAGTAGCTTATAGGTAATGCACTTTTATCTCAGGGCTGGGCATATGGGATCATTTAAAGCAGGGTTCTTCCCTCCCCATTAGAGCTGCTCTAGAGCAATTTTAGTGAGAACAAAATAACTTTCAGAAGTGGCAGGTGAACAGAAGTAGTCAGAAGTAATTTTTCATGTGTTCGGTAGAGAACATCCAATCCCACCTTCTATTGAGAGTCACTCACCTTGGCCCTTCCATTTCCAGGCCATGAGGAATTCCCAGCATGTCTCAGAACGAGGATCAATTAATTATCTGTAAGGGTTGCTAACCACAGTAAAGACCTGGGGTGGGACTCCAGTCCCGTTCAATTTCCTTGATGAACTACTAGGGACTAAGTGAATACAAAAAGTTCATGAACTGCTTGAAAGAGTAACAGTAGTACAAAGTGCAAAACAGGAGTGCAGGAAAGTGCAGAGAAATAACTGAGTTGCGAACAATCCTCAAAAGCATCACGGCCTCTCCCGCTGTGGGGTGAGCTGTGGCCCAGGAATGCTGTGGTGGTAACTGGGCAGCAGACACATAGGGTGCATGTACTCAGTATATTTCCTTTTTTTTTTTCCTGCAGGTCAAGACGAGTAAATTTGTCTAGCTGAGACTTACACTGAAGACTGGTCCCAGACCTGGCAGGGAAATAAAGCAACAGTTAAAAGTGGCACGTTTTTCTCACATGTGCACAGGTGCCAGCAGCAATACTGAGACAGGGAGGTTTGCCTGCTTGCTTCTGGGGGCAGAATCCTTAAACCACTGCCAAAGGCAAAAACAATCAGCGTCGCTTGGAGCACAGCAGGCTCCCACGTTCCTTCTTTCTCCAGACATTCCACCCTTCAAATCCTCAGTAATCTGGGATCTGTTGGTAAATGCATCCTTGCTTTCAGATCTGGAGGACTTTATCCTGTTCCAGAGCCAAGCTGTTCTTGCAGTTACAGAACAAGCATAAGGCAAGGTGTTCACAGGGCCAGTGAGTTACACCATCATGTTCTGGGTTTTTGGGGGAGAGATTTGCTTTGCTCTTGTACTTTACAGTACCACCAGCCCTTCTGCAGTACATGCCTTTTCCTGAGAACACAAAGGCTCTCCAGGCTCCTGACTTACCTTATTGACTTGAGCAAGAGGAGTTCTGGCACCGCTCACAGGCATTCGTCCTCGGCTGCTCTCATCAAACAGTCTTCCAGGGGACCTCTCTCTGCGGGTGCTCAGAAGCCGGCCTGGAGATTTCTCCCTCTCCAGTGGTCGCCCAGGTGACTTGTCCCTCCGCAGCTCTGTCCTTCCCTCGCGGTACCGGTGTGGTGTGCTTGGTTCTCTAGGGTGGCTTGGACCTTCCGGTGGTCCTGGGCTCGATGCTACCCGCTTGGTTATGTGCTCGTTGTATGTGGGCGGACCTCTCTTGTTAGGGCTGCTGTCAGTCAAAAATAATGGACGCGAACCGCTGAGCGACAAAAACCTCACGTTACATTTTCTGTTAGCAAAAATGTAACTTTCCCCCAACACCCAGCAGGGATGAGGTGAAAAAGCATCAGACCTCCCTGAGCTAAGGTGAAAAGTGCAAAGATATATTGATAGCTGAGTATCTGTCACATTAGCCACACCAGCGAAGTACCTTAGTGAATTAGTAATGTAAGTCATGTCTGTGTAGCAGGCCACACAGCTCCCCATTTTCAATATACTCCAGCACTATACCTTTCCAGATAAAAGTACACTAAAATTTGATAGAAGCCTTTGCACATACTAAATTTTCTGTAGCTCCAAGATGTTCAGGCCAGGCTAGGCTGAGCTACAAGCCTTAGTTTCTCAAGTTTCCGATGCACAGTGACACTGTCATCCCCAGTGTTTATTCACCTGTCTGAAGTATCTGCTGAGCAGAACAAGATCATTCACAAATTCCCAGTGCTGTCTCCCTAAGGCACAGTCATTACTTAAGAGGAAGGGGCTCTTGCTTTAGAGATTGATTATTACAGTCAATTGATGTTTAGTATCCTGTCAACAGCATCTAGGCTCACCAAGCTTTGAAGTCACAGCTCTATCGCAACATAAAAGTAAACCACCTGAAGATGACTAAGCATTTGTGAACTAGATCACCCACATGTTTCTACAGAGTTAATGTTTCTTTGCCTTCTGGGTTTTAAAACACCAGTTCCAGCATTACAATAGCTGGCTAACACCAGCCTCCATCTGTAAGAGCAGATTGAGAGCATCCCACACACTGGGGGGAAACCATGTGGAGCAAAGTTTGCTTATGAAGTACACAGGGACCACAACACACTGACTTCATCATACCTGCGTGTAGCAGAGGATCCTCTGTGGTGCTGCTCATTGTTGGTCTCCTTCACTAGATTGCCCTTACAGCAGATCACCCTTAGTTTGTCTTGATAGGAGGAGGCCAAGTAGATAGCTCCAGATGAAATTGCAGGCCCTAGGTACCGTGGATTTGGTATCTCCAAGTGGGCTCGAGCAGGAGTTCTGGGTAAAATTGCAGGGAAAAAGTCTTTACAGTGTCCACACTGTACTTTTTCGTGGCAAGTAAGTTATTCCTCCAGCATTTGCTGGTCAGAGCCCTGAAAAGAGAGCAACTTACCCTAGAGAAGCTCGTGCCTGGATCTCAATCACTTCAAGGGAATTGAAGTGGGTCACAAACAGATAGGGCTCCCTGTAGGCTGGAGGAGCACCACAAGGGCAGGAAAGAGACACAAAATAAAAAATCTCTATTAGAAACTTCTAAAACCCAGCAGGGAGCACAGCAGAGCCTCACAGCCCCTGGGGAGAACTAAGGGAATCTGTTCTCTGTAATAAGACACAGACTATTACTAAGGGGGAAGATGCAAGCTTAAAGAATCATTGCTTTGAAGCTATCTAATTTTACAAACCAAAGTATCATGAAAAAGGCATTAAACCCAACTATTAACTGAACAAAATCCCATTAGGGTTGTGTGAAAGACCTGAGGGAACCACACTGACATTATATATTCTTGGCTATTTTAGAAACTTCCAAGCATCTTCAAAAATTCCACTGGCCAGTAGAGTAGAAACATCAGGGAAATAAAACTGGTCTAGTTTTCCTCAAATTGATTGTACTTCAGTTTGCCTTTTGGATGTACAGTGATCCCAAATCATAAGAAAATCTCCAGTTATTGGGAGAATCAGGAGATGGAAACAAAAGAACTAAGTGAACAATACCTGTCCCACAAAGATGCTTCCCACTTCTGTAATCCAAGTGAATGTCCCTCAACACCTACCAAAAGCTAAGGGCAGGCGATTCCATTTCAGGTCATCTGTCCTACTGCGTCTTCCATAGGAATCCACAAAGACACCAAACTCTGCCAAGAAAATTCATGTCATGAGCACATGCCTGAACTTTACTAATTTAGTTTAGAAGTTAACAGGGACAGGGTGCTTACTGTCCTGCACATCCCAGAGCACTGGGAGTTACTCGAGTGATTGGCTAGACATAGGAGTATTTTCAGTACCAAAAGGTCCTGTAATTCTAGGTCCCCCTGTGCCAATTAAGGTAATGTTATTACTTAATCTACAGTTGGGAAGACAGACTGCTGCTGTTGCTCATCCAGAATTGCTGCTAGCAAGCTTCTGAAGACTTCGAGTGCATTGCCATTATGCTATCCTAGAGGGCCAACAAAAGCAGCTACACAAAGAAGTAACACCCCCTTCTATTTCATCACAAGAAGATTAAAAAGTCTCATCTGTCTGTATGGAACCTAGACAAAAAAGCCAAAGTTTGAAGATCCTGTAACACTTATCAGGGTAATGAAACACCTGTTGGCACCTAAAAGGGACTACAATTCATCCCCTGCAGGCACAGATGCCTACGTGTGGGAACTGATCCACAGCACAGAGAGCTTTTAAGCCAGAAGCAAGCTGACCAAAAGCACCTCAGCAGGCTGGATCAGTAAGTGCTATTTTAGTGCCACTGCCCTGTGCATCTACTGTTTAAACCACCAGCCACTGCTCTTCCATGGCTTTTAATTCAGTCTTTAACAAATCTTCATTACAGGTACTGGAAATGTCAGTTCTGTTCAGCTTCCCTTTACAGCAGTAGGTGACAGTTCACATACCAAAGATAAGAGCTGTAGTGCAACAACTGCACAACCATACCACAGGCTTACCATGGAAACACAGCAAATACTCCTCCCTCTGCCCCGTTGGGTTCACTTGGATGATACTGACTGGAAAACTGTTGGTGGAAGCAGCAAATACAGCAGAGGCCAAAGTGTGGTCATTTTTATCCAGAAACTCTGCAAAGAGAACAGAGAAAAACAGCTTAATCAGCACCAACTTTTTTTCCTAAACTGCTTTAGTAAAGGTCCACCAAAAGAATCTGTGGAGCCACATGGTGCACTCCTCAGTCCATGTCTCCTACCCTCCAGCGTGTACTGCTTCATCTCAATTTCATAGAACTTGTTTGTTCCAATGATGATGCTGTAAGTGGTCAGATGGATGCAGCTGCAAGGCTCAGAGGTTTCAATCTCCTGGAAGAGAGGAAAGTATGGACTGGTATCAGTCCCTTAGAACAGTTTACAGTTTTTGCTTTTTCTGAAAGATTATAGATTGCCACATTTATCTTAATAGAAAGGAGACACAGCAACCTCAGAGTCACTAAGAGTCTCTCAAAAGCATATAGAAAAGTAGTCTTGCTAGAAGAAATTTTGGGTTGTTGGAAGTGATACTTGCTAGGATATAGTCTTGTATATCAACTCAACTGCAGGTAGAAGCCCTAATAAGAAACTCTTCCTTTTGGAAGAGCACACTATTCTGAAGATACCCTTCTGCTCTGCAGCTCAGCTGCTTTCTGGAGCAGTAAGGAATGGGTCCCTTGCACTAGGTCACAGCCATACCAATGACTGCATGTCTGAACAGTATCTGCAGAGGACATAAGACCAGGACTAAGCACTGGGATTGAATGACAGACTTGTCACTAGGAAGTCAATCAGTCAAAACTGTCCCAGGTCCAGAGCAGCTATGCTAGAACAATCACTTCCTAGCTTTGGATGTTGCCAGGAATCAGAGCAGCTGCTAGAAAGGCAGGCAGAAGAATGTAAGATGCCAGTCAGGTTCCAAACTTTACAGCCCACAGACCAAAACTCATGTAAGTAGCCTTGACCATCACTGTGATTCTCCCAGCAGAAAGAGTCAGCTTGCTAAAGCACCCCTGCTGTTAACACTCCAGAAATTAGTTTGGTGGCTCATTAAGCAAAAGGAATTCAAACATACACAATCTTTCTTCCTTCCTTTGTACAACGTATCACAGTTACGTTGTCCACTTAGATCTGCATTGTGACTGAGCAGCTAGGATGTAGCTCTGCAGGTTAGCCTGACACAATGCACAGATCCTCGCATCTTCTAAGGACAAGATTCCTTGCATAATTCCTAGTTTATCTGAAAATCTAGTTGGCAGAACAGAACAGCATATTCTGGGCTTCCTGCCATCTTGCTAGGATCTAAATTGAGTTGTCTGGATTACCGCAGATAAGGAAAACCTGCCGTCTAAAACAGGCCTTTGGATGGTTTGCATGTAAGCCCTTGTCAAGGCACTTGGTGCTATGGAGGTAAATGGCAGCACCAACAGTGGATGGAGACTGCGTGACTCCAGTGTTCCCTGCTGGCTGCGGCTCCACTGTGAGCAAGAGTTGAGATCAGCTACAATGCTTGTGGATGTTCCAGATTTGCTGGCATCCACATCGTTTGTGCCAAGATCTCCATCAAATGTCTTTTCACTTCCAAGGAGGCCAGCATTTGAATTACTGTGCTGACTTCGCTTCCTTACAGCAGTACCAGTGTTGCACTCAGCAGGGATAAAAGCCTCACTCGAGCTGTAAATTGAACCAGTGCCTTCAAAGTAACCTGCAGAAGCTCACAAGGACATGTAGTTTGACCTGAACATACCTTAATTTTTGAATTGGAGAGGACATGAGGATGATCAAGAGCACCCCCTCTATGAGGACAGTCTGAGAGAGTTGGGATTGTTCAGCCTGGAGAAGAGAAAGCTCCAGGGAGACCTTATTGCAGCCTTTCAGTACTTAAAGGGGCCTACAGAAAATCTGGGGAGAGACTCACTATCAGGGAGTGTAGTGATAGGACAAGGGGTAACAACCTCAAATGGAAATTAGGGTAGAATAAGATGAGATATAAGGAGGGTGGCAAGACCCTGGAATAGGTTGCCCAGAAAGGCTATGAATACCCACCCCATCCCTGGAAGTGTTCCAAGGCCAGGTTGTATGGGGCTTTGAGCAACCTGGGCTAGTGGAAGGTGTCCCTGCACATGGCAGGGGGGTTGGAACTAGATGATTTTTACAGGTACCTTCCAACCCAAACCAGACATATGCTAGGGTAAGTATGGGGAAGAGCTGCCTATCCTGTGATGGAATAGTACCAAATACCCTTTGATTTTCACAGGTACAGTAAACAAAGTCAGACACCTATTTCCTCTTTAATTGCAAAGAAGAGAAGTCATCTCAGATTTCTCCAAAGAGAACAGAGTTGAGGGAACACTGCTGGGTAATTAAGTAGTAAGTGAGGGCATGCTTACAGCTGAGTCCAGTGTCTCGAAAAGATCACAGTTCTGTTCTGCATCTCTCCAAATATGCCAGCTAAAGAAAATTGCTGCCTACTCCCAATTTTAAGCAGTACACATTGCCATTTGTTACCATTTTAGCTGGCAAACAAGTGTTCTTATGCATGCAAAAAGGCTTAAGATGTTTGCTCCAAAGCAAAGTCTTGCTTACCTTTCTGATACAGAACTTGCTCAAACTCTCATTGTATCGCAGAACAACCACTTTGTTGGGCATGGCTGCACAGATACAAAGAGTATTCTCAACCTGTAAGGAAGATCACAAGCATAGTTCAGCGTGGTGATAGAGAATAAATTCTAATACTGAGCATGTGGAACAGATCTGAGTACCTCTTGCCACATAGAGCTTTGCAGAGATAAGTACATTTTCAACAGGGTATTTACTGTAATTAGTGAAATAATGAAAAGCCTCTTCACATTCTCAAAAAAGAACACGAATTTGAACTGCTTCTATGATTTCTTTTTTGCTTGAAGGAAGTTAATAAAAAATTAGAATTTCTACAGAAAGCTATTTCATTAAAAGGGATAAGAAATTCAAATAGGTTAGGCCAAAGTTTTAACCCCTGAAACTGTTATCTTAAACATCACTTTGAAATTAATGATACTCAGCTCATTATCAAAGTACTCTGTAGAAGTAATTTTTAATGAGAATGTTTGCTGTGGCTAAATGTTCCATACTGAAACTGGGAATTAATGTAAATATCAGGAGTTACCAAATGACGCAAACACCTGAGTAAACTTCCTAGCCTGGAAACCGCTACCTGACATTCAAGAACAAAGAGTGGAGAGAATTCACTGATTAGAAACCTCAAAACTTAAGTCAGCTGTGAGGAGGCAGTTAACTAATGCTATGCTGTATTTCTTATTATGTAGCAGTTTAAGCTATACCATCATGACATCCTGACTGAATTTATTCATATTAGCACTGGATCCTCCATCCTTCGTCCAGCTCAGCCTCTCTTCAGCCCCTATAGTCTTGTTTTCAATCTTAATCTTCAAGTAAGAACGTTGACCTTGGATTTTATGCATGTGAAATGAGGATGCTGATTTGATTAATATTAAACTCGTTGCAGTCTGAAGGGTGGTGTAGTGGCATGAGGGAGCTGTATCCTAACCTTGCCAGCAGCAAAAAGGTGACATCCTTTGACAGCCTCAAAGACATTTGGAGAGACATCAGGCTGGGCTGGGAGGTGAGACTGGGCTAGAGACTGCTTCACCTTCTTTACATCAACAAGACACAGAGCTCGCTCTTCTCCTGGAAACAAAAATGGATACATTTCATCAAGGGAAAACTCCCTATTCTCTACAAAAGTCTGTTACCTAAGCAGCAGCTTTTTATTACAAGCTGTTACTGTGGTAACCATCACAAGGTACCATGTAGACTTCATTCCATATTATTCCTATTAAAAGTGAAACAGAAAACTTACAAAAACCCAACCACACAAGAGGCAGTAAATCCACTGGGAGAACAATCATTCTCTCTGTGGATTATTAGTGTTGCTAAGGTGTAGCAGATCACAACAACAGTGGCCTCATTAGGACATTATTCAAAATCAGTCAGGAAGTTTTATTTTACCCTTCAGAATTTCCTAAATAAAAGGTGCTTCAGCCTCTCCATGCCAACAGAGCTGGCAATGGATTTCCAAAAAAATGCCCTAATAAATTGCATAATAGACCAAGGCCAATTCCTCTTCAGAGTCTAGCTATACAGGAACAGCCTTCTCCTAATTTTGTGTTGAGATTTTCTTTTTCCAATTGCTTTTTCTCTACCAGCCCAAAAAAAAATAATGCATTCACAGCTTAAAGCTTTACAAGGGGAAAAAATTCAGAACAAGAGACAGTTTGTTTTTCATTCCCTACAAATGTCATATAGACACTTGATAATTTGGGCTTTCAGATGAAGATACACCCTAACATTCAGCATGCCTACATCAGTGTAGGAAGGATTATCTCTGGAAGATCACAGATGGAGAGATTAAAGCTGGTGTTCCTTTCATAAGCGATCTTAAACCATGAAAGAAGTCCCAATTTTGTTAAAGGGATTAGCGTTTAGAGCAAGACTTGTTTGCCCTAGGCCACAGTGATCATATCGTCAACTACATTAAAAAGAAAGGTTATGTACTGATTAGGAAGAGATATGCTCACTGATCAGCTCAACACTTTTTAAATTGAACTTAAAATGAGGACTAACCCCTCAGCTGGAAATGTTTTGTCTCCAGTTCTCGTGAAGGTTTTACTGAGCCTTGTCACATATGCATTTAAAAGACAGCCTCTGACAATACTGTGTTATCCACAGTCATTGATTCCTGACAATAAACTCATCCAAACAAAAGGAAAAAGCCTGTAATTAATCCAAAGGAAAGCCTGGCCCTTTGGCACTGCAGTACTCCTAGCAGTAGAAAGCAACTAGCATATATCCACTGCAGAACAGATGGTAACATGCATTCTCCTACCTGCTATCATGAGTAACTTCTCTAGATCCTTGATGAGGTGAATTTGGAAGACAGCACCCATTCCTGGGATATGCGTTAAGGAATTCTTCAGTACATTCAGGGCATAGAGACCTTCTTCTGCACCCACCAGTACTACCTACAGTAAGAACAGAGGGAAAACAAATAGCATTACATCATGAGAACAAGGAATGGTCCAAGAGCAAACGTGGACAATATGGTTTACCAGTGAAGAGGAAAACCAAAGCAACAAACAAGCAGATAGTTACAGCTATTGCTGTTAAGATAGCATTTCCATGAATAAAATAGCCAATACTCTGAGAGACCTGACTGAAAAGTATCATTACCTGGTCACTGAAGGGCATCGTGCAATTTATATCCAAACGGTCTTCACCCTCCAGCTTCAGCAGGGAGTTTCCAAGCAATTTCTGCAAATGACAAAAAGGGGGGTTTTTTTGTTGAGTTAATCTTTATCTCTTTCTCTGTTAGTATTTTAACAATGTACGGTCATCATTTCAGACAGGCAGAAAGCTTGACACAGATTTTCTCAGAAAGCTAAAAGTTGCGGGGTTGTAGTTCCTCCTACAAAAGAATTAGTAAACTTTTATCTGCCTGAAACAGAATTGGGCAAACTGATCAGAATTAGCCTAAACTCAGACAGAACCCATTATTGTCCCTATCCTTTCCACTTCACCCAATCTCCTGCAGTGGAGCAGTGAAATTTTCCTAGAGGAAGGATGAAAAATAGCCAAAATGGTGGGGGTAGCATGTATTTCTCTCAGAGACAAACAATACTAACATGAGAAAAGATATTTTCCTGCTAGTCAGGTATGCCCTACCTCCAGAGTCAACTTTCTAATGAGGCAGTTCCTTAGAACCAAATCTCCCTGTATTACAAAACAGTTGTCAGTGCAGTAATGATGAAAAAGGCTGTCCAAAATGAAAGCAAATCCATTTAACCCTATTCTCATCATGGAGAAAAACTTTAACACACATGCGCACATGCACACACACACACACACCCCCCCCCCACACACCCCCAAAACAAAAAACCACCCAACTCCATAAGAAAGGAAAGGAGGGAGGCTTTTGCTTGCTTCTTTCTTTCTTTCAAGGTTTCTTCATTCCATATGGCACATTATGAGATTGGATTTAAACCATATCCTAACTGCTCTTTCTTCCTTTTCTATTTGCTGGAATTACAGAGAGAGAATTTTGGGATGCTCTTACTACACTCCCCAAGTCCAAAGCATCATCAGTCTCAGAATGAAATTGTTTCTGGTACTCATATCATGCCTCATACAGCAGAGGTAACAACTTACCTTCAAGTAAACCTCAGTATGTCAAATACCGAAAAAATATTTTTCAAAACTCTGCTCCCTCCCAGAATATTTTATTATTAAATGAAACTTTCATACTCACAGCATCAGCCTCAGCTTTTTCTCTGGAAACTCTCCCACCTGCCACTATTGATTCCAGTGCTGTGACCCAGCGCTGTTTGTCAGGGAAGCTGGGTGCTAACAGGTAGAGTGTTCTACCAGGCCAGCAAGTGGTGTGTGGATGAGACTCCAATTTTAGGATATATGGCACATCTGAGATGTTATATAGATAGAATAAGACTTAGATTAGTTTTTGGAATATTGTCAGTGGACTTAAAATCAACACCTTTCAGCCTCACCGGAGAGAAGTTGTATTTATCATGATGTGTTACCATGGCAATTTATACATAGGCTTCTCCTTTACAGGTCCTGCACGGGCTAGCTACTTAAAGCTAAAGGTTAGCTGGATGTATGCAATCCATACATACAATGCTGTCTTTACTAAATAAAAGTAATTTCTTGCCTTTTAATCAAAAGGGAAAGAAATTCCATTGTGAGAAAAACGTACAAAACCAGCCACTTGACTAAAGTTTTCCCTGTACTGTTCAAGAAAAAAATCTGTAAAAACTGGTTATGGAAACCTTTGTTTTTAACAATCTGTATGCTTTAATGTTAAAGTCAAGACATACATCATCTTTTCATCAGTTCTATTCAATACATACAAATCAGAACATCAACATCTTTTCATAAGGAGAGACTGTACACACCCCACAGTATTTCTAATTTAATGACTTTCTGTTTAGAGCACAATGGTGGTATCAATTATGACACTTCACACTTGATAGAGAGCATTGAGAGAAGAAATTTAAATAAACCGAGTGCTTCTACGTATGTTACAAAGCTCAGAAAATCTTCCTTTGGCTTGATGATTATATTATTCACAGTTCAACTACCATCACAGAAGCAACAGCCTATGTGTAACTGAATCTAGATGACTACCTGTTCATGTAATTCAGAAAGAGGTAACCTCAAAATTACACAGTTACAGAGTGAAAGTTAAAGGGAGAAGATTCTGTTCAGCCAAACAGAATGCCACTGATGGTAAGCTAGATGAAATCCATTTGACCTCATCTACGTAAGATTCTCACCTGTCTTTGCTGTATTGGTAAGTTCAGTAGCTCCTACAGCTCCATGAACAGTTACATCACCATCAGGAAGGCAGAGCTCAAACTCCTCCAGGGGCCTCTGTCCAGCTGCAGGGAGAAGGGGGAGACAGATTAAGAAAGAATGAACAAGCAAGTAGCAAGAAAATAACTGTGATACCAAAATGAAGTGGATACACACTGGATGTTCCAGAACTGGATTATTATGGCATAGCAGCTAGTAAAACTGTTAAGGATCTAGAAAAACAACAGTGTTGCCATATTATAGAAGATTTGGTGAAATTAGGTATGACCACAAGCAAACAGCAACAACCCATGAGCCTCTCAACTCACCAAACAACATCTGAAGATTAAAAAAAATATATATCCTTCCTATAAATGCTAAGTTACCTTCTCTTGCTTCTGCATCATAAATGAGCACCTTAGTTCCTTCCAGGACAATATACTTCCTGTCCCAGCCTTGCTGCCCACGTTTATTATTCCTGAAGAAAACAAACACAAAGCCATGTTAGATTTTCTGCTTGGATTCAGAATAAAACAAGCATGCAACTCCTAGAAAGACAAGTTTCAGTGGCAGCAAGTAATGGTAATGGGCATGTACCGATTATCACATTGTAAGAGCCAGGACAATATAAGGAACAATTCCAAATATTTTAGGACCTGATATAACACCATGATTCATGTTTATACCTTGGCACTTTCATCCATCCTTCAAGACGTAGACTGCTGCTTGGCTCCTTCAGCTGTAGACCAGGAGAATTCATTTTATCCCGGCAAAATGCTTCAGAGAAGTGCGTGGCATATTCTGCTGGCAGTCCACAAGTAGCTGGCAAGCAAGTTGAGCATTTTGGATGACACATCACCTGGCATTCTGACAAAAGGACAGAGAAAAACTTTTGTTAAATGACAAGAAAAATCATGGCATAGGTGCTTCAACTTCTAATGCTCAAACCTCAGCTGTTCCAAGAATCTCCTTTTACTTTAAACCATCAGATATTTTCTAATGTAGAATGTTTGCACCAACTAGTTTCAAAGTCTTCATACTCGGTCCCTTCTTCAGCTTTCACCGAACATCTGTTCTAGATGGCTGATGCTTTTTCATTCTACCATCCAGTGACACTTTGTTTACACACACACTCTGCTCTTACCAAGACATTTTGACGCTTGCCGTCCAAAGTGCACAGTATCCAGACACACTGCACATTTGGTTGCTCTCATGTTTAGCCCCACGTTAAAACGATGTGGGATATTATGATGCATTCGCTCTTTCAGGCGTCGGCTGTATTCTGGAAAGGAAAAAAATTTATCAGGATGACAAATGTGATAGGGATGAAAGTTATTATAGGAGGCTTTGGCATTTTAAGGACAAGGTAATAAAAAGTGACTACACATCTCTATTAAAGCCCTGCTGAACACAGACACTATTTTGCTTTGCAATCTACAAATCTGAAGCTACACTACCACCTCATAATCACCTTATCTAGATGCACAGAATGTGCTGCTTGAGAACAGACTGTAGAACTTAAATGGCAAATGTTTGGTGTAGCAAGATTACGCCAATCAAATCATCTAGATTTCAAGTCTGCAACTCAGCTCCAATTCTTACGATGTGCTAAACTAATCTCTCAATTTTGCTTAGAGCTAACAAATTCTTCAACACCTTTACTGTGGTAATCAATACACAGCAAGCCTTCCCCATACAGCCTTCCTGCTAACCATCAGTGCCAGTGAATCTTAGAGCCACTAATTTTTGGTATGCTTTATGTTGAGCAAAGTTTATCTTTTAAGGCATAGTCTTTCACTGAGGAACATGATCCTCTTCCCTGCTCATGATCTGCCTCCGAGGTCATCTTCCCATGCCAATGTTACCCAACCTCATAGCACCCTGTGCCTCCCCAGCTATCTGCGATGTCTGGACCAATTTGTGAGTTCTAGCTTTTTCCAGATGAAAGCTGGAGGTTTTAATTCAGAGTCTCAGGGTTCAGAACTCACTCTGAAATACTGGTTAACAAAGAATAACTAAGCAGAACCTTCAATCCCTGATTTTTTTTCCTGATGATCCTTTCCCCTCCGTTCTCAAGGACATGGAAGGGAATCCTCTTTTTCTAGTTAATAGGATATTCAAGGCATCTTTGACCTGGTATCTTCCTTTTATGCCTAACTAAAAGCCTTTTCCCTTTACCAAAAGTCTTGATAGAATCTTTCTGCTCAGCAGAACAAATCTGCAGTTTAGACAAGTAAAACTGTTAACTGCTAGGGAAATAGGCATAAATCTTTTTGCTCAATGCAGACAGTAGTACAGAAAACACACACATGCTAATAATTACTTCACCCAATTTTTCAGAAATAAGTTATATAATCCAAATAGAGAAATGCAAAACTTCTCACCTAATATTCTTATCATGGAGTAAAAAAAATGGGCTTTAAATTAAAAAAAAAAAAAAAAAGACAGTATTGCAACAGTAGACAGAAAAATAGTAACAGAGATGTTCACCAAGAACCTACCCTCTGGTGTGGAAGATTCCTTCCTGCGACTGGAGGGTGGAGCTAGCAAACTGATCGGAGTAGGCTGGTGCTCTGGTGAGCGGACTATGGCAGACATGATGATCTGCTGCCTGGCTGTGGCTGGAGTAGATGGGTGAGGGTGGTCTGATATTTTCCGGTGAGCAGCTATAGATGAGATAAATGTCACTCATTAACATAAGCTATATAAACCACTGTTTGACAGCAGTGGTTCTGTGGAACGAACTCAGTGGTTACAACCTGCAGAAAACAGTGTACCCTTACTGCACCTTCACAGCAGTAGGTAAGAGTTAAACACCACATGTTACTGCTATAGTGGCACACCATTAAAGCACTTTTTAAGACCAAAAATGTGCATCTCCTTCCAGATTCACCTTTTCTGTTAACCCCTACCTTCTTCACGAGCAGATCTGAGTTCAATGCGTGTTTTCTGTAGAGCCTCCTCCAGCTCAGCAGAACGAGCCTTCTCCTTCTCCAGTGCCACTTTCAGCTCATTGTATTGCAGGGGAACCTGTGTGGGTAAAGAAGGGTCCTCTTTCCGCCGACTAAACAGGCCCTAGCAACAGAAACACACAGACAACTCCTAACTCCTAGTAAGAGATGACTTAAACTAGGCAAAGCGAAACTAGCTAGTGGCAGTCCGGCCAGAGGGCCTAATGGCAATTCTGATATGCGTAAGGATGAATTTTTAGTTCATATTGGCACTGGAGAGAAAATGTTGAGATATGGATTAATTTAAAGAGGGACGTACATTACCTGTTTGTAATCACACCTTGAGTTTCCAAAAGCATCTAAACAGAGGATCTCAAAATATGTGGTTAAAATTAAATTGCTTAATTCAAAATGACAGAACGGCTTATGACAAAGATGTGACACAAGTCACATCGCCTGACTAATCAATCCTATGCTGTGACTACAAGACAATCAGCCCCTCTAAATACACAGTATGTTCATACACACATACAAACTTACCAATAAAGAAAAAGCACGGTTAAAGCTCTGTATTCCTACATTCCTGTATTGTAGGAATAACAAAATACTAGAAAATCCACAAAACCCCACGTTCTGCTTGTAAAACGTTAGTGTTCAGCAACTCAGTATGCTCTTACATGAGGACACAGTTGTGTTACACAAAGATCAATAAAACAGAATATTATGAATACACTGCACGTCACTAATGACAAAACCATCATTTAATTCCATGCCTCTCAAACCTTTTTCACCCACCTTTTTCTTTTTTGCTGGTTGGTCCATCTTTGCCTGTAGGAAATCAATGAGTTTGGTTTGCTGAGAAATAGTGCCCTCCATTTTCACCTTTTCATGGGAATAGAGAACCTGTGAACCACACACACACAAGAAATTTAATCTTAATAAAAGAAGCAAATGGATAACTCAATAACAGAACAGAGCTAAAAGAACAGCATAAGAACAGTGTCACACAGAAACAGCAGAACACATCCTAAAGTCCCAGAGGGAGTGGGGTTTTAGGATGGGGAGCATACAGTCCTGCCCACTGTTTCCTCACTCTCACCTGAATGTTTTCCAGCTGATACTCCAGGTCACTTCTTTCAGTCTTCAGAAGATCTGCTCGATCAAGAGCCTCCTGCAGACCTTGAGTTAGGCGGAAGATGTGATTCTTTTGCAGATCCATTTGCTGCTGCAGCTTTGCCTGCTGTTAACAGGAAAACAAAGGCCAGTGGTTTGGTTTTTTTGTTTGCTTGTTTTTAAAAAATAAGCTATTAAATGTTATTACTCCTTGTAAAATAAGCATCCTTATGGAACTTCAAAGTAAACAGACAATTCCTTAAAAGCTGAAAAGTTACAATATTCTAGACGTTTTCCTTCCTTTCTTCCCTCAGGATGTGGAACCTTCTTCTGAAGCTATAATACAAATTTCCAAGGTTACCTCCTCCAGAAGCCTCTGCTTGAGCTCCCTTTCGGTCTCGAGCTTCTGTTGTAAACTGCGTGCATTCATCTCCAACATAGCATGCTTCTTCTCCAGGTCATTCAGCTAGGCAGGTGAGATGGATGGTCAGAGTAACAATGAATGCTAATAAATACCATTCCACCATCTTAAAACCCATCATCACCAAGCACATACTAAAGAAAAATTATACAATTATCCTTTACTTACAATAAGGAGGAAAACCAACCAAACAACATTCAGTATACAATTGCTCAAATGCAGATGTCAAGTTAAAGGACTTCACTGCACACTCCAGGCATCAAAGGCTGCTTTCTGCTTTAAAAGGAAATCCAAGGTCTTTGGCTTGAAGATAATTCTATTTTATGACCTCCAGTCTTTTTAATTTGCTCTAATATTTTGAAAAAGCTGACTCAATCCACATTTCTACAAGTATTATCTCTAGAAAAGTATCTCAGTTATGAAAGTCTAGGACTGGAACTTACTTACCTTATCAGAAAGGCTCTCAGCTTTGAGTTTTTGTTCCTTTAGCGCTTGCTGGAGGGCTAGAATCTCTGCCTTGTGTTCTTTGACAGCTAACTCTACCACCTGGCGAGATTCAGTAATACGCTGATCTGCTCTCACTCTGTATTAAAATGGAAAATAATGTTACCTAACTCCTTTCTGGGCTTGACCTCTTCCTAGCACGTGGTAGCATCAATAACTCTTTCAGGGGTTTGCCTCAAATTCAAGACGTTACTTTATAAAGCCAGACTGTTTGCTGCAACACTTATGTTACATAAACCTGTTCCTGCCCCTGACAGAACTACGTCCTGCAAATTTGAAGACCCTACAGGAACAGTTAGGAGCAAAGAGTATTCTTCCATATAATAAGGAAGAAGATAAAAAAAATCAAGACATGTTCTAGATTACACTGATAAATACCACTCCCCATGAATCACTTGCTCGCAAAGAAACAAAGGAAACAGTATCACTGGTGAATGACTATTAACTAATAAACCATTTTTAGAACTACCTCACGAGAATATATATTTAGTTCCAACTCCCATATCCTATTCTAAATATAATTTTTGTACTAGCTTCTATAGAGCATTTTCATAAAAGTTAATAAAAGGAGGAGGAGGGGGTAGAGACCTGCTCTGTTTCTCAGTATCCAGCATCCTCTGCAATTCTCTAACTCGACATTCAAACTGGGACTTCTCATCCCCTAGAACACTTCTCCATGCTTCCCACTGACGCTCTTTCTCCAAGAGTTCATCGTTCAAGGCCTCCAAGTCCATTACTTGCTCTTCCAGCATTGTACATGTTGTCTTCAAGGCCTCCATAGTCTAAAAATAAATCCTCCTATCAATTCTCACATCCCACATCAAGCACGCACTTTTAGGTTCAGCCTTACCATTTAAATTACTGCACATGCAAATTGGCAGCAAATGTAAGCTGGTAAATCACAACCTATTTATTTCAAGGCTTCCATACATTCACTCGTGATTACCATTAATGTCAGCTCTAGTTCATAATAAAAATGTTGAAATCTCCAGGGTCCCAAAATGAAAATTATTAATTCTAAATAATAATACCTTCAGAGTGCAAAATTTCTAAAGAGAACTGCATAACAACACAATGTAAAATACCAAAAATTTCCATTCACTCAACTGCTCTGGAAAGGAAGGCTTAAACAATAAATGGTTTAAGCCATTGCCCCTGGAACCATATTCATTCCTTACAGGTTTCCAGATTTAAAAGAATGGTTTGCCTTTCAGATAATTAGCTGGCTATCATGAAGAGATTGCCATCCACACTATAAAGCCTTACTTGCTTCTGGCTGGTAAGCTGCATCTCTCTCTCAGTGATCTCCCGACGGAGATGGTCAACTTCACTTCGCAACTGGACCACCTCATCATTGGCCCCTGAGGCCTCATCAAGTTGTTTGGACAGGAAGAAATTCTGGTTGTTCAGTTCTGCATTGTCTTCACTGAGCTGGTTCAGCTGCTCTTCCAAATCTGTAATCACCTAGAAAGAAAAATAAATTCCATTACATGTCAGTGAGTACAGGGTTTTGAAGAAGTGCTCTTCCCTCAGAGAATCATTTATTGACAAGCAAAGAGTCAACCTGGCTTTTAAATTTTTTCAAATTTAAACAAAAGCAACACTGTAGTAGTTGACTGCAATTAGGGATGGAGTTTTGCTTCTAACAGAAAACAGCTTCATTTTTTTGTCTGTTTGTTTTGACCATAAACATGCTGCAATGCAGTTTATTATTTCGGAGAGATCTGTCACATCTAAAGCACTGGATTGGAAGTCAGGAGTTCTGTTTGTGTTCTCAGATCTGCTGCTGACTTACAGTGTGCCTTTGCCAAAGCACTTTACCTTCTTTTGCCTCAATTTCCCCTTAAGTGAAATGAGGCTAATACCTCTCAGAGAGGCTTTCGAAGCATTGTATTTAAGAGAAATGAAAAAGCAGTGCAATGGAGGCAGTACAAGCTGATCAGGCTGCCTAGCAGATTTATATGACAGTTTATATGTGATTACTGTATGTTTGTATTACTATATGTAACACTGTATGTAACCAGGAAAAGCAGGAAAAATTGAACACACATTCAATCAAAGTAACAGCATTATGGATGGCAGCACAGGATATATGAAGAAAAAAACACAACGGACTAGCGAAAACCAGTGAGAAGCAAAAACTCCACAAGGACAATAGCCTTGCCTTTAATGAAGTGGAAGTATCCATTTGTTCAATCAGAGTATTATACTGTATCTACTATTACACTGTACTACTATTCTCCTGCTGTAAACCACATTCAATTTATAGAAAAAGATGAACAATGGTGGTCCATTTTCACAATCCTGTTCGATTTTTATGAATGAAAGGCCATGAACAGTCAGTGAATGAACACATGAATACCTGTACCTTCTCCTAACTCAAAACTGACTTCATCAAAACAGAAGAGAAAAAAATACCTCAGTAAAATCTTGAAATCAGCTTAATAAACTATAAACTACTGTATAGTAAACTATACAATTCATATTCAATTCTAACAAATATGTTCTAGAGGCATTTTTTCCCAGATGCTAAAATAAAGTGAATAAGATACTTCATTAAATGGGAAAAATTAAAATTCCAGAACATAGTTGGCATCACATTCAAATTTAAACGTTCCAATTTCCTCCACAAGCCAAGGACTTAAATATCTAAGGCAGTAGAGCATAGAGCACACAGCTCTTCTCAGCTTTCTGGAAAGATGACAACCATTTCTTGTTGAAGAATCTGAAACTCATATTTTGGCAGCCTTTTACCAGGCCTCTCCTAGATCTAAATTAACAGTATTTGATTTTTAAGCTGTCAGCAGAAAAAGTCCAACTGACATTAGTCCCTGCTGGGTGAAGGGGAGTTCCTGCTACCCATATGTTCAGGGTCAAAATGATTCATACGTTAAATAACATTTCTAGGGAAAATCTCATTATATGGTGGTTTTTACTGAGCACTCTTACTACCTTGTTCAAAGTACACATTTTATTCTGCACTGTATGCATCAAGTTTCCAAAGAGACTGTATCATGAGGATGTGCTAATATCTCTAGTGCTGTAGGGATGACTTAGAAATATGTATTTATGGAAATAAAAAGCAACAAAAGACCATTAGTGTTTGCAGGGTTTTACCTACCATTCTTACACCTGAGTAACATCTGAGATTCTACTAACTGCCAGTTAAGATAATCTCTTTTTTCTTCTAGTTGCTTTTATTTTTATGTTTAACCACAGCACCTATCTAGGCAGTTTTCTCTTTTTTATGTATCCATGGTTTCTTCCACATACAGTTCATATTTTAATAGAAGTACTTTCTATAGAAATTATTAAACTAGTTTTGAAGCACAAGAAAGTAGAGATGGGAGAAACGCAAAATGGGTAATGTGGCACACAGAGTTAATGTGTCCAACTACTTAATTTTTTTATCCCTTAACAGCTGGAACTTAAACTCCCATTCACCTTTATTCTGTGATCTGAGATTTTGATTTCTTTCACAGAACATAACTAAAATTATACCAGACCATTTTGTATTTCACCGTTACATTTTATCTAGCAGGCTATTTCTGGAACACTTGAGACAAATAACAAAGCAGTTAAGAAAGAAAGGTTCCAGAATAAGTGAAGTGATCTCCCTTCTTGATTATTTTCCTAACAGTGTATTTATTGACAATGCCAAAATGGCTTGGCCTAAATTCCAAATGTATTATAACCCACATAAGGTAATCTCTACAGATTAATTACTTTGCCTTTTTAAGAGAGAAAATCTGTTCTTCTTAGTACAACTGTCCTTTATTCACAGGAAGGGGGAAATTTGGTAACAAATCCTATTTTTAAAAGCTATCTGCAACTATGCATAACCCAACAGGGTTACAGAGTTTATAGACAGTAAAGAGTAATACTGACACAGGAAAATGGACATGGTGGGATATAAATGCCTGTCCTGGGAACCAAGAAGAAAGAAAACACAGATCAAAACCCTACATTTGATAGGAAATGTTGTTTTAGGCATACATACATACAGCCTATGTCAGAATCCTGTAGCTGAAAAGAGTTAATTGCTTTCAGTATTTTTATTTTTCAGTTAAGGAAATTGCCAGGAAAAAGAAACCACAACAACCCACAAAACAAAACCAAACAGCAACAAAACAAAAAAACCCCTATCTTACCCTTGAGAAACCCATAGCATAATTTAAAAACTTTAAAAGTTCTTAGGATAAACAAACACTTCAAGCTTGGAAAGGCAAGTCTAGACAAGCTAGGCCAGCCACGACATAATCACTCACAGAGCAACTGAAATTTTCTCTTCAATTGATGCACATCTTCATCACAACCAATTCATAAAACAGAGATAAAATCTAACTACACCACACTAATCTTTGGCAGGTTGCTCACTAGATGCCACATCTAAGGACACAGCTTATCTTTATAATGATACAGAAGACTATCTCACTTTCAAATATTACAGAGGAACCCAGGCATAGCAGCTCTTCATCAAGCATGACCATATTCAGCACAATACCCTCCCCATTGCGCAGTTTCAGAAAAACAAAGTGTTTCTCTGTTGCAAGGTTGCCCAGACTCACAGCTATTGTACCTGGCCCTACAAAATTCTCCAGGCATGGAGCACAAATTAAATACCACAGCAACAAGCAGTTCAGGGCCATGATGATTAAGTTTTCATGTCAGACACAAGGTACAAAATTTAATCTATATGCTTCATGTATTAAAACCACAGGCAAAATAATGAGGGAAAGGAGAGAAGGTAGCAGTTTTAGAATCCTACTAACTACAGCTTGCAATCTTCTCTATAACCTGATTCCTTCATGAAGATGTCTCAGTTCTCAGATGTCACCAACAAACATGCAGGGAAATGCTAGGATACAGTAAGGTAAACTGCTGCAGGATGCTATCAGCAGCATATTAAAATTTTGAATTTACTGCTATTTTTCACACAATTTTAATTCAGAACTCCCAGATTGATGCACAGTTTTACTCTATCCACTTCCACTTCTCCCCATTCCCACTGATCTTTATTAGAAACTAGCTGTCAGCAGTAAATAGGGAAAATGACAGAACTCTCTCTCAGCCCCAAAATATTGTGAGGAGGAAACAAAAGCAGGCATCAGACTTGCTTTGTCTTACCCCACTCATATTTGGACCCAAGAGACAAGGTTTTTCTAGCAGAGAAATACCAAGCATTGTAATGGGGCAGAACACCAAACCTCTTAATGATCACAGCTGCAGCTAGATACCAGGCTGGTATCTCTATCTGTCTGATCGATATGGAACAATCAACTCCTCACTTTCTTATCCTTTCCATAGTCAGACAACATCTGAGACTTGAAATACACCTTAGATCTCAGTCTCCAAAAACTCCTTCTGGCTTAGCTTTAGGGACATCGCTCTCATTCAAGCTGCAGGGTAATAGGACATTGCACAGTCTGCATTCCTCTCCTTCCCACACTAACCCATTACTAAAACAGTCTCCTGTACTCCTCCATCCTAGTTCCCAGAAGACAGCCATGAGTCTCATCCTCAAGTGATGATGATGTCACTGTCCACAGTGAAGATTCAATTAGCCTCTTTTATCAGCATCCTAGAAGTCTCCCAGTTTTGTCAGGCCACAAAACTTCAAAGCTCCATTTTTGCCTATAACTGGCATTTGCCATCACACTTTCTGTCAAATGAGAATCAGGGATAAACACTCCCACCCAGCAGCCAATTTTTTAGGTGGTTCCCCCCCCCCCCGCAGCCCATTTTTTTGGGGGGTCCCCCCCCCCCCCAAATTTAACAGAGTCATATGGAAATGTTTGCCTGGGTATTAGCTTTGTTACAGCAGGCAAGATCCCTTTACTCTGAAACACAATTTAGCATCAAAGTATGTAACCTCTTCAGACAATTTTGGAAGTTGCCAAGAATTCAGATTATCCTTATACACCAAATCACTGAGCCAATGAGGAATCAGGATCTTAACCAGAAGTCAGCAGGACTCATTGCATGACTAAAATTACACATTCCCAAGGGGCTTGCAGATTTAACACCTTAATATCCAATCTCATAGACAAATATACATAATTAAGTCTATAAATGCTTAATATAGGAACACAAGATGATGACAAAAGAACCTGAAGGAGGGGAGAGAAACCCTGTTTTACTAGAGAAATCTTGAATAAATGGAAATGCAATATCCAATTAGTTTTAAGAAATGCCACTTTCCTTGCTAGAGGAAAAGCAGCAGCATGTACCCGAAAGAAACTAGAAGATTCAGTTGGTGGTTCCCTGGAATAGCAATGGTATTTCACTAAGCTGAGTGTAAGTACTTTTAAGATCCTTTACTTGTAAACAGTTTTCAACCTGCTTACTGAATGTTTTCTTTTTGGAAAAATTCTACCAGGTAACTTAGTTGCATTTTTAACTTCCAATGCATTGATGATCCAACAACAAGCCACAGTAAAGAGGCAGTTGGAAACAACTAACAAAATGTAAATTTTCCTATTAAAGAAAACACCTTTTATTTCTAGATCTTCTTACTGCCTAGAAAATACTTTTAAGACTCAAATGGATAATATTTTTGATAGAATAATTCTTTAAATGTAGAGAACTCAAGAGATTTGCTGGATGAGCTTATGCTTGTGAGATAACAATAAAATACTGTCCTTTGTGTGTGCCCAGCAGGTATTGCAATTTACAATTGTTATTGTAATTATGTATCCTATTATTTCTTCTACAAGTAAGAGACAGAGAAAGCAAAAGCTAGCATTTTCTTCTTGACCCCCAATAATACAAGATGGATGTCACAAGACGAAACAATGTAGAGCTATCAGAGCAACTGAAAATAAATTCACAAACAAGGCAGAAATTACAGAACCAACAACAAAGCAATGGTCTCTACGTATGCACCCCAAAACACAGCCAATTTAAAATTAACAACAATTTAGGACAACCTAAAACATATCTACTTAAGAAACCTCAGCAAAAGGTAGAACAAGAGTGCAGTGAGGGTACCAGGAAAGCAGACACATTTGGGGTGTAAGCCTTCTCTACAATTGGAAGCTGTGACCTTTGTGAAGCTAAGGAAACATAAGAAACACCAAAGAAGGTAGATTAAGTATTTTATTTATCTTTTGAATACTACAAAAGTACTGAAGTAATTCAAGCTTTCAATTTTTTTCTCTCTGTCTAATCTTATTTTCATAAGTCTTATGCTGTTTTGGGCTTCTCAGTAAGATTAAATAAAAAATAATTCCATACTAAAGTTTGCCAGACCAGTTCAAGGAGTTTATTTCAGCTTAAAAAAAGATATCTTCAGAAAACTTGCTAAAAGAATAATCCCACTCAGTATCATGCTGCATAAGTAGCAGCACATTACAATTATTACTACCTTGAAGTGTTATCTTACATTAAAAGGCGTACAAGTTCTAATCACCTTCAAGAAGAATCGCATGGTCACCAAAACGCAAAGCCTACATCTTAGTGGTCACGATCAGATAAAAGTGAGGTTGAAACATCTGGAGAAGGCAGTTGTCTCACCATCAATAGGAAATTGTCCTATCTCTCCTCTCAGTGTTCCTTAGTAGACAGGATGGACAGTTAGGACTACTTGTAACATAGAAGAAAGTTTCTATCCATGGTCAATTAAATTATACAAGCATTCTCCTGGGCTGGAAAGGGAACGTATGATGAACATGTATTATTCATTTAGGACCTATTTAATTTATTTCTTATTGATGAGGATATCTAATCCCACTTATCCCACTGAAGGGCTTTACAATGCACAACACTTTTAGAAACCCTTTCAAGTGGAACCTTTGAAGCTCTCAACATTCTTGAAATGTTATGGGTCACTCTTCACTGCTGGTGACTGTTCACTACACTTACAGAGCCAAAGTGTTCCTAGATAATGAGTGACAACCTCTTCAAGGCAGCCTACCATGCAGTGAAAAGAAGCTACACAATTTCCACAACTGGTTTTTGCCTGCATGGAAATCACATAAGCATTTTCATAGTAGGTTGTTTTTCTGTAGAAAGGGCAAGATAGAACAAAAGAAGATAGCTATGGATGTAAGATACACGATAGCAGGTGGAGAGCTGGAGGATCAATCCGTGTAAACAAAAGAAAGGAACAAAAAGTAATGTTACTTGTGCTGGATTTCTTTTAGATAGAGGTTAACACACTTTGGTAACCTCTACTTCCTCATTTCTTCTTATCAGTATGTGCTATGAACATAACAGAAGGATCCCCCATGGTTTGTGCTGAAGAGCAACTAAGGAAAACAGAATAACTCTCATCCTGAAAAGATACTTTTGAATGATGAGAACTTATATATTTGATACTTAGTCCTACAGCATGAAAAAATAAGTTTGAGGAAATCACTGGAACTAGGGAAACAATCAAGACATTAAAACCAGCAATTAAGCCCTAGTTAGAGGGCAAGGTAAGAGAAAAAGCCTAGGAAGATCAGCAATCAATGCTGCTCCTGAGGACTGGTCCTTTCATAAGTCATCATTGAAGGACACATGCTATCCACCAAGCATAAGTCTGAAGACACTGTTAATCTAAAAGAATCCCTACGACGACAGATGTCCCTTTGGACATTTGTCCTGGACTAATGAAATTAATCTAAAAACATGTCAAAAGATCTCAAGCAATAGAAGGTGAAGAATAAGATCCTAGGCTTCCTCTCTGCTCTTTAAGCAGATGACTATGTGTCAATCCATTATCTGAAACCGTAACATTTCTTGCCTCTTCAAACAGTGTTAAAATCCTCCTTAAAACCCGGAGTAGCATTAAGGCTGTTCCTCTCTGGCCTAGATCTACGATGCTGCTCAGGATCTGGACAGGTAGATCTTTTCTTGTGAGCAAAAAAGAACCTCACCTACAATCATTTTTTGCAGCTGCTACACCATTCTTACTAGCTGCACTGTAATGAGGTATTTTAATTTACTTTCTTCTCAAAAAGAAGAATAGTTTCAATTTCATGATCAGACTAAAGCCTCAAGATTGAGGTTTACCTGAAACCTAAAAGAAATCAAATCCAATCCGTCTAGCTCCTTGCTAACACCTTGAAGCCAGAAGTCCACGTTAGGAACTAGTGTCATCAAGGATTAAATATGTAAATTGTTTGTTTCTTTATCCCTAATTTCAAAATAATTCAATGATCTGTATTTAATACTCACTGTGCAGCTATTACGAAGGGCTTCAAATTTACGCTGGATTTCATCTCTATGTGCCTAAAGGAGGTAAGAAGTTAATCATCAATTTTTCATACATTAGAATTCAAATCCAACAGCTGTTGCTAAACAAACTGCAGAACAATCTACCAGCAAGCAAAGTTCAGAAGGCAGATGCTGCAGGCTATGAGAAGTGACAAAGAACTGATTAGCAAAAGTCACATCCTGCTAGTCAAAATTAACTTACACTCCCAATTCTAGACTACTTTAGACAAATGCACAAACTGAAGAACAGGTTCCATCTGAAATGGTCACCAGAAGACAAGTCAATTACATGTTAAGTTTGTACGTTCTTGACATTTAAATTTGAGTGGTTTTACTTCCATATCCAAATTGGTATTTCATATAAAATAAATACTATATACAATGTAATGCTTGCAAAGAAAAACAATAATGAAGGATTATGCACGCTATCACAAACAACACTGCCTGTCTACCTGAATGCTACCATTATAAGTACCATTTAATTCTGAGCCTCTCTAAAAAGCAGAGATGAAGCATAACAATCCCCTCTTTGGAAGACAGCATCCAAAGTATGGAAAATTGCAAACACTAATTTTAAAGAATGCAGTATTGCATGCACCATTTTACCTCCTAATTTACAATCAAAGCATGACAAAGCAAAAGTTCTTGTTTCAGCCTCATGGCTTCTATCAAAATTCATCAAACTGATTTAACAAGTGTCTGAGGTCATATGCTGTCTGAAAACTTCACAAATGAAAGGTTGGTGCACTAGCACATCCAGCCACCTCTCTCCATTCAGGATATTTTCCTCAGAGCCAAGAGGCTAAACAGGAAAAACCTGTTCAGCAGAAGTCAAATATGAGAGCTAAAAAGCTACCTTACCACAACAGGCAATGTGAAAAATAAAAACCAGGTTATTAAAAAGTCCGTAAGTGAAATAGTCCCTAGCCCACTGAACTGGACTGTCTTACACCAGCTGGTCCAAAAGTACCACCATTTTGCCAGATTAACTGAAGAAATAACTGAATGAACACAGGTCATAAATATTCATCTGTTTCACTGGTGGTACAGGTGAAGATGTGAAGCATATCACCATCCTGCTGGCAGTGATATTAGCTCTTATGCAAAGCTTTCAGCTGGGAGGGGACTGCCTCTGTTTTGAGCAAAAAGGAAAATGAAGTCATGTTCTATTCAGTTATTCTTAAGCCTTGGTGGTGTTGTTGTACTTTCCCAGCATGTACTCACTCAGGATCAACTCTGAGTGAATGGTTCTCCCATTCACCTACCCAAAGCATCAATATAATACAAGCACCTATCTCAGTCGAGGGCACTATCCCTTCCAAAAAATGGCAACTGCAGAAACATTCAGAACAATTCTTTGACCAAATGACACTGCAGCAAGAGAATGCACATTTTCAACACTTCAAAATAACTGGATTTGAAGGTCATTAAAGGCTGCCTTGGCAGAAGGACATACTTCTCCACTCTCTCCTCCCACAGCTCTCAGAATCTTTTGTGAAGGAAGTATTTCTGAGAATCAAGTAGTATGAAAGCTTTTTGTACTCTAGAGACAGCAACCAGCAGTATATAATTTAGAATTCCATTTATTGGAGGGGGGTTGGGGAGAATCAAGGGAGCAGGAATTGGAACTTTTTTTCTTTTTTATCACTCACACCTCACCAGAAACTGCAAGACACGTGACAATTCTTTATGAAAGAAGCAACTGGAATAAAATTATGTGATAACAATACTATTTTCCTAGGAATCCAGGTGAGGTTTTTTCCCCAGAATAAGTATCCTTAAAGCAGGATAATTTATAGAGAGAGAAAAAAAAAAAGAAGTCAAAACCTTTATGATCATCAAGTACTTTCAAACTCATGAGGTATTATTTAAGTGAGTAAACCACAGAGTGAAACTCCTAACTGCAATTTCATATACAACTTTCACCTCATCACAAAAGTAATGCTCTTACAAATGATCTATCAGTTTTGGCAGCAACGAAACGATACTAGGAAACATTCGTATGGTTAAAGAATACAGGAAAAATTTGACATTTTAGCCATTCCTACCTCTATCAACACAAGATACAATTCATATCCTGTTCTGGAAATTAAAAATTAAATAGTATAAATTAATTTTACCCTCTTTATGAAACATGCGCCTACATAATTCCAATCTCTATATATAGCTCATAGCACAAATTTTAGGGCTCACCGTGAGAGCTTGAATCTCCTCCTCTGCCTCAGCTGTGGTCTCCTCTAGTTCAGTTTTGGCTTCGCGGAGCTGATTCTCCAGGGCTGTTCTTGCAGCCTGCAGCCCAGTAATTTGAGATTCCCGCTCCTGGAGTGTCAGCTGCAATTCTGTCAACTGCCTTTTGAGTTCCAGCTTTTGTTCTTCATGCTCTAGACTAACCTGAAGAAAGATAAAGTAGCATCCAAACTGAAGTTACTAACGAAGAAAACATAAGCAATGTAATCTCATTTCAGACCTCACTGTAATATGCCATTGCCATGTCTATCCCAAAAATCACATCTTGACAGAATGGTTAAGTCACTGAGAAATCAATGACACAGCTTTCTCTACCACCTAAAAACTACTTGTTTGCTTTGAAAAAGATTAAAAATAACCTGGCATTTTAAAACAAGGGTACAAGAACAGTTGCAGCTGTGACTCCAATGTCACATCTCAAATGTTGATATAAGAAACATAGAGTTGAAGTAGTTTGTGATGACCTTTCATTACTGAAACTAAGAATCTTTAAAAATCGTTATTTGAGAACCTTTAAGCATAAACATCAATACTAATCTTTACCTGTTTGTAAACATAACATGTATTTTGCAATCGACTTTCATATTTCATTTTCCCTTCAGATTCTTTTTAAAAGAAGTGAACCAGATCATCTGGCTCTGGTTTTATTTGAATGGCTTCTCTTGAAGGTTTTCTTGAGGCATACTCAGGGATAAACATGTCATTTCCAGAAATGGATAAGAAATGAACAAGCAGCAGAACAGATCTCAGTGCTCAAAATCAATTCCAAACCTTAGCACCTTCTTCAGGCTGTCTGCTATCCCAAGTGAATCTGTCTGTTGTGCTGTAGATGGGCGACAAGCCTGCCAGAAATCTTACACTGGTCCCAACCAACTTCCGGTCAAACAAGGACATGTGTTGGTCGTCCAACCCTCTTAGCTAAAGGCAAGATTTCAGTCTTAGCTGAAAATTAGTGGAGTGAGACTGGAGAAGGTAAAAGAAGATTTGAAGCGGGTCCAAACTGGTTGATACAAAAGTAAAAACGAAGCACAGCTCACAAATCTTTAAAAATGCATATTTTCATATTACTGTTAGGTTTCCTTTTCAGAAAACTTCTGATAAACGTGTGTGAAGCAACAGGTCTCCTATTTTCTCACAGCAATTCTGTTGTGTCCTTAGCTTCCTACTCTGTAGACTCTAAGGCTCTGATTTAAGCTGGTCATTGTACGTAGCTAAGCTTTTATTCCCTACCCTGTAACCACTCCAGCTGGACAACATTATACAGTTGTACAAAAAACACAAAAATACGATTCTGAGAAAGCAAGATGATCTAAAAGCTCAGCTTTGGCGAGGTATAATAATGACAAATCCTTAATACTTACTTTTCTCTCCTTCTAATGAGCAATTTTTAATTATTTTTTTAACTCCTAGAGGGAAAAAAAAGCTACTGCTAGACCAAACTAAAGTAATACATCTTAAAATATCTTTTTGAATGACACACAAAACTAAAGCAACTTAATGCTAGTTCTGACTGTAATACTCAAAACGGGGTACATTCAAGTAAGTTTGTTTGGAGGGATTAAAGCCAGGTTTTCACCTCTCGCAGCCTAGTCTCTAACTCCAGTAGGCGATTCTTGTCAGTGTGATCTTGGTGACTCATCTTCTCCAGTTGTTCTTCTAATTTTCGATTCTGGGCCTCTAACTTTCCAGCTTGTGTTTCCAAGTAGAACTTCTGTTGCCTGAGCTCTGAAATCATCTCCTCTTGGGCTTTCCTAATAGGAGAAAAGTACAAGTAGCAATCCCAAAATGTCCTTAACATATGCTCTTTCACTGGGGTGAAGAAAGAAGAATATACTACAAGTTTGCTGTTAAGTAGAAAGTTGCTTTTGCACAATATATTCCATAAGATAAGGGAAACTCTATGGTTTAGGGTTTGGGGGGTAGTGTGTTTCAAGTTGCTTTGCTGGGATTTTTTAAGTTGCAATGGACCTAGAACCTGACCTTCATTTAAGGAAAGCTTTTGTTGTCTCTGATCAAAGTCTTCATCTACAAAGTGAACAAAAATGACAAATTGTGCTTGTAAGAATTTTGAGAGCTGGCAATGATTAATTATTACCATTAGAATTTGAAATGGATACTACAAGAAAAAGGGGGGGGAGAGAAAACAATTATTTCTACATTATTTACAATTCCTGGAATCATGTTATCATGCAACGGAAAATTCTGCCTCATAGCGTGCCTTCTACTTGGAAGTTTCACAAAACTCTACATATATTAATGAATTAATATTTTAAGAAGTTCACTGTGAGATAAGCTGTTATTAATCCTATCCCAGAGAAATTATGTAGGTTGCCCAAGATCAAATAGGAAGACTTAACAAAACCAAAAATAGAACTTAAATCTTCTGACTCACATTTCTGTGCATTACACACAAAACCACCCTTTCACCCTTTCTCGTCTTTTCATTTACCTCTACAGATTATTGCCAGCCAGAACTCTCTAATGGTGTTATTTCACTTCGTGCTGTTTACTGGGCTATCTTCTCAGGAACCTGACAATCATTACTTTCCTCAGATACTGATGGAACAAAAGCTAGGAGAGTTCCACTCTCCTCTGAAGGGTTTAATCACTAGCTCTTCTCTTCAAACATGCTCAGATCAGCTGTAGCTTTTGTGGATTCAAAACACAGTCCAACAACAGACTTGAACATTTTCAGCACCACAGTTCAAAAAATAAGCACTAATTCATCAGCTATCTGCATGCATAATAAAGCAATTTTCTCTTTAAATGTTGTTAATTCTGTACTATCTCCTACCAATACTGGAAAATTATGGTACTTGACAGTATGTCTCTCAACAAGCTATTCTAAATTGTATGGCAAAACATGGATCTATGGATCTCCAGTCAAGTGTGCTGCTCTCAGAGGATACATCTAGCTCAATTAAGTTCTGACACTCAGTTTAGCACTAGTGACTGACACTAGACCTTGCATATGCTTCCCAGGTACACCTTGAGGCAATACTTCTGGTTTATTTTAGACTGAAGGTAAGTTACAGCTTTTGCTGCTTCACCAAACTTCCTGAGTGATTAAACGGAGGTCAGCTGGAGCATAAAGCAACACAATTAAATTTCTTGGTTATTTCTGGGAATATTTTTGGCTGCTTAGGCTAAAATAACTTACCAGATATTTGAAATGCAACGAAAATTGAAGCCATTACATAATGGCATATGACATAATCATGATTGAAAAGGGGAAAAAAAAAAAAAAAAAAAAAAATCAACAAAGCAACTCTTGCCAAAATTCATCCTTGCTTGATGTTATTCAATATCATAGGTGAATCTATCTATCCAAGGACTTCCCACAGAGACACTACCTGACATCACATCTAGCAGCTGATAGACACTGAAAACCTTTCTGCAGACAGCCAAAGTTGGTGAACCTCTTAACTTAGTAAGACCATATACTGCTCTAGACCTATCTTGCAGGATGTATCAAACAATCCATGCTTTTTCCTATACTTGAAGTAGAATGACTTTAAGTCATTTATGAAGGAAAAAACACCATTACAAGGACAAGGAATCTCAGCTGAAGACCAAAGAAAAGAGTTCAGGCAAACAAAAAGATCTGACACAGGTTTTCTACATGTTTAACAAACAAGAACTCAACACAAGAATAGTTGCTGATTATACAGGGATTCAAGATGACATCAGGTCTTAACCCATAGTATACCCCAAAACCACTGAACTGAATATTACACCAATCATTGATGAGAACTAAAGAGAGGCTGAAGCCAAGATAGCAAAACAGAAATATACAAATGCTATCTAGGCTATGAAGAAAACAAAATTAATTGAAGCAGCATTCTGAAGCTGAAGCATCTCCTACTTCACATTATTTCTCCTCAAAATATCTCACTCTTGCAATTAAAAACTCAAAACCATGCAGAAAAATTCTTGGCTTAAAAAATCCACTTTTCTTACTTGTCTTCTCACCCATCAGGACAGGATGGAATGCAGAATGCTTAAAAGCTGCTTAGAAAGGTGTTTCATGTTTTCAATTTCAACATCATGTAACTGTCACAGGACTCAAGAAAAAATAAAATCTATTAGCAATACGTATGTTCAAAAAAGGAATATATGCTTCTTCAGAGGCATTTCAGACATTAAAACTGTTAGTATACATTTAACATGTTTGGGAAAACCTGCACAAAGCATCAGCCACAGGAAAGGCTGTAAGTAAACACTGTAATACACACCAATTTTCCTAGTCACGTTTGAGGAAACACAAAATATGCAGTGAACCAAAACTCTCTGAAGAACAACTGTTATTTTTGCATCACTGAAAAACAAGCAGGGAGCGCAGCAGGGCTGCAAAAAAACAAACACTTTTCCATTAAGAGAACAGATCTTACTGCAAACTGTTCAGTAGTGACCAGTAGGATAGCAGTTGCTATACTTACATGTTCCTCTGGGTAAAAAGGCTGCTGTTTGCTGCCAGTTTATTGGCCTCAGACAATTCCACTATCCTCTGCTCCAGAGACCTAATCTTGGAATCCATTGCATTGATCATCTGAAACAGAGCAATGTGCCTATAAGACTGCAGAACAGAAGTGATTATAAAAGCAATGTTTAAAAAAAGTCTGCAGTTTTTCCAGAAAGGAAAAAGTAGTACAAGAAAACCAAGCAAATTGCCAAAAGAGCATCACAGATGCATTTACTGGAGCTGCTACAACTGCTTTCTACTGCTTTAATATTAGGAGAGAGCAACCATTATATTATCAACGCACAAAATCATCAGTACAGAGGAAGCTACATGGCTGCTTTTAAGGAAGTATTATTGAAGACATCTAGAATTTTAAAAAAGTCTTAAAATTTGCATTAATCAGTGGATTTCCTTCAAAACAGCTCAATAGCACTAAAAAAACCCCTCAAACACAATTATCTTGCTTGAAATCAGAGCCTCAGAAAGCTACTCTTAAAATGCTTTGATTTCCAGTTCAACTATACATACCGCCTTCTGTTCAGCCAGGACTTTACATTTCTCACGTGCTTCTTCTTCATGTCTTCTGAGCATATTCTCAAGTGCTTCTTTATCTGCAAGATCTTTCTTCATCTGATTTTCCAACACCTAAATTAAGACATTTCTTTTGTCTAAATTATCTGTTTCACTGGGCAAAGGGCAAGCAGAAAGAAAACCATCAAGAAAGATAGAAAAACTTTAAGTAACTGATCATATCTCAAACAAAATTAAACCCAAGATGCAATTGCAAGAATTCCATGGAAGAGTAAACTCCAAAAAAAAGAATTTCCACAGTCTTCTCTGAATATTGTATTTAAGTATGAAATTTTATGAAGACATGGAGATAAAGTAATAATTTTTAAAAATCTGCACTAAGTCATATAAATTGAGCTCAAGAAATACTCTAGACTAATGCCACAGAAAAGCACTATACCTCAATACCTATAGCAGAGGAACTAGGGAAGTGCACGCCCTTTGGCTGCTCTACCAATGTCTCATAAGTAACTTTTAAGGTCCGTGAGTACGCACAAGGTGGCAACAGAGACCCCATGAATTCTTCAAGTCAGAGACACCAAATGAAAACAGCTAAGTAAAAGACTTCCTTTTAAAACTTGCAGGTACACTGTGTGAATACTCAAAGATAATCATCAGTAGGAACTGAAAGCTTTTTCAGGATGTGAGATCCAACAGCATTAAGTATTATTTAGTCAGCACTAGTCAAATTACAATCAACTACTGCCTTCCTATAGTTCTGACTTCAGATGTCACCTGTTTTAATAGGGTGCCAGAGACAGATATGGTACAATGGCATGGACTAAAAGAAAAAACTATGCAAATACCAGTAAGCTATCTGAACATTTCAGCAGTGGTAAGCAAGGCAGCAACTCATAAGACAAAACAATCAGAGCCTAAAGGCAACTGCTTTTCCCTGAACTCATTCTACCCACAAAAGCTTGTAGGAATATGGTAAAGATCATCTTTACTTTGAGTTTTTCCTCATAGAATTGTTCCTTCTGTTTCAGCTGCAACTCCAGATGTTGTGCTGAGATCTGAGCCTCCCGATGCTTTTCTTCCAGCTCCTAAAATCAGCAGAGATTCATATTCAAACACAAAGAAATAGTAGGTGCTGCCTTACACAGGTATCACACTTTCATTCATTCTCTTTTCTAAGCTTCACACTATAAAAATCCCAAGACCATGACTGTTGTAATACAGAAACATTATGAGAACTGCACATTATCAGTTTAAAGCTTTCCATATTGCTGCTGATCCATCTACTCTAAAGCAAATATATTGCTAAAGACAAAGACTTCTACTTCCACAGTAGAAGCAAAATATTTAAAATGTTCCAAAAGGTGGGCCAAGGATGTTTTGTGAAAACAAGGAGTTACAAACACTTTATAGCTGCAGTGGCATCACAGGAAATTCAGACCTATTTTTGACAAGGTCTCTCCTTTGTTTTCTCACAGAAGACCTCAATAATGCACTGCTCTCGGTGCTTTTCATTCTAAATTCATACAGTGGGAATAGTACTCTTTGTTATATTCCTCAGATGAAAGTTTTCAGAATTATTATTTATAAATTGCTTGGGAAAATACAGCATGCAGTATATATGGTAGAACATATCAGAATATTTTTAACCTCTTTACTTCACACCAGATACTGTGCATGGCTCAAACTAAGGATGACTTAAATAATTTTGTATTTCAGAAGTTAGCTATTTCTGCTCTCTGACCATAGCATTCAGAATGTATCTATAATCACCTTTCAACAGACACGTTGCAAGAGTTGAGCTTAGAACATTATGTTCACTCATAGTCATATTTGCCATTCCAATAATTTCCTTAGAACAAGAGGTAGATCCAGGTCTGTCATTCATTGCCACTGGGTTGACTCTTGTATAGACAAGTTCAGGTTTTGGGATGCATCCAGGTCTCCTGTCTGCCTTCATTACTGCATAGCACAGGAAAACTTCCTGCTATTTCTACTTTAGCTCTTTTCACATTCTCTTTTCTGATCTTACTTGTCTTGAAAACATACAAAGACTTTTTGGCTCCAGTAATTGCAGTAGACCTCTTTTGCCAGAAGTGAGAATGAAAGAGGAGGTTCACCAAAAGTAGGTCAGCTACAGTGCTAGTACCCAACATTTCTGCAAGGAATGGAGATTGCTTCTTTTTGCAATTGAAATATGTCTCCCAGCAACTAGAGGGACAACTCACCTCCCCCAGAAGCCCACACATTTCAGGTCCTGGCAGAGAATCAGACAACCAGATCAGCAGCAGCTTCAAAGACACCAGCATCAGACTGCTCATATTGTAGCAGAACCTTCACCAGTTTCTACAGTGGCACTTAACAGTCAGTGTGGGATTAAAAAGGTAATCTCTTACCCTTCCAGTTCTCACTATTCTCTATGTAGCACTAACTTTGTATTAGCATCACAGGAATGGTCTACACTTTCAAGTAGTAATAAGCATCTTCTCTAACTTGTTTCTTTCTTCTTAATCAATTCTCTACAGGCAGATCAGCAGGTCTGTTAGTTAGATATCAGGTACTGCTGGATGAGTGTAGTGAAACCAGTGCTTTTACTCAACAACTTCCACCTTATTCTATGCCATTCTGTATCTTCAGCTCCCTTCCTACCTTTCTATACTGTCTATAGCAGGAAAAGTCAAAGTGTTTGAACTGAACCTTGAGGGAACGAAGAGGGTAGAAGTGGAGAAAAAAGAAAATTATTAGCCTGTGCTCCCACATCAGAGGTGCAAGGGACCAGGAAAGACTGTAGGATTATTTCTTCAATGACTGTTTGACTTTTTTTATAAAATACTTCTGTGTCTCTCCAACATTCTGTCAGAACTCCATGGAAACTATGTATAAGAAGAGCTAAAAATATCCCATGGTGTAAAACAACTAGTGGACATTTCTGCATTCCCTTCCATTTTTTTCTCCATAAAGAAAAGAATCCAAACCAAGGAACAATCCACAAATATACACATGAGGTTTATGAAACAATTCAAAGTTTTACTGTATTTCTAAGCATAAAGTTGGCTCTGTTCCCAGCAAAACCATAGACTCCCACATATCATGCACTCATGTAATCAAAACAATTTGAAAGAAACAGCACTACTAAAGAACTGACTCTACCTTATCTTGAGAGCGCTTGGGCATTCTGATGCTATATTCTACATACACAACAATTACCCAGAACATGTATGGGTCATTTGTTGATTCCAAATATGGTTATTTATACATTTCCATTATTATTTGGCCTTCCCCATGTGTGTCTATGCTTAAGATTGCTACCAATAAAATGTAATCTTTTTTCCTTGTCATACTGGCAACATAGAAAGTGAAATTATGAGAAATGTAAAACTAATTTAATTATTCCACTATAAATTATGCTTCCTGTCTCAGGGAAGCAAATGTATTAGAAACACCCTCTCTTCAGTTCAATGTAGATGTACAGACCAACTCACTAGAAAGGTTTAATAGGTTTAACAAGGAAAGAAACAACAAATTGCAAACAGAAAAGATATGTGAGTGAACATGGATTCCTGACAAATATCTTTGGAGACAGTTTAGATGACTAATTTCTCTCTGCTTCAAAATGTAAGCATTTCAAATAGCTCTGACCTCTAAGTTCCTTTGTAATTTAGTTTAAAAGTTAGATATCAATGTCAATGCAGTATCCTGTCCTGAGAATATTTTACTTCTGAAACTATAGTTAGATAATTAATCTAAATATTACTAAGTTGACTAAAAAGTGCTCCCGCTGAGACAACTAGCATTTTGAAGTAGTATTACGACTAAAGGTACCAGAGTGTGTTTGTAACTCAAGTTGCAAACAGAATTTGAGCACTTACGCTTTCTCCAATATGACTTGTGCAAAGAACAAACCAGTTTATTCAATACAATGCTGTGTCCTCCGTTCCTTTCCTAGCCCTTTCTTGCAAACTCTTACCCTTTATGTTTCATTTTCACCTCTGCTCACCAGAATTTTTTCTGCCATCTGTTGAATCTGTTGAGATTTAGTTTGAATATCTTCCTTCAGACGGTTTTCTCTGCGTTCCACAGTCTCTAATCTCTTCACTTGATTCTCCAGGGAATGGCGCCGTTCCTGCGGAGCAATTAGGCTATTTAGGCTAACCAACTCTGCATTATCACAAAGCACTGAGTAGTTTCTAGAAGAAGTCAGATGAAGCAGTCAATATATGGTTGTCTCTTGTATTTTAAATCCCCATCATGGCTCAAATCCCTTATGCTAACCACATGTCTACATTGACCCTCATTGAAAATAAAAAGCCTCTCCATTTTCTTCAAAGACAGACATGCTTTTTAATTAAAAATAGGTCAATGTCTAACATCAGTTTCCCATGAATAGTCTCTATACAGGCTGTTCACAGTTGTCCAGATGAAGGCTCCTAAACAGAGACACACCCCAATAACTAATTTCCTCTAGATAGACATTGTCCACTCACCTCTGCTTCAAGCAATTTCTTCTTCATACTTTCATTAGAATCTTCTCTATTCTGCAGTTTCTCTAACTCCTTCTCAGCTCTCTCCTTTGCTTGACGGATGTTCTGAAGAAGTTCAGTTGCCTCTGAGCTAGCTTTCACAGCCTAAAGGTCCAAAGGGAAAAAAATGGTGTAATAAGAAAACACACAAAAAACCTTGGTATATAAAAAAAGTTCATAACCTCAAGATGGTCAACATTCTAAATAAAATTGCTACAAACTTCAGCCTAGCAGTCTAATATTAACACAACCTACAAACATGTGCAAGACCAAATTCTAATCTGTTACATAATTCTTCTCAATTTCATTAAAAAATGAAAATCCAGGAGATCTACATGTTCATCTTCCTGTACTGCAGGTTTCCAATTGTCTTTATGTACTGAAAGTGAAGTCAATCCCCAACTTCAGCTCAAGTTCTTGGAAATAACTAACAAAATACTCTTAGTAAAACACTAGAATAATAATATGTTGGCCTACAGGTAATTCCTTAGAATTAATGAAAGGAGAAAAGGGGAGGAGGGATTAAAACATGACTGTTTTGAAGTACTAAAAGCGCTATTTGTAGATAGTTTTGGCCTCCTATTCATATTCTAGATCCCTAACTCTCAAAAAAGCCCTCTCTCAGAAGGTGTTGAGTTTGAAAAGCTCTCAGTGGATTATTAAGACAACCTGCTTTTTTTCTGCTGAAAGATGTTAATAAGAGAAGTTCCCCTACTGTTCTTACAGTGCTTTCTTAGACTGACAGACTGACCACAACTGCAAACAGTAGATATTACATACTGCCTTCAGCTTCCATTGCTAGTGCTGTTGTGAAACCTTATCAGACAACATTTTTACTGTGAATAACTGAACTGGAAATGGATTTTGCAGTTAAAACAGACTATCCTGGGAGACTAAACAGAGTCCAACACATATTTTACTAGTGAGATAAAACCATCAGGACCCTGTCTTTAGAAGCAAGGGACCAGTGCGTTGCATATGGCATACCCAAACTGGCCTTTTAAATTAGGATTTCTCTACACTACTCCAGTTCTGACTCAGCTCCATTTGTAAAAATAAACACTGTTGACATGCCTCAAGAGCCAAAAGCATATTGAGAACACCAATGATTTCACATACCAGTTCCCACCCCTTTTTCCTTTTCATCCCCCATGCTATGACTAATTCTATTTTTGAGGATAAAACAAAGTGCATCCCTCCCCTGCATTAAGGTTTCACTGGAAAATCTTGTGGAAAATTCACTCTCACTACCCAGACATCACCTTTGTCAGCTTTTCCTGCAGCTCCTGGATTTTGGCTTGCTGCTCTGTATTGATCTACAGTTAAAGAAAAAGACGGAGGGAAAGACTGTTGTAAAGCCAAAAAAGAAAAAGTACTCTCTGCTTATGATAACGCTTCCCGAAAATCTTTGTTTCTCCTTATAAATTCCAACACACCAAAATTCTCTTTGGCAAATTAATGCCCATTTAACCAACTTCTGCTTGATTTTGCATTTTGGTCACCAAACAGATTGTTCAGTGTAAGAATACTCAAAATTGTTCTTATTTTTCATTTGCTGTACTTTATTCATGAAGAAACCCTTTATGTATCACCAACCTAACACCAAATTCAGATTACACATACTGCCTGTCTTTCCCAGCTTCTGAACACAATCCATTAAGAACAGGATATCCAGAAACAGCTTCCTATCAAAGCAGAAAGAACAGTGGATCGCATCAGGGAAAAGATTTTAAAACAACTAAAATACTGTGCATGCCAGTAATTAGCTGAGAACACTCTTGGTTTCCATGCATAGCATGAAAAACCCAGGAAGCAAATTCCAGTACACTGAAGGAGCATACCTTCTCCAGTTTGGAATACAACTCTCCTGCTTCATTTTTTCCTTGATCTTTTACCTGTAACTTAAATAAAAAAAACCCAACATATAAAAGTCTCATAAGAAGTTGTAATACAGTGTGTACATTGATCTTCTATCCAGTCATCACCTTGCACAATTGAAACACAAGCTGCTACACAAAGTATAAACTACGTTACTTTCAGCGTACAATTGAAACCCTTTTGTATTAGTTGTACAAACTACATTAAACTTTAGAGGACACAAACACACCTTGTGCATAAAACACCACTAGAAATTCAAGCAAGCATCAACCCCCTCTCCCACAAAGCCTAAACTACCTTTTGCAATTTGTTGTGACATTCAGCAGCTTTACGTTTGAATTCTTCAGCTGCCAGTCGGGACTCTCTCAACTCCGATTCATAAAGATCACTACGCCTGCGAGCTGAAATAAGATCCTCCTCTAACTGATTCATCATCAACCTCATTTCTTCTACTTGAGCTTGATATTCCTGCAGTTGTGGTGGAAGGGGAAAAAAGGTATTATATTTAAGAGGCAACAGGGGAAATACTTGGAGCAGCAGATCCCAGAATACTGACTGCAGGCAAGAGGCACATTTAAGAATATGCAGAAGAAAAGTAAAGTGCAAAATAAAACAGTGAGAGCTAAATAAGGTAACATATCCGTGGTGTCCTGGTTTGAGTCTTGCCATTTTCAGGTTAATACCTCACAAAGTCAAAACATTGATTTTTTTTGTGAGTGGCTTCACTGCAGACACACACACACATACATTTACATACAAATGATAAAAACTACTTACATTTCTAATTTCTGAAACAGAAATGTGTCTTTGAGTTGATGTCTCTACTAAATGCCCAGATGCTCACTCAAGATATATATTCTCAGGCTGATAACATGACAATTACCACAGATCTGCACAATATGGGTAAAAGGAAAGAAGGAGAAGCAGAGGGGTAGCATACTGTGGCTTCTAGTCATCAGTTATTTTCCCTTGACAGAGTTAAAAAGGATCATGTTGCTTTATATGGGAGACAGCTGAAAATTAACTATTAACTTAGAAAAACTGTCTAAGAATCACATTGCCCATAGAAGATATTTGCTTATCCAGGCAGAAATCGTTATTCCCCATGCAGGATACCACAAGGTAGGGCATTTGGATGGGGAAGGTGGGAGAAGAAAAGAACATTTGAATTGACTATCTCAAACAGACTGAGTACTCAAACTGAGACTAGTTTGTGAGATTGCTCCTCACACCTTCACTGGAAAAGCAGAATTTAATTTCTTAACATTCTTTAACATTTGCTAAGATCTTGAAATAGATATTTTCTAAAATTATTCCAAACAACACAACAAAAAAAACCCCACAGAAAATGAAATGAAACAAAGTAGTTTTTTATGAAGCTGAGAACAAGTAGAAAATACACACATGAAGAGCTAGGGAAAAAAAAAAAGAAAAAAAGAAAGAAAGCATTTTGAAGGACTGACAGTGGGGGAGTCTATCTTTCTTTTTAATATCTTCCAATCTGCCTAACTACCCCCATATTCCACAGAGTAACCGTCTCGTGACAAACTCAGGTTTGTCATCACTCCTTCCAGCCAGTCAGCTGTCTTTAGTCAGACAAGTGACTACATGAACATTGACCCTGATGTCAGCTTGTGATTCTCCAGCAACATGAAAAGCTTATACAGACATTTAAAGAAGCTGGGCCTTTAACCGATATCTGTTACAGGGAGCATGGCAGAATGGCTCTTTGGTTTGCCATCCCCAAATTGGTTTTCCAATTCGTAAGGCAGAAAGGGGACCTCTCCAGTTAGTATCTCTATGAATGATCTCACTCTCTTGCTGGAAAGAATTAGAGCCTTTTCATAATAAGTGAGCATACATTAACTCAAATGTTTGTTTCATAACTATGTATTTGTGAATAAAAAAAACCTGAACAGTTTGAAGGAATAAAAATTCTGCTCAGAAATCATAATTTGTTAAGACTTCCTAAAATACTTAGCTTTTCTACCAGCAAACACTTGACCAAAGAATTACAGGTATTACTACATTTGCCACTGTGAAAATGTTTGGGAAAGGAGGAGAATGGAAAGGGGAAAAAAGAAGAAAGAAGAGGAGATAATTAGTAACATTACAGGTTTTCTTGTTCCTTCACATTTGCAAGACTATCTTTGAATAAATCTCATGGTCAGGACAGAGGAACAAGCCACATCACTCAAGGCAGCACAGAACAATACCTCTTGCGTATGCACTAATCAAAAACCTATCAAGATGTACTTACACACATAGTAACAGAGAGGCAAAGCTCTGGGCGTATACCTGAAGCAAATCACATCAGGATAGCTACATACAAATGACTGAGTCTTTCGAACAACAGAGATTCTGATTTGTTGCAAGTTCACCCATCCATATGGGTCTGCATCAAGTAATGACCAGAACACAGGTTTAGTTAAACACAACAAAGCCAAACAGAAAACAAACACATCTCCCAAATAACAAAACACACACACAAAAACCCCACGCACAAATCTATCATGTTCTTCTAGTCAAGTCCCTGGGCTTAAGCTGAACCAACAGCTATGCCCTTAAAATACCAAATGGCTAATTACTGGGTTTTAAAGATTTTGATTTTGAAGATTTTTGCTATAGATATTATTTGTTCTATCTCATGCTTCAGGTTTCCAGCAGCAAATTTCTAAGGGAATCTTCCATCTCACCCCCCAGTTCCACTGACTTAAAAATAATGATCCAAATCTTTAATGGCTAAGATCCACCTGCTGGCATGAGTCAGCCAAAACATCTCTGAATATTTTGTTGCCATGTTCTTGTATACATGTTTCAGATAGTTTTGAAGACCACCCCAGATACAAAAGCCTGCATGATATTATAGATTCATTTGTTGACATAAGCAGCTTTTTTATGTCATCATGAATCTCCACAAGCCAAATTAAGAACTTCCAGGACAAAATATTTGATTAAAAATTACTTGGATTATTTCTCCTCTTCTACATGCATCTGTACTTTATAAGAATCTATTGATATTTATTTATCATCACCAAAAATGTTCTACATTTCAACATTTAAAGCAACTTTGCTAACAAGACACCAGAATACAGAGTAATGTGCTTTAGATCCCTTGTATTACATAAAACCACCATTCAGGAGAATGCTGTAAAAGTCTATGGAGGCCTGCTACATCTAGAGGGTTGATTTTGCATTTCATTACTTTTTACATAAGAGCTGCTCATGTCTGGAGAATTATTACCAAGGTCTTTGGGCTTCCTTGTCTCAAACACTATGAAATTTGTCAGTTAATGTTTGTAAAGTGCTTTGAAGATGAAAACCAACAGATAAGTGCAAAGAACTTTTTGAACGCCATAGCAAATTCCAATTTCTTTTTCTTAACACAACAAGCTGCTATTCATAAATTCATAAAACTGAATGGGTTCCATGTGGTAGATCTCTTCAAATCCTAAAAATGCCCACATTTGTCATCATATTTTCATTTAATTTTGACATTTTTCCGTACAAGCAACTGTATGTATTAATGAATTTTCAATCTTGTTCTGGTGGACAAAAGTTATGAACTTACACTTTACAAACAGATTAAATTAGGAAAAGTAAAGTTAGGCAACACAGATTCTATTTTGAAAGACTTAAGCATTTTAAATGGCCAGATAAGATGGCGGGTGGAGGGGAAACCACACCACAACACAAAATTCATGCTAGCTCTGTTCTCTCCCAAGTGAAGATGCATTAACATTACTACATTTGTATAGTTTTACCACTTAAAATGGGTAGTTCATTTGTAATGCAGCACATTACTAAAGCATTGCAACTTTCTCCTAAGCTGGTTTTATAGACGAACTACTTCCAAGACTAGCAAAATAAAAACTTGAGGTTTGGAGTTTGTGCTTACTTGCAATACACACAAAAGTGTAATTTTGTTTCTTCCCACGTTCTTCAAGAAACCAAGTTAAAACACAGATTGGGAGTCACCACAGCCTACTAACCTAAAACATAATCCTGGCCTAGAGTGTGAATACACCAGGAATGCCTATCTGCAAACAGCCGCCCTGCTCCCCAAAGAAGCAGGTATACCTGTTCTTTGATTTCTTGCAGCTTTCGGCTTTGCTCTCTGATATCATGAAGTAGCTGTAGTGCCTTGTCATCTTCCTGAGACACCTCCATCCGTGCCTGCTCCAGGCTTCGTTTTAAGCTCTGCAGAAAGCAAAATGTTCAATGCACAGTCTTTGATGTTTCAGATGTCTGTATAATAAAGATTCTTAGCTATACAAATGCCTACTTGACTGCAGTGAAGTATCAAAACAAAACTGAGACACCTGTGATGGAATCCTGAAGAAAATAATGGCCAGTGCTGCTTCTATCTGGATTGAGGTAGCCTATTTTACAAACAGTTTACTACAGGCAAATGTTAGTTCAAATCTCAATTTCCTCACATCAGGTTTAGAGACAAAAACCAGAGATCACAAAAAGCATCCATTACTGACAGCATTTATCTATATTTTATCTAGCACTATTTATTCACAACCTAGATACAATCCTTCACATTCATGTTACTAACAAGCCTATTCATTTTTCTTGTTGCTGTTAAGTTAGTTAAATCCTTTAAGCATTGTTAAACTATTACAAAGAACTGCTTCTGTATCTTGCCATAGACCTTACTTCCAAATTTTGACAGACCAGTGGTCCTCCTATCAGGTGGTATTATTCTTCAACAGAAAGATACAAACTGGATTTTTTTTATTTTTTTGCCTAGTAGCATTTAGTATCGAAAAATAACTCAGTCCCATTTTGAGATATGCTTCCCAACAAACAAACCCATCAGGAATGCTTTTCAATTTTCTGAAGCAGAGTAATATCTGGAGTATTGTTCTTAGTACAAGAGAGGAAACAGAATATTATGTCCCATTGAAAACACAGAGACTATTAACTAGAATGAAAATATCCTCACTGGAATCTTGCCAGGACAACTGAGCAGACATTCCAGCTCCCATGAAAAATGCCAAATGAGCTTTGAAGACATGATTTTAAAGCCTCACTTTTATATTCTACCTTAAAAATATCACCTGTCCTAGCATCATCCCTGACATCATGCTTAGAGAACCAATCAGTCTGAACTCTGAATGCCACAGATGGAGGCAACACTATTGCTTCCTAATCCTCTTACTTGTCCTTGAAAATTTCTCTGTAGGTACTGATTAGGCCCCATTCTCTTCTGGCTAAGATACCTGCAAGTAGTCAAACCCAAGCACGCTCTAGCACAGCCAGTGAGACAAACATCACAAATAGTTTCAGTAAGACCAAGACACTGGTTATTCCTGCATGTTTTAAGCACATGACCATGAAACAACATTTGAATAAAACTGTCGAGCAAGCCTCTGCAAACAATTCAGGGCTCCACGTTCAACTGATATCCTCTCACATATGATTTTCTCTCCATCAAGTACCCCATTGAAGCCGTGATGGAAGAGAAAGGCAAAGACCACCAGATTTGAGGTCTTCAGAGCTGAAAGGACTGGTGTAAGGGCTCACACTGCATTCTGTGATATAGGTAGCCAGGTCCTGCTCCAGGAGGGATCGCTGGGTCTCAGAGGCTTTTAGTTCCACCTCCTTTTGGCTAAGTACAGCCTCCACCTCTGACACTCGCCGGTGCAACCGCGTCATTTCCTGCTCCATCTGCAATAAATATCAAGAGGTTATAAAGTGGCCTTCAAAAGCTCTGTTAGCTGCTACTTTCAGAGCTCTGCTTGTAAGGAATTTGTCTCCAAGAGACTTCTAGCTATGTTTCTCCAAATGGTGTTTAAATTCCGATACCATTGTCTCTGCTCCAGGAATGCACAGTTCTTCTTAAGGACAAGTAGTAAGTCTAAGTCACCCCATTCATTCAAGCTGCTTGTTCATATTCAGTCATTCTTCGAACCCCAGTTAGCAAAGAAGACACAATCATTTTTCACCTGACTTGCAGAGATGGGTCACTTTAACCTTATCCCAAATCCATGCTGGACCAGAAGATGGTTTCCCCCCATCTTCTTGTCAGGAGCAAATGGTCAAATCCAGAACAGAGCAGGGAGAAGAGTAATTGAACTCTCATAAAAGTCTCAAACAAGCAGTAAGTTTTAAAAGACTCCACCAGGTTCCCTTTACTGGAGCACAGCAACTGTTATAAGATGTTCACCAGAACCAGTGACGTGAAATAGTTATGTAAGTAGAAGCTGATGAGTTAGGGAGAGAACCTCAGAACAGTACTGCTGTAATTGTGCATATGATGAAAAGGCTCGGCCTGCAGGAAGAAGCAGTCGTCTGTGTCACGCTGAGCAAAGGACTGTTTAAAATCCAGAGCCGCTTCTTGTTAAGATAAAAGTATCTAGAGTAACAGCATGGCCTAAATTCATCACCCTTTGTACTGGACAGGAAGCCACCTCACTGAAGGAAAAGCACTTTGCCCACCACGAGTCTGGATGATCAGCAGCATCTGACAGATCCCCGGACAAACAGTGGTTGCAGATTCCTGGAGCAATGGAGATGGCCAATCGCATAAATAAATACCTTGTGACACTTGTCCTGAGCGTCTTGGAGTTCTTTGCTCTTGAGAAGAAGTTTACTTTCCATGGAGCTGACCTTGGCTGGAGAATCCACACTTGAAAAAACAGATCTAAAAGAGCAAAGCCAAACAGCACATGAATATAGGCAAAAGATAGAGAACCCTGCAATTGTGCAGCCTCTAGTAAAGTGATTGTGTACTTACTTACATCAAGATAAAAGAAAGGTGCAGGAATTACAGTCTAACAGCCATCAGTTCAGATCAAACATAACATAAACCCCATCAATAGAATATCATTATAAATAATCCATGTGTACTCCTAGTTACAGTATTAATATTTTCCATCAGTGACTTAATGTCAGAGTGCAAAACAATAAATCACAGCAGCATTTTTGCACAACTTGTACAGACTTGTAAGTTTAAAAACCCCAGCATAAAGTCAACATAACCATTTGGAAAGACAAGTTTTCAGAGAACTGCTTTTTATTTTGTATTTTATTTTTAAACAAATTTTAAAGTGTCAAAGTATAAAAGCCTTAAAAACTCTAACGTGTCACAGTCTACACCACAGGAAGAATTTAATATCCTTAGCTACCTTCTGTGAATCAAAATGGAACTAAAACTTTCCTGACCCAATTCATACGATCTCTATGAACTCAATCAATATCAATATGATTAGTCACACTGCAGAACTTCAGAGTTCCACTTGTAAGTAATCTTTTTTCATGAGACACAATTTAACTGTACTATTCAAACCAGTTTGACTCCAGAAACCTGGGGAAAATATTTACATGTTATTAAGCTTTCTGTCTAATTTGGACTCAACATTTAAGAAGTTTACCATTTCTGTTAGTCTAAGTTGGTTCTAGAAAAGGATAGGAAGCCACTTAATATTTTGGAGCATATTTTTAGCGCTTATCAGTCTTAAATATATAATTTGCAACCAAAAAGTTAAGTAATAAGTTTTAAAATTCACATTCTCCCTTGCATAAAATGATTCAAACTAGAAATTTAAGCAGTTAATGATGGAACCGTTGTTAACTGATAAGATGAAAACACAGCAGTACAATGAAGGTGCTAATAAAAGATCATACAGTCTGCCTACAAAAAGCTTTCTGCTTCTCCTGGCCACAGTTTGATATGCAGCCAGTTATCCCCATGGAGAGATAGGAGCTTTGAGCAGCTCTCTGCATATAGCTATACACCTACACACAGCAGCACAGACTCTTCTCAACACCAAGGAAAGTTTGATGCCATCATCACCATTTTCTGAGAAAAATCTACTCCTTAATCCAAATAGACATCCAAGACATACAGAATAGTCACAAAAAAGGCATTTTTTAATGACAATGCTGCAGCAAGATATCTGTATCAAACAGATCTTCAGTACCCCCCCCTTAAGCAGCCATTAAGAAACAACGTTTTGACATTGGCAAAGAAATGTAGCAAACTCCACCAATTCTACCCTGAAAGGTCAAATATTAGTATTTCTTCAGAAATCTGATGTGGAAGACCTTAGAAATAATTCTGCATATTAACAATACAGATATGATCAGGACTTTATAAAAAAATAAATGTTAAAAGTAAATGCTTTTAGAAAACATTTCTTTAGTCCTGGTCCAATCAATCTGATCCATCAGATTATCATATTTCAAAAATCAATTTATAAAGCATGTCTATATTCCTAGAGAGAAAAGGCAACCATCTGAGAAAGATGCTTATTAAATCCCATAACAGCTGGGTGTACAAACAAGGCTAAAAATGAATAGTTGAGAAAAGCAGTCTAAAAATACAAATTAAAGCTTACATTAACTAAAAAAGACACTAAGGAATCTGCTTTAAAATGTTAATCAAATATATGTAAATAGCTGCAAATGTGTACTGACTCAAGTCAGAAAATCTTTTTATAATAAAAATTTAGCTTTACAGGCTGAACTGTACTAGCTAAAGGAATTCTTATTTTTTCTTAATTACAGCTTCAACACTAGCAATCTTCTTTTTATTTTTCATTCTTTTCAAATCTAAGACACTACCTAAGTAAAATCTAACCAGTTCCCACAGACCTGGTTTTGTTTGCTGCTTCTCTTTCACCTTCCTAAATGGGCTATTTTTTTTGTTAATTTTGCTTATTTGCAATTAAAAGAACTGGAGCCTAAGATTACAGGCACCACTTTGCATTTCAAAAATTTCTACTATCAAGCCAGTTTAAAGCATCCATATGCACTGCAACACAGGAGGTAACAGTACAGATTCAGGCTCTGCAAAGACACGTTGTTCAGCCTCAAGGAATGGGATGGGATAGGGCTCCGAAGACTCGCCCTGAATGAAGTTTGAATTGCAATAGTTGACTGTAGAGGGAGCTGCTCCTCAGGGTTGGTGGCAGTTTTGAGAGGAAGAAGGCTACAGACTAGAACTACAACCGTTCTTCCTCATCCCTGTCCAAAGGGAGGAAGGAATTCCTTAAAAATATATGCCTTCATGACACAACGATTTTCCTGCCATGGAAACAGTACATCTTATCCCCATATGAAGCTGGATTCAGTCAGCACTGGACACAGTTTTTAAGAGACATCCTTTCACAGTAATTATTTGCTGTGTACAAATTCTATTACAACAACTTCATGAACATCCATCAACCTTCAAAGTATCAGAAAGGGGCAAGCAGAGGAAATCAAGAGAAATGGAATACTAACTAATCTAATAAAAGCCTTGTCATGGTGATATAAGCTCTCGACACAGCATGACAAGGTAGAAAATGTCCATATTGCTGGGCACTCATATTCTTCCTCAGTCAGCATCATCTCAGAAATTAAACACATTCAATCCAACATCAAAAGCTATGATGCAAAGCTATCATTCAGGTTGCTACCATCTCAGAGTCTCATTTAATTAACTGCTACATCTGGATCAATTTTCTTAGCACAACAGAGCAGTTTCTGCTGTTTCCTCTGAAGTGTGAAAAAAAAGATTAACAAAAGGTAACCAGCATACATGAACAGGAAAATTGCAATAAAGGATTAAAAAAACCCCAAAGTCAAGTCTACAGCACAAAGTGCCGACAGCACTAGCTGTTCCAGTTTACTTTCAAAAGAAGCACTGCCTGCGTGACAAACAAGTTAGCTTACAGCTGACTATCTAGTGATTTCACAGCTAGATCAGCAACAGCCTCAACCAGCAGAAATGGTGCTAGTTGTGTAAAAGCTCCTCCAGTCTTAATGTGGCTGAGATGCAGAAGAAAAAAGTGTTAGCATAGGAAAAGCTCTAAAATGATTCTGGGGTATCGGACACATCTTAACCTCTCTTCTGCATCACATCTCATACCTTCCTTTGTCCTTTTATGCCACCCCCCCTAAGCCCCCAACTCACCTGTGCTTCTCCCTTCTCACAAGGATTGACACCATCTGTCCTAATCCTGGCACCCACACAACATTCCTATAATCTCATCCCCCGCCCCTCATGCTCTATTCTTTTTAGCATTATACTCATCTGTACTTTCCACCCCCTCGTAAATGCTTGCTCAAGCCTAAAAAAAACCAACCAAAACCAAACAGTGATAGCATCAATCTGTGAATAGAGCTAGCTGAAGCAAAGCATATTTTTGGTATGCTCATTCTGTGCTTCCTCTCTAATCTATCTTTGGTGAAAGAGTTTACCAGAATCCAACAAACTGTTGGAAGTAATCAGTAGACCTTCTTTTTGGAAAAATAGCTCATTTTAACTCTCAGTATTTTACAATGACTATCACAAATCCAGATCAAATTTTACAATTTAAACAACAACAGAAAAGGAAATCATGAAAAATATTTTGTAGGAACTTGGAGAAAAGATTTGGACCATTTATCAAAGCCCCGCAGACCACAATTGAAGAATTACTAGGATTACATTTATTATATTCTGATAGATAATTAAAAAACAAAACCAAACCACAACACACCTTTATCAGCAACTGGGATTAGATACTAGTCCCACTGTCAGCCTTGCCTGGGAATACATCTCTAGGTTCTGTCTTAGCACTATTTTGTATTGAGATAAGTTTTGTATGGTAAGTAGTCAGATCTCTTTAGCTCCTTACTCCAGTCTAAGAGAGGGCAGAGGCAGGCAACAATTTACATCACAAACTATTTTTTTAATTAGGTATATTCTTTTTTATAAGGTGTTTTGGTACATTTTATTTTTTATTCGGTATTTTGGTAAGCCCTGGATTTATGTATCTTATGCCTTAAGGCTTCTGCTAACCATGTGCAAAGAACAAGGACAATGTTCTTTCGCCACCTGATGCGTATTTCTGGCATCTAAGGGTTTTTCTCACTTGTTCTAAGGACTGGAGATGAGCCATAGCTAGAGACAGGAATCAAGGTAGAGCTGGCTTTTAACAGAATTAAACTCTCAGTTGCCTGTTATCTTGTCACAGTCATATGCTCACAGCCAAACCAGCAGCCAGATAGGCATTTCTCCCTCAAATTAAGAAATAAGAGGCCATGATGGGAGAAGGAGTTAGCTGGGTCCTTCTCTGCAGCCTGATCCCAGTTCTTAGAATCATATAGGAGATTCATTTAATAAACACTCTGCTAGCACAAGTACCTTTTGACATAAGCAATGCCCTTGATTTCTCCTGATTGCTTCATACGACACATTGTGATGCCTTTTACTCTTCTGTTAAATCGTACATCTGCCAAAGGGTCATAAATTTTTCCCAAAACTCATGGTATTCATACAGAACATTTTATTCAATGGACCCTTCTAAACTACACACCAACTATATAATTTCTGGCAACAGGTCTAAATGATTTAAGTGAACCCTTCTAACCCTAAATAGTTACAAGAAAGAGGAGAATGGAAAACAGAACTTTTTAGCCTTCTTCTGTCCAATTGGGTTTTTTAACTGCCTTTTCTTGGAAGTATTTGAAATTCCTAGCTCAGCTATGGATCCTTACTGCCCAGTGAGCAAGGGCACAAGCATAAGGCCAAACTTCATAGCTTCACAGTCCTCAAATTAAAAGCAATGCAAGTTTCAAGGACCCTGTTAACAGCACTCTGCAGTTGCCTAGCCTAACTGTGAACAGCACTAGAGGCATTAGAGACATCATGCTGCAGACACAGGAAAACAGATCTGCATCACTTAGCAACCATAAGATTAGACTTTCTGAGGAAAGATTTTAAGAAGAAAAATTCTGGACTGATAAACTTGATGGCTTAGGACCTTCCAGAGAAGACATCTGAAGATTCACAATAGATAAACCCCATTTACTGTTCTCTTCCCCATCTAGAATTTGATATTCAAGCTAGTGTGAACAGAAACAGGACTTTGTCTACTCGAGTAAAACATATACTACATAATATTCTATAAGGAAGAAGTTATCTTCATGACCTAGTGTTGCAGTGATACTGAGAACAAACTAGCCACTGCATTATTTAAGTATAGATATTTTCAAGTCTCCATATACTCTTTCCATATTCAAATCACCTCCTTAGAACAAAATGCAAGTATTTACTGCTAAAAATATCAAAGTGCATTTATTGAGATCTCATTCAAAAAAAGATATCACTAAGATCTACTTAAATTAAAATTATCTGAGGAAAAATTAAGTATTTGATGCCTTTTTGATCCAGCTCAGGAAAAATCAGGCCACACCAAGAAGATATATTATTCAATCAAATTTTCTCCAGAACACATTGATTTCTATATTCTTTTGCTACAGTCCTTCTTATCTATTAATAAAATTCAAGTGTAACTTCAATATGCATTTTCAATACTAGCTGCACAAAGCAAGCATATCAATCAGTCTGCTGTACGTTTATTGCGTTTCAGCTTTCAACCTCCAGCACAGCTACACCACTGCTCCTGAGACTTCACCTCATGCTCCTCTTTGGGTCTAGCTCTGGGCCTGATTACATATACATTTTCACCATCATGTATGGTCACTGCTGAGCCTCTTCTGTCACATGTATGTATGGTCATGTAGCCTTGACAGATGGATTGCAGTTCCCCAGGCAGAAAAGATAACACTGTAAGTTACTTCACTTCTAAATCAAGACAGATTTTAGCCCTAGATATGTAGAGATATAACCTTCCATTTTTCTAATTCTGCTGACAATATCAGATTATTTCACCAAAAGAATAATTTTTGGTTGTTATGTCCTTTCCCTTTCTTCCTCTTTTGTCATAAAAGCAACGCTCCTGAGGATGGACAGTCAAAGATTATCTTTTTATTACTGGCATAACCATCATATAACCTTGATTCACAGTGTGGGCAAGATCAAAGATGTCAACAGTACCACCAGATATGGTTACACACTTACTGCAGAGCAACTGTCACAACCAATATAACAAAAATAACGAGCACTTGATTAAGACAGGTTGACAACAAAGTCTCTTAAGGTCTCTGCTCTAACTAGCAGCAATGAACAATGGTTGACACAAAAAACCAGGACATTAGTGCATTGACTCACTAACCCAGCTAAAGCCATTGCATCCCTGAGGGGCCTCACGATACTGGGATAAGGACTTCCCAACTTAACGCACTGCACTAATACTTTTTCAATAGCTCTGTCACACACCTAATGGTTTATACCACACTATTTATAATCTTCTTTTTCTCTGACCATTCACTTGGAAAGTATGTTTTTCTTCACCTGAAAACCATTTTTCTAGATTTTTACCTCCCTCCACAAACATATACCCTGCATACTTCATCTGAATCTTCAATCTCTTAATACACAATACAGCAATGTCCAGCCTTTGTATTTATCTTGACCCAACGGCAGAGTCAACCGTCACGAAGGTCCTCTTGTTCACTGACCCATCGCTGCACATCCCCAGATTAGTAGAGCTCCATTTCTGATTCAGCTTTACACATCCCCAGCACTTGGTGCCCACTCTGTGACCCAGTAAAATAACACCCTCCCCCCCCTTTTCCATCTCTGAACTCCTCAGTATTCTCCTTTTTTCAGGGATCTGCAATACCAGAAATGCAACCATCTACTGCTCCCCAGTTGACAGCAACAACTAAATTCAAAGTATTTGAATAACAGTTTTAACAATAACTGGTTTAGAATCAATCTTTCCATGCCTTTCTCTCTCCGTCATCCCCAAAATAATCACAGAACAGTAGGACATGCACAAGCCACAGCAGCAACAGATATAGCCAGAATCTGGCAGCTTCCCTAAAGCAGAGTACTGGCCAGTTATAACAGCCTTTCCCAGACACACCATCCTCACTGCAACAAACCTTCACATTTTTCAATGGTCCTATCCACCCAATAATTCCTACTTACTCTGATCTGAGGATCCCTAATGCCTTGATGAATGAAAAGCCCACAAATGGCAAATCTTCACCAGAGAATCCTGCTGGGTTCAACTGGCGCGCAGAGGATAAAACCCGTGAATTCTTCTCTGGTTCATCAAAATTTGAGGTGTCATCATCAGACTTGAGAGTAGGAACGAAGGGAGGAGGAGCTGGTGAAAAAAAACAAGAAAAGACAAAATTCAGGTACAGTTCACTCTGCAACAGTCCAACTCATCCAGTGCTTGCAATGGCACTGCAGCTCCTGCTTTTAATCTTGCTAACACAAGCAGACTGAGCTGCTGCTCTCAAATCGTATTACAGCAACAAGAGATTAACCCTTAGGTTACCAACATGGCTACCACTCTGCAGGCAGAATGTCTCCCACACTGATTAAACAGGGGTCTAGCTTGGGGATTTGAGATTATTTTTGGGGGTTTGTTTTTTTGGTTGGGTTTTTTTCAGGTTACAGTGGGGTTTTTTTTTTAAAAAAAACAAAAAAAAAAAAAACAAAAAAAACCACACTGACTCAAATAAAAGCACCAGGCTAAGAAAATCATTACTGTTATACAGCTAAAAAGTAATTCAATTCTGATTCATCACAAAAATGTCTCCAACCTATCCATCTAGTGACACTGTATGATAATGTAGCCTGAGCCTTTGCTAGTCAGCTAAGGGATATATCTACCTTTTAATACTACCAAGAATGTCCCCAGTACAGGCTTCAAATAAACAGCAAACTGGTATTTCTCTTGGAAGATTCTAATAAACTATAGCTACGAGAAGCTGGTTGGTTTTTAGGAAGGCAAGAAGTATCAGTACAATTTTATTTCTCGAAAAGAGCTTGCAAAGATCTGGAACTCTTGTCGGGACACCACTGCAGTCTGGCTCTGATACAATCAGCTCTAAAGAGAGGTATAAATTGCAGGAATTACAATGTATTCCTCACTACGATTTTTAATTTAGTACCACTTAACTTGTTATGCAATTGTTCAATTTCAGCTGATTTTCTTGTTTGCTTCTGTTTAATTAACCAAGAGAACAAAAGAACAAGTTCTTCTAAATGATGTGCAGAACCCGAGCTACCTGCCGGCTTGTCTGCATGTGTGAAAGGAATGAATGCAGAGCCTGCTGTGCAATTCCTACCTCATTAAATCACGTTTTTTAAAGTTTATTTATTTTTTCATGATTCAGGTCCTCACTCACTGCAAATCTACTAATCTCTTTTTTGCTCTATAAGGGAGACAGCTCTTCAGTCAGCAACTAGAACACAGCCCATTGTCACAAGCTCATGGAAGTGTAGTGTGGTAAAACCGTTACCATGGATCCAGTATAGATCTCCTGTAGCTGAAGGGCTGATGAGAATTGAAGAACCTGGAACAAACACTACAACCCCTGCAGTGCAGACTCCCTACTCCTCACTCTCTGCATGCTCGGGGTTTAACCCTACCTGCCTGCATTCGTGACAGATACTGATGCTTATCTGACTGACACAGGCAGAATGAGTCACGGCTGGAGCCTGCTAGCTCCCTCTAGGTTGCCAAAGCCTTTCACAGCTCGCTTTTTAACTCTTCGTTCTCTAGGCAAATGTACGTTAAACTACCCACCAGACCAGCATTAATAGCCAAAAAAACACACCTAATCTGTCTGTATAAACTGCCGAATCACAACTACACATGCAGGCTTTGTCAGCAGCTCCCCCAGGAGCCGTTCTGACACTGCTCCCAAGCAGAGAAGTAAGAAGAAATTCCATGAAGCCGATGGGATGCTGCTCACGTACAGTTCCAAGTACGTTAGAATGAGATAAATGGGGAAAATACACAAATTAAATAGGTTCTGTAGTAAGCAGTTTTACTAACTGCATCCAAAACATTTACATTTTCTGTTAATATCATGAATTTATTAATTTCTGATATTTTATTGGTTATAATTTTGATCCAATATAATGCTGACATTTACATACTTCAAACATAATTTTGGAATACAGACTGTTGATTAAAATCTGTTTGGTTTTTTAATCACTTAATGTCAGCATAATGTACAGCTACTCTTGCATATGCTTTGAATAATTAAAAACAGAGAAGCAACAGAAAACAGCCTGTAGGAGCAAATATAAGCCCAAAGTTACAGCCAGTTCATAGCAGAGAAGGATAAGTTCAAGAATTAATATTTTTTAGCTTAGGATCTTGGCTGAAAGAACTTTGTCCATCCTCTTACAGGAAAGGGTTGCTGTGGGGTTTTTAACATTGTCTTTGAAGACAGATACTGTCTATGAGGTAAAGCCACAAAGAAAACAGCAAACTATTCGCTCCATCTGGGGAAGTCTAGAATCTTTCTTAAAGAGATAGCAAAACCCAACATAGCTGCCTTTTTAGAATGGTATAACAGCCCTGGTATATACTCCCCAGAGTAACAGAAAGCTTCATCTTTGAAAGAGAGATCTAGTGCCTTACTTCTCACCAGAAATTAGCTAAGATTATCTTAAGAGTCATCTTCAAGTCCTTGCAATGAAAAAGAAAATCTTTCTTCTTACCACCAGTAAGAATCCCTAGTCAAACCACATGCATAAAAGAAAATATAATTTAAATATGCCTCAGATGAGCATGCACATAAAAAGATAAAAAGCACTCAATGGGGGAACAATGGATGCAGAAGATAAAACTCAGTGTGAGACAGAGCAAACCTTTGGGGCTGGTGGGAAACTAGTTTAAAGAGTATGATGTTTTACATTACAGTTTCCTCTAATGTTTAATAAAAGATGGGAACAAAGAAGAGCCATTGTGAACACCAGATTAAAAGAATGGAAAAAAATCATTTGCCCTCTGTCTTGCTTTCACTAAAATTCAATGACTAACAGGCCAAAATCTCTGCAATTTTGCAATAAGAAGTTACAATATTTGTATCAAGACATAGTAGCAACTAAAAGGAAAACTTAGAACAGTCAGTTAAGGAAACACCTCTAGATGTTAAGTAGTTCTGAACTGTCAACAGTGACTGAAAACAAGAAGCAGAAGTTCGTCAGAAGTTTCAGGACATGAGAGGAAAACTCACCTAGAACTAAGAGGGAATATCTTTAATAAAGCTAGATCTACTCTGATTTTGTTAGTTATTTGGTAGCTTCTTTATAGTCCTTTTTTCCCTAAAACTAAGGAGTCCTTTGATAACCAAAATATCTACAGAATAAATAGTCTTGTAAAAATAAGCTGAAACAGATAAGCAGTTCTGTTCTCAAATGTGGGTCATGTGGTGACATAATCTCTAGTTAAATTACCAATTCTTGCTTAAAATCAAAGTACTGTCACAAAACTATAGTATTTTCAGAACAAGATGAAGACTGGTGAATGCAAATAACATTGATGTGCTTATCAGTTGCTTTTGTAAAGGGAAGAATCCTTTAGTAGAGGTCAAGATAAGCCTCTGAGAGCTAAATGTTAAAACCACGCTGTCGCATCTGACAAGGTGAAAAATCTGCACTTTTTTCAGGCTCACCCAAAAGGAAGGGAAAACGATGACTCAAAAACACAGTAAACCTAATGCTTCTGCTTGTACAGACCGGCTGGGTAGACAGACCTCTTTTTGTCTCCCATAGGTTACAAATGAATGGACATGTTCTGTTTACCATTTAAAGCAGTAGAGAACTGCATGTTTTAAAAAAAAAAAAAAAATCAATTGCTTGCCTAGATACCTCCCCACTTGTGGAAGGATGTAACCCTCTTCCATCTGTTCCAAAGAATGACTTTCAGAGGAAAAGGGGGTGTTGTAGGTTGCTAAGTTTATAAAAAAAAAAAAAAATATATATATATATATATATAAAAAGACAAACCCAACACACATA